>JAPXFQ010000249.1:1800000-2112500 GCA_028564705.1 Apricaphanius iberus
AGACTAGACTCCACCGGCAGCCGTACTCCACATGCTGGGCTCGAAACTGCTCTCCGAGAATGTTGTGATGACGCTGAAGACAGCATGTCGAAGGTGGAACATCCGACACCCTTAAAGGGACGTGCAGCTAATTTCAAGGCATTAAGTTCAGACATTTTGTGAGTGCAATATTTCAAATAGGTAGTATATATGATTTATTGAACTTACAGATCGATTTGGGATAATATTCTAGTTGTACTGTACCACAGAATTGCTCTGTCTGCCTGAGAAGAATGTGCCACCCCCCCTTTAAAGTCCTGGACTCTGAGAACTCTAACAGGGTGACGAGCATGACTTTAGTTTCATCTAAACAAAACACAGGGTATCAGTTAAAGTCCCAGGAGAGCTTGGCAAATCCAATTTTTATTTTTATGATGAAAGGTCAAAAAAGCTTTCTTTGTTCTGTCACAACCAAACAACCAGTTTGTGTTCAGACTATAGAATGGTGAGCCCAAGATAAATTATTTTAAAATCGTTGCCATATTCATACCATGCTAGTAAATAAGAAGTCATTGAATGCTAATTAGAAGTTCAGAGAAATTCTGAGCATCCCAAAAAGTGCACAAACTTTAACAAATGCTTCAGTTACATTTCGTTTAATTAGATTTTTTCACAAATGGATTAAATTTAAAGATTTTATTTTAATTTTAAAACACATTTTGCAGTTAAATAACACAACTTCCATTAAACATAAGTTAATTTGTGTTTACACATACTGTATTTACGATGGGGGACAATGCGTGGCCAGCAAACTATGTTTACATGTGGCAACAATTTCTATTTAATTTGATGGCTTCCTGAATCTTAAACTATCTTTTGCCGTTGCTCTCAACTTGAAGCAGACCTGTAATCACCAGATGCAGTGTTACACCATCACAAGATAATGGATTAAAAGCACATATGGGCCGATAAAAAAAAAAAAAATCCTGCAAGTACAGTAAGCTTAGTTTTGCTTCAATCTGACAGGAACAACAGGGGCAGTTGATATATGAAATTGGAGATGCTAAATATGAGCAACTCTGAGTCTACAGGTTCTGTTCTGAAACAAGATGCAAAGACAGCCCTAATAATGAGAAAATTGTACCTGTCTACACATTATCCATCCCTTAAAGGGGAAGTCTCCCTGAATGTATGTATATTTATGTATATTAGAGACATTAGGGTAAATTGTTTGGTATTTTCAAAAACAAAAAAAGAAACAGCAAAAAAGAAAAAAAACCTAGCAACTATGCAGACTGCTGATAGGGAAGAAAAAAAATACCATCTTCTGAAAGTCGGTGGCCATATTGCTGAAGTGAGAAAAAGGATAAGAAGGCTAATAAAATCAAGTCAGGGAGGTCAGCGAGCGGTTTGCAACAGCTTTCTAAAAAACGTCTGTCTGAATTATGAACTAAGTTTTCACACATTGGTTAAAGTTTTGGTTGAAAGAAGTATGTCATTGTAAACATACAGAAGGCAAACCCTAGGAAGTTGGACCATTTAAATAAATGCTTTAAATAAAGAGGTTAATTAATAGAACTCCAGTTGCTCACCTTCTTGAAGAAGATATGTCCATACTGCACAATCTTGTTTATGCTCAATGAAGAATATCGCTCTTGCTCATCTGTTGCACTCATGGAGAGATGATGGACTGTGAAGTTAATTTAATCAGTTTTAGTAAAGGGATAAAAATGCTTAGAACAACTGCCACCAAATACAAAATATTGCTAACCTCTGCTGGACTTGAGGGTTTGTTTGTCTTGAATCCAGGTGTTTATGTACACAAAAAAACTTTTTCACTCTAAGTCAGTCTGTTAGTTTCTCTTGGTCAAATATGATTTCATCAGATTTTTCATATGATTGTGCATATCTATATAGAGGGTATATAAAATTTGCACTGTTGCTTTAAAATGTTTGACAAAATTTTTTAACCAAGTGTGGTACTATGGCAACAAAATAGAACACATGACCATATGACCCAGTGCTTCATTTGTGTGTTATATTCATTTTCACATTTTAACTTGAATATTAAAGTTAACAGCTTTCAATAAATAATCACAAGAGACTTGTGTGGTTCTCATCTGTACTTAAAAAAATATTGAAAGCTTGAGATTAAAAATACATTAATAAAACTGGTTAACATAGCCTACATGAGATGTGGGGCTAAAGAGCAGTGAAACTCCATGCAGTGGGCAAGCAGAAAAAGTATTTATTAACACCTGAACTATAGGTTGACAACTATTGCATCCAATCTTTTATTTGAGATCATAGAATTGCACAGATGCCAAATTCATTAATAACTGACATTTAATATAATCTGCAGTTCTACCATTACTTCATAAAGCAGAATCAACACCAAACATGTTGACTCAGATGAATGGCTGAAGCATCTTTGTCAAAAATAAAAGTTTTTTATAACTCTTATTCTGTTAAAACAGCATTTGTTTTTATTAACTAGCAATTAATTTCCAGAAAACAGACTATAACTAGATACATTATATCTGCATTGGTCAAATCTGTAAAGGGTATATAAGGTATTTTTTTCTTCTGTGGCAAAATGAAAACAACGGTTCATTCTGTAATCTTATTACAGTAAAAAAAGAACAAAAATTTAATACGCTTTTATTGATTCTCCCCAAATCTTTAAAAAAATGATACATTTAAAAAATAAATTTTTGTTAAGTAATCTTAACTCCTACAATGATTTCTATAGAATGTTTCATTTACATGTGCTAAAACCAGTAAGTGTGTGTGTGTGAGAGTAATTTGTTACTGTTCAAGCAGCTGTTAATCTGACTGTTGCACATCAGGGCTCCAGCTAACTAGGGTCAGCATGTCCCCTGCTCTCTCTCTCGTTTCTCTTTGAGATTACAGTATTATGGACCTCATTTATATAATCTTGTCAGTGGGGCACAGTCCGACCCTCAACTTAAATTCAAAGTCACTTCGGTATGTAATCAGTGTGCATGCAGTAGTTCAGCAGTTTAAGACTTTCTTAAGGTCACGGTTCTTAAACTGGGATTGTTTGAAGTATTGTGTCATTTTCGAGGATTTTGACCTATTCCTGCGAAATTTCCATGTTATAAATATGTAGAATCCACTCTTCAATTCTTTGTTGTGAGGATTAATAAGAAGTCTGTGCTTTGATTTTTTTCTTTATATAATATTTACTATTTATGCCAATATAAATTATCTGGTTCCTATACAGTATTGAAATGTCTGGAAAAAATGCAGGATTCGCTTTTTCTTTTGTTTGTTTGTTTTTTAGGAAAGGATAAGTAAAATGAATAAAATTACATTAATCATGCAGGGAATAAGTTTGAAATATCTTAATTTCCACACCATATTTTTATTCAATTTTCTAATGGACAAAATATAAATTTTGAAAATGCAGTGTTCTTTACATTACTGGGTGTTTTAACTACATGACTGATAATTTCATTCTTGTTTCATTATGGACAATGATACTTTTAACAACTTCTTCAAGATCTGTTGTCTTAGTTTTTGGGCTAATACTCATATTCTGCACCAAACTTATGACAGTATAATGTCAGAATGTGATTGCCTTCCATTGTTTACCCCTTAACCTTGATTCAGTTGTATTACTATCAGTGTCAGTAACCCAACTTTTAAGTTGAAATCATGCTTTTTTTAATGAAAAAATATCAATAACCAAATTGAAGCTGTCTGCTAATTATGATTTTGCATAGAATATTGGAGGACTTGTTTAAACCGTCTTAAATCAACCATGACAACCCAAGGCTTCCTGTGGCACCTTTTGGATTCAAAAAGATATATTTTGGCTGCAGTTTTAAGTCAAGTGTACTCTGACATCAAAAAAGGAACAAAATAAAGCAAGACTGGCACAATTCTTGTGCTTCACAGTCAAATGTGTCTATGTTGTAAATAAAGGAAAAGTGTAGTGACCTTATTTTAACTAGGTACGACAAAAAAATCAAGTGGATTTAAACACTTGGTGTGTCTTGATGATGGTAACCAGCCCATGCTTAGTCTGAAAAGTAAAATAAAATAAATATCCACTGACTCTTTTTCTATGCTTAAAATTTTGGATGGGACCAAAGTGGTATCATGAAGTTAAATTACTGTCACATTTAAAAAAAAATCAGTTATTATTTTTATCAATGGCATCCAAAAATATGATAAAAAGCTGAGTTTAACTGTGTTTTATTAAGAAGAATATATTTATCATTAACATAATCTTTTACTTAAAATTTTTTTTTAAATTAACTAAGAGATATTTAATTTCCTTACTTTACATAACTTCCAATCTGTGATGTGAAGTATGTCAGGTGTTTAGGCAAAGACATACTTAAATTAAAGAAATAATTGAAAAATTTTTTTTATTCATTAAAGAAAAGAATATATGTAACAAAACAATCAGCCAGTAATAATCTATGACAAGTTCCAATAACAATTTATAAAAACTGCAATTGGAAATAGTCAGAAGGAAGAAAAAAAGCCAACAATGTCAACACAGAGACATATCTTTTGGATTTTAGAGTGAGAAGGGAATTTATAGGCTTTGACACCAAAGATTCATCAAGACAGATACAGCAGGCTTTGCATTAATCTCACGATATGACTCTTTAAGGTTCTGGTATTCTGATGAATTCTAGGATTGGGCTTTAACTGCTTTCATTTTGTTTGCTGGTCTTTAATCTTCTAACCCTGCGTTCTTAATCAGAACTCAGAGCAGGTTTTTAATCTTGCATGAATGAGGCCGCGGATTATGGGCCTCTGACCTTGCCATGCCGCGCAGCTGCTTCCTCCTCAAATCAAGTCTCTCGTCCTGTTTAGCTTGAAAAACAGGATAATCTTACTTTTGCACTACAATGCTCCAAGACTTAAACTGTATGTAAAACACAAACACTGGGCATTCATTCCCAGTTTTTCTTTTGTGAGAAATAATTTACAAATATATTTTGCCTTTGAATGTTGTATTATCTATTTTTCAACGATAGTTTTTTGTTGTTGTTCTAAACGTAAAATGTAATGTAACTCAGAAATAAGGCACACAAAATGTTTTTGTCATTATGTTTTAACAGATCTAAAATCTCGAATTACATCAGTGGAAAAAAGTATGTTGAGAATTTTTCATTAACTCTGAGTTCAGATTTGTATCAGATCACAAAATTACCATGTGAATTTGGAAAAATACTACCTTAAACAACCTGCAACAGATTTGCTTTGCCATCTTAAGAGTGAATACACAGCAAGTGTTCTAAACATACCTATAGAACCAGCAGTAATTTATTTCTACAGATTACCCATAAAATGTTTGGAATAAATAATCTACCCACGAATTGAAGCTGTAGGTATGGCAGGGGCGCAGTGCTGTTTATTTTACATTTAAACCAAATTATAACAGATGATGAGTAAAATAATATTCAGTACAATTGTTATTCAAGTAGCTGTCAAATGATTGCCAATCAGCCAATCATATGACAGGTACTTAATGCATTTGGGCATCTAGAAGTGGTGAAGATGAGTTATTGAATTTCAAACAGAGCATCAAAATATTGGAGAGAAAAAAAAAATTGGGTGACTTTTAATGTTGCATAGTGCCAGACACGCTGGTCTTTACCTACTGGAAGTTTTACACACAACAATGTCAGGATAGTGTGAAATGTGCTAGAAAAAGAGAAAATATCCAGTGAGCAGCAATTGTTTGGATGAATATACCTTGATGATGTCAGAGGTTAGAATAAGGAGAATGGTTGAAGATGGTAAAAGAGGAACTAAATACTTTTTAAAACTATGGCAAGGGTCAGCACTTCCAGTCCTCAAATGTCAGTGCCCTGGAACTTTTGGATGCATCTCTTTTCCCCCTGAAGCAAAAGGCTACACTACCTGTCTACAAATTTGCAAAGGTCTGCATATTGATTAACCTGAAATCTGACTGGTGTGTTGGAGAAGGTGTGCGTCTAAAAGTTGCAGAACAATGGCACTTGAAAACAGGAGCTTCTGGCTGACCCCGGAACTAGGGTCTACAGTATGCCATCTCTGAACTCACAATGTGCTGAATCTTGAATGGGATGGGTTGCAACAGTGGAAGACCACACTGGGTGCCATTTCTTTTAGCTAAGAAAAGAACTCTAAGGCCCATTTTCCACTAGGGTTGGCTTAGCCAGCACCAAACGTTTGACAAGAAACAACACATGTACCAGTCTGTGCCCTGAAACAACCATTTTAATGTTGCAGCTGAAATAGAGGCTCATCAGATATTGTCCAGTCTTTTATTGTCCATTAGTGGTGGGACAGTTTGAATCATCAGTCTTATGCCCCTTTTCCACAAGGGTCGACTCGGTCTGGAACTGGTTGGGTCAGCCCCAATTTAGTGCGTTTCCAATACCTTTGTCTTTTCCGAGCCAACCCCTTTTTTCAAACTACCTCTGGCTTGGTCTGAAGCGGGCCAAGGCAACCCAGCATGGCCACCTAAGGACTGATTGGTCCAGTAAAGTGATATCACTCTCACTCCTACCTAGTATTGGTAGCCACTGATTGGACTGGCACTATTTGTCTGCTGTGTTGTCACAGAATGGAGAAGCATGGCTTCCAGAGAATTCAAAACAATGCTGGGGGAACCTAAAGAAATAAAAGTGCGAATAACACACCGTGAAGGACCACAACAGATTGAATAGAAATTGCTAGAAATGTTTAGCAGAAATTGGCAACATGTATGGTGAAAGGCCTGCAGGCAACAGGAGAGTGGGCTAGATACGGCCTGCAGCATATGCATCTGTAACGTTGGAAAATGGTGAGTGATGGCTGATTTTTGTCACGTAGCCAAGAGGAATAAAGCTGCGATTGGGGCTGTTATCATGCAGGCTCTGGTCGGGGAGCGATACAGGAGGTGAATTCGTCGTGTGAAAGAACAGAGAATCCACAGAGAGCCCTGTGAGGAGACTGGTAGCCAGTAGCATCAGAGAACCAGGAGGTCTCTGCAATGATCGAAGAGTGGCAGTAAGAGTTGGCTGGATTGGCCTGAAAGGCTGCGGAGCCAGAGTCATAATAGACTGGATGATCGCTGGTTAGGTCATTACTGATGTAAAGAACATAGATCAGGATCTTGAGACATGAATGGATCGTTGACTGAATGATGTAAGGTGGGTGAAGGAATCTTTTAACTTGTGAGGGAACTGGGATCCACCTTAAATAAGATTTTTGCAGGAGCTTTTGCTACGCTCGGCCATGTCCTCGCCAAGTGCTGTGTTCCTGAGATGGCCATGAAAACACAACCAGACTGTTGTGGTCCGAGCCGACCTGACAAGGTCCAGGCCAAACCAACCCTAGTGCAAAAGGAGCCATTGCAACCCTGAGTACCAAGCCTAGTTAATATGATACAGCCCACCAGTGTGTGGTTGCTTACCATGGCAATTATGTCCCGTTTTCTGATGCCTACTTAAGGCAGGATACTTCAGCATGTCACACAGCTTAAATGATCTCCAGCTGATTTCTTGAACATGACAATCAAATTACTATACTTCAACATCCTCCACAGCCAACAGATCTCAATCCAATATGACAGCACTGGGATTTGTAGGAATAGGAGATTTGAACCATTGATGTGCAGCAGACAAATCTTCAGCAACAGAGAAAAATCTCTAAGGAATGTTTTTGACAAGTGTTTAATGGAAATGCTGAATATTCTGCTGGTTATATCAGTGCTCAGCAACTCACATTTCACCCAGATGGACCTCTGTAAATGAATTCTAGATTAGGTATTCATCAAGCGCAGGAAAAGTCCTGCAGACCCAATATATAGAATTTGCATGAAGTACACGAAGGCATGGAATTAGAAATTAAGCCAGATTGTAATATTGCAATATTTATTGTGTATTTAGATTTTTTTTAAATATATGTATAGAATTTGTTTTGAGCATATTCTAAAAACTGTATTCAGTCAGATTTTTGTGTCAGTCACATCCTTGGCCAGAGGTCTTCATTGCTCCATCTTTTGGTACCAACAGTCCAGCAAATCTCCTTCTGAATTACACACAAATACATCAACATGGCCATAAATGAAAAGCTAGACATCTTGCAAGTAAAAATAATTATATATTGAAAAAAACCCCCATAAAAATATACATCTTTTGGCATTTTTCGAATGCCTCAGCTCAACAGGACAAGATTTTTCAGTTAAGAAAGCTATCTGTCTAACCAATACCACATTCCTGTTCCAAGAGCCCATATCAAACCTGTCACTTGAAAAACACATGTATTCACCGTTTGCAGAATTTAAAAACAAATAGCAGAACTGCAGAGAATAGATTTTGGTATTTTGAAATACTGGGATTTGATTGAGAATGCCTGTATATCAGTGAAGTGGTCAGTGTTTCCACTTGTCTTTCAAAAGCAGCAAAGTCTTCAAAACTTAGACCTACTACGAATGAACTATAAGGTTACAGGGCGGCAGTTGTTGCACAAGTTATCCCTGTTATTTAAATATCAATGGTAAGTTATTAGGCTCATCCAAATCGTTACTTATTTTTTGTTTGACGAATAATTTTGAACCAGGGTCATATGATGCTTATTTAGTTACTTCAGGTTATGATCATTATACCATATCTAAGCTTTTATACAATCAAACCCATACATTGTTTGAAATATTTGCTCTATTTTTCAAAACAGCTATTTATAAAACTGACTCCAAGATAAGGCTACTAATGCTAGTCTGTATTTAGATCCAAAAGAAATAATAAATGTGAAGATTATACTTTTGATTAAATCAATGAAAAAGCAGTCAAGCTTTTGAAGAAGAGCTACACTTCCATCTGCTGGTCAAAGTTTGCAAATGTAGAGAAAACAAAAAACCCAGTAAGTCTTGTGTGTTTAAAAAAAAAAAAAAAATGACAGAATGTTTATTGACATTTTTAATTCATAAAAGCTTTTTATAAAACAATACTCAACATGCAGAAGGGCAACTTTTTTTTAAGATAATGCCATGGACATTAGTATGGGTTAATGTGCAACAGTGCTTCAGACAATACACAAACATTTTCTCATTCAACAATAACATCTTGTTAAATTGAGATACAGATGTATAAGGCACATTTTAATTCAAATAACATAACTATTGAAGTTTTCATGTGACACTCAGATGTTATAGAACCATTTTTCAAAATTTAAGAGAAGGAAATTTAATCATTTTAATCATTGTGCGATCGCAAAATGCTGCAGAAGTTAGATTACCTTTAAAATGTACTTAAAATCTACTGAACAGTTAATTTTGTGCATATTTAATGTAAAAAAGCATAACACACATCATGAAAAATACAGAATCATTTTGTATGGAACATGGCTATGCAGTGGAATTTAAAATGCAGTCAGGTTGATAATTTCCCCTGAAAAAAAAAACAACAACTTAATTTCAGGAAGCATTCTAAAGACCAGATTTGGGAACAGGGCATCTTCAGAGGCCAGAAAATAATTTTCAAAATCAGGAATAATTGTTCTTTTTTTATTTTTACTGTAAAAATACTGATTAGATTCACAGGAAAAGAAATGATAGGTTTTTGTTTAAATTTAGTTCCCCTATTTAAGGAGGATATGATTCAGTGAAATCAAAAGGAAGCATTTGTTAAAAGAGGACTGCAGTATAAAATGATGCTTAACCGTTTGCTCTTTGGTCCTGTAGGTTTTACGATTACAATGAAGCTGCATCCCGATTACAAGCTGTTGGACATGTCCAAACAGGCATTAAACAAAGGAGCAGAGACAGGACAGCCAGAGTCCTCTGTGCAGGACTGTAGCTCTGCAGTCTGAACAGAGGTTACAGGTAATCCACTCTGTCCACACTCTAAAGAGGAATTCACCAAAACAACGAGCTGCGACTCCTCCTTATTTTCTACAAGGTTGGCAGATGAGATGGGAAAGTCAGGGGAAGATAGGTTAGCAAGAAGCTGCAAGTGGTCCTGATCGGAGCCAGACTCCATGTTGATGCTCTTACAGAGGCCACACACGTTCTGTTTGATCTCTGCAAGATTTCTCTTCAAATCCTTTTGCTCCTGAAGCAGCTGCTCTTTTTCATTTTTCTGTGAGAGAAACCAACAATAAAATTAGTAAGTTTTTAATATACTAAGTATCTTTTTGAAAAATATTTTAATTTTACTGGGTAAAATGGCAAAGGACCAGTTTTTATTTTGAATCATGACCTGCCTGTACATTTATATCACTGGCCCTAGCTTGAGTGGGGTCAAGATGAAAACGGTCTTTGGTTTTCTTAAAAATAATTCCAATTGCGAAAAATAAAACACAGCAGTTCAGGAAAAACCTTTTTTCAACTTTTCAAACATGATATTGTTTTTGTCGGGTGGTTATTTTATTTACAAAGAAGCTGATACATTTACATTTACACAGGAAATTGAGATGTAATATCATGCCGGTCATCTTCCTGTGTGAAATATGCTGAGAACAGAAATGTAAAACATTTTTAGTTATATTAACTACAGTGCCTTACAAAACAAAATTAAAATCCTTTAAAGCTTTTCTTCCACAAGAATCTATATATTTTAATGGGCCAACACACATAGACTAACACAACCAGTGCATAATTGTGAGGTGAAATGATAGGTTGATATGCAAAGGTTACAAGGTGTTCAATATTTTACAAATAAAAATCTAAAGATTCTGGCATGAATATCTCAAGGAAATTTCAATCGAACGCAACTGGACTTGGTAATTTGTCTTGGAAATTGGAATTCCACGACAAATTACCAAGTCCAGTTGCGTTCGATTGAAATTTCCTTGAGATAGCCATGACCTGGATGAATGAGAATATTCACAGGCTCATTCTGGCATGAATATAGAATATGTGTCCTTAGATTTTCACATTGAGTCTATCCACCCATCTATATACTGTTATTTATAACCGCATATTGTTGCAGGGTTGAAGGGGGGCTTGTGCCTATCTCTAGTGGACATCGGGCGAAAGACAAGAGTTCAGCCTGTAAATGTCGCCAGCACATCCAGAGTTGTAAATTACAGTATATTTAACTGTACTCATCAACAAAATATTAGTTTGTATGATATTGCAGAGGACTACATTTCCACAATGTTTGGTAGGATATCACAGTCAGCATATTAAATATGTATTTGGTGAGTTGGACAGATTCTAATTGTGGCCCTACTGTTCACACCCAAGTTTTTTTTTGTGGTTGAGATGCTAATACTCACTGATAGTGGCAGATAAAATACTTGATGGTAAATTAGAATTGTCAGGAAAATGTGGGTTAATCATATTCATATTGTTATCACTATTGTCAGCAATAATATAATACCAGTATTTTTCTAACCTAAACACTGACGTTTTTGGACTTTGTTTTTGGTTTGTGGAGCCGTTTGAAGGTGAACCTCCAACCAAGTTTGAAATCTTATGCAGTCTCATCTGGTTTTCTTCCAGGATTGCCCAGTATTAAGCTTCATCCATCTTTCTGTCAACTGTACCCTTTTCCCTGTCCTTGCTGAAGAAGGGCCTCCCCACAGCATTCAGGGTAATATATACAGCTGGATATCAATTCAAATTATTAGAATCGATACGATTTCTCAAGTGTTAGAATCGATTATCATGATCTGATCCAATCCAGTCCAATCTGATATTGATATGGATCAGTGCTATTAAAAATGTTTTTTGAGCTGTTACCTTAATTACATGACAAATTCAATGACGCAACACTGGGTGAGGTTCACCTACTGAAATCTGAACTATCCACTAAGAGAAACAATATTAACCAAATAGATTCTACAAGAATTTTTTTTTTTCCAACACAGCACTAGTAGTATGTTACAAAAAGTGAAAAATGGAACTGCGAGAGAGCACTGTTCACAAATGCCAGAAAGAGTGTGTTCACTATAACGTTCATCAGACCGAAAGTGAGTGAGTTCAGTTCACGTTCACAAAAAATACGTAAGAGTTCATGAACGATTATTCAGTGAACTCGTTCGGAAACAACATTGATCTACAGGAGATAACATATAACTTTTTGAAATAACTTCACCTACAGAAATCTGAACTATCCATTGAAGGTGAATGATGATCTTGTAAAGTTCAAAACAACTAAAGCCTCAATTTATATTAAGAACGTCTAACACACAAACGGGAACTTACTAATTTTTTTATTTCACATTCCAACTGGTGTATGCTGTCGAGCTTCCTCTTTCTACAGCGCTGCGCCGCCACACGGTTTTTACTTCGCCTGCGGACATCATGGACAAACTCAAGCTGTTCTTTTGTCAGGCGATGGTCTCTAACAAGCTGTTGGAATGCGCTTCTGCTCAGTTCAGAGATCTGCTCCACTGGGAATGGGAGCTGAATCTATAAAGAAAGGGGTTAAGATGTTAGATTTATTCTCATCTATTTTAACTCATAGAATAAAATTGGCTGTCTAGGGTGATGACCTCTGCTGCTCTTCTGTGATTGGCTTCAGTGTCGCCGTCTGTTTCCAGTTCTGTTTCATCCCCAGAATTAAGTGAGGAGGACATGCAGGGACTTTTCTCTGCTTGGGAAAAGTTATCAGCATGTGTACCAGGTTCGTCATCTGTATCCAGGTCCCGTAAGAAGGGACAGTCACCCACACTGGAGGTCAGATCAAGGTGTCTGAGCCAGTGGAAGTCTGCAGCCTTTGCCATATTGTTTTGGCTTGCTAAATCAAGGGACGGTGATGGAGCCTGACCTGTGTCCAGGTCAGGCCAAAACCCTTTTGCTAGGTGTTCGGCCACTTCCCTCTCTACACGGCTGCGCTCTCCATTCGCTGCCTCGTAGCTGTGGGGAATTAAGTCGGGTGCTGATAGCCCACCCAGAGCTCCCGGTTTAGAACAAACCTCAATATGCTGTAACACTGCAGGACAATCTTCCTCCCTTGACGTCTCCAGCGGACATAAACATGGGGTACAGCTGCTTTCAGCACCAAGCGTCTCAACACTTGGTTCATTATCTACACTTCCTGCCTCAGTGATTTCTGGTGGATTCTCATCCTCTGGTGTTGACAGCTGAGATCGTTTGTCACACCTTACAGCACTCAACTCACTTCTATCACTCACATCTCCTATCTGTAAAATGTCTCTTTTGCAAAAATGAGAGGAATGAATTGTTTTGTTGGAGTCTGGGCATGGCAGAGACAACAGGGGGCACACATCATTTGCTAACTCTAAAGATATGGGAGTCATTTGCGGCCCACAGTTCTCAAAACAAAACTGTTCCCCACTGTTTGTCTGACCTTGTGTGTTCTGAGGGCATTTTGAGAAGGCGATTTGATCATCACCTCCTGAAGGCGCAGGGCTGTCTGACCCCAGTGATTCTGCTTGGTTACCTTCTACGCTAGAGTCCAAACTAGCACCGGGCTCCAAGCTTTGACAGCAGCTCTTATTCTTGACCTCCTGTGAGGTTTTTTTACTCTGGGAAAACTTGGGGATGAGGAAATCAAAGCAAGCTGATTCCAAGTTGTGAAATCCTAAAATCTCAGCGCTTTTATGAATATCATGGATGTTTTCTTTGGTGAAAAGCAGCTTTGATGTGTAGGCAAATTGAAGCAAGGGTTCAAACCCCTCTGCGGTCACCTGTGGAGAACAGATATTTGTTAAACCTGGAGTACCTCCTACATAAAAAGTAAAAATGAAACTTGGCTAAGCTTTAAAAGAAGCACAGGTTATCAATTTCACCAGGGGTGCTCCATGGAATAGCTGTAATTCACTTTTTTAAATGAACTTAAGCATCGCATGCTTTTAAATACATTTTTTAAATTTAATTTGTCAACTTATTTTCATTGGGGTTTTTAGGCAATGCACCAGCAAAGTTTGCTTCCGTTTTAGTTCCATTCATTATGCTCTTTCTGTTTCTAGGTCTGGGAGATGCGGCTTTTTCATACCAAATCCGAGTTCTGATTTTCATTTTTTTTGTTCTACCTGTGTTTTCTTAAAAAGAAATCGTAAGTGACAAAAATATTTTCAAAAGTGTGCTTTTATTTCTATCATCCCATCCCGGAGCTGACCTGAATTCACAGTCCATGAAAAAAAAAAAAAAACATCTTTAAAGTACACTGAGGAATGAAGTTTTCAAAAACCCATCAATTTTGCAAGTTCTCCCACTTAGAAGTTATTTCAGGGTTTAAATTTCTAATTTTAGATGCATATCCTCTGTGAGACACATCCACAAGGCTGAAAGGGCTACAGGGTATTGCCAAACAGCTTGGGGGAAATATATTAACTGTTGGAGCAATTGTTAGAAAATGGAGGCTAAAGATGACTGTTAGTCTCCCTTGGACTGGGGCTTCAAGCAAAATCTCACCTTGTGGAGTATCACTGATGACAGGAAAGGTGAGGAATCAGCCCAGAACTACATGGGAGGAACTGTTCAATGACCTGAAGAGAGCTGGGACCACAGATTCAAAGGTTACCGTTGGTAGAACACTACTTGGTTTAAAGTCTTGCATTGCAGGGAAGGTTACCCTGCTCACATTGTCACATGTCCAGGCCCATCTGAAGTTTGCCAATGACAATCTGGATGATCCAGAGGAGGCATGGGAGAAAGTCACGTTGTCAGATAAGGCCAAATGAGGAAAAAAAAGGATGAGTTGCATCCCAAGAACACCATCCCTACTGTGAAGCATGTTGGTGGAAACATCACGCTTGGGGGTGCTTTTCTACGAAGGGGACAGGACGCCTGCACAGTATTAAGGAAAGGATGAATGGGGCCATGTACTGTTAGATTTTGAGCAAAAAGCTCTTTCATTAAGCACGGAAGATGGGTCCTGGCTGGGTCTTTCAACAAGTCAATGACCTGAAGGACACAACCACGATAACCAACGAGTGGCTCCGTAAGAAGTATATCGTGGTTCTGGAGGGGCCTGGGTAGTCTCCAGACCTAAATCAAATCTTTGGAGGGAGCGGAAAGTCCTAAAATCTAAAAATCATACAATGTTATTTCATTTTCATAAAATGCTGACTTTAACAGTGGATTAGTGCATACAATGCAATTTTCAGACCCCTCTATAATTTCTAAATGGGAGAACTTGCAAAATCACAGGGTGTTCAAATGCTTGTGTTCCTAACTGTATCCTTGTTAAACAGGATGGTAGGACCTGGGTGAGTTGACATCACTCTGAACTATGCAGGTCCGATTGGAAGTCAGAGTATTGCACTGCTAAACAAAATAAATAAATCTTGATTTTCCAAAAATTAAAATCGTCATAAGCAGTAAATTTGATCAATCAATTGAATCTGTTTATCGCACAGCCCTAACTGCAATTTTCAGAAAAAAAAGAATCATCTTCACAGTGTGACGCTTCTACTAGTTTTCATTGTGAGGGTGGTGTGTTCAGGATGAGGCGCATTGCTGGTTTTCCACGACATAGCATTTTGCATTAAATTTTGTTCTCGGCCAGAGCACTTTTTTCGAATTCTTTGCAGTGCTCCCTTCCTGGCTGGTAAAGCTGATGATAAGGCATCATATTGCCCTCTTTCTGTAATGGCTTTCTCCTTGCCTCTCTTCCAAAAAGACTACATTCACGGAGCAAATGAGTGACATTTTTTTCAGTCAACAGACTGCCCACCTGAGCTGGGTTATTCTTGCAGGTCCCCAAGAGTTGAATACTTTACTTATTAATTCTCTCATTGACAGGCAAGTCAGTATATGTGGACGGCCTTTTTTGGTAGATTAAAGTTGAACCCACCATAGGAAGTTCAAAGCTGGGGATACTTAAATGTGCTTTGTGTTGATCTACCACATAAATTACAAATACAATACATGGAAGTTTGTGTTTGTAACATCATATAACTTTGAAAAAGATTCAAGGGGCGTGAAAACGTTTACAAGTTGCTATAACATCATCTACAGAACATAATAATCGGTTTTATGAAATCATTTAGGTGAATCTTGGAGCACTAACCTCCTCAGGTAAGGTGATAATGGGATTCTGTCTTGTGAGACTAGTAATCCTACTGTGAAAGTATGCACTGCATGAGGCCAGGACGGAGCAATGGGCCCGAAAGCTCCTGTCCTCCACCACCACTGTCACATCGCACAAGATGTCCTGCTTCCTCTGCTCATTCAGACACTGGAGAACATGGGAACTGTGCAATGCAGACTGAAAGGTGAATACTGATGTGTGAGGAGTTTGCAAAGTCATGGTCCTCAGAAGCTTAGCCTATGAAGTAAAAAAACAACAAAAAAACTTTACAGTAATGGTAAAATTTCTTGTTGAAGACAAGAACCTACATAACGTTTCAATAATTATTTCATATAGAATAAAATGTACCACAAATAATGTTAGGAAACAATAGTCGCCAACAACAAGCTGTACTCAGTAATACGATCTCTTTTTGGTAAATTCCAGAATAACAAGTTTTTTCTTTTTTTTAAAATAATCTTTTTCTTTATTTCACAGAACTGGTGCAAGAAAAAGCAAGTGTAACTATCAGGTTTAAAGACCTGGTTGGCACCTTTTACGCTAATTCAAATTTTCTACAGGGACTGAGATGAGAGGTTTGTAATGGTGATCCCTTAACTTCCACTTTGTAGCTTAGACTGTTGCTATGCTTGTGCCCCTTGTCTATTTAAATGACTGTTTTTGTCTTTCTCAGGCTTGCAAGCTTCCACTCTTCTTCCCACCATGATCAAAGAGTTATTTTTTGTTTTGTATCATCAGGCCACAGGATGAATTTTCAAAAATGACCTCTTAGTCTATGTTGCATGTTGTTCAGACATTTTGTAGAAGCCCTCTCCTTCCTGTAGATAGTAATCACCATTTCTAGTCACCTTTTTAAACTAGGTGTGATAGAGCAAGAGTGTGTTTTATCCAAGTGTTGTTGTTATTCTTCTTAAATATAAAATAACATATCAAATATACACTGCCTGATCAAAAGTAAAGTCACCACCCAAAAAAAAGGTCACACACATATTTCATTGGACAACTTTTAGCTTTTATTCAATAAGTTTCTGCAAAGTCACAAGTTGTTTGTTTTTTTTTCATCCAGTGTTTTATAATTTTTTTCCACCAAGATCTTAAATGAATAATGGGAGAGCTCCACCAGAGTACAAGGCAAACTCCAGCATATCTTAAAAATTATCAATGGGTTTAACACCTGGACTTGGGGGTGGGCGATGCATGTGTAAAAATGAGTGTCATGAATCTCTGTTTCGCAATTTAAGCCTGTTAAATTCTGGCAGCGTTATCTCGGAATTTGTCCGTGCCACCAGGGAAGAAAAAAAATCCATTGACGGAATATCCTGGTAATTCAGTAAATTTTTGTAGTCGGCTGACCTCATGCTTTGGGTAATGTTGTAATAACTATTTAATATTAGGCTTTAGGTTTTTTTCCTAAATCCATCCAGTCAGGCAGTGTATAATATAATATGGCCTTCATTGTTATTAAATGCATAGTCAGGAAAAAAAAAATCTGGAATATAAGACAACTGATTATGAAGCACTATATTTCTCCCAGCTGAGGTTTATATCATTGCTGAAATGCCTACCAAATAATAACTATTTTAAACATTCTGTAGTATCCTCCCCTACAATTATAATTTTACATAACGACATCCATAGCCACCTCATAATAGACATAATAATCCACTGCTTTGGATCAAATTATGATTAGTTAAGAACATAACATGCAATGCATTTATTTTACGACTGGTGTCTGGGTCTAAATTAGAGCTAGACAACCACATGCAAATCTGTTTTGCTTAGAATAAATTTTTTCTTAATTATTATACAAAAGCAAGTTAGACAGTTGTTTTATACAAGTTTACATATTACAGTTGGGCCTTGGGGACATATCAGTCTGAAATTAGTTGTGCGGTTATCAGTGTGAACCTCTCTGATGACAGAATAGATTAAAGTATAACGCTTCGGTTTAAAAGTTAAGCACAAAAAAAAAAATGCTGACTCATGTTTAGTAAAGTTGAAAATGGGAACAGCAGCGGAAAGCGACGAATATCTGCAAACTCTTTCGTACTTTCTATTAAAAACACACTCCTCGAGATTTCCTAGTATCATAAATGTCAACATAGTGGTCGTTTTCTTTGTTTTTTCCCCACGATAGGCCAGGTCGTTAGCTTTAACAGCTGTGCTGAGCAAACACATCTTCCTTTCTGTTGTTGCCTCAAAAAGGAGCCTCCGGCAGAATTTTCACACTAAAGATATTTATTAGAAAATGGGTAAACATTCACTGACCTGCCATGTTAGATGACTGACTTTGACATAAGTACATTTTGGATAGAAATTGTGGTCGACCGAAGCTGGACTTTCCTCTTGTCATGTGACATTCAGAACCAGGAAAACCAAACACCGCCTACTGCGCATGCTCACAGTCACGCAGAGACACTTCCACACAGAACAAATATTCAGGTTTTAACGCATTTAATTACATGAAATTCATCATAAAAATAAACAGCGACATTCATACATTTTATAGATTTTCATTTATACGTCATCTCCAAGTTCGCTGAATGTTAATCATGATTATAATTACGATCAGCAGAACAACTAAAATACTGAGTAACTCAAATAAAAAACTATATGCTGACAAATATTTTTTGCAAAATCTATGCAATTTCAAAAACCTGGAAAAGATCTCTTGTGCACCGGAGTTGAAGCAGCAGGTTGGTTGGTCTTTCCTGAGTAAATATGCAGATTTAAGCTAGACGATTCTTTCATAGAAGAGGAGGTAGGCTTGGCAGCTCTGAACTTTAATTTCGCTCACAGGTTGAACACTTGTATCACTGATATGGAACCAGGATCCCCTAGGAAGCTCTGAATCACCTAAAAGGGGAATTATTTGTTACTAAATGCAAAACCCATTGCAAAAGTATGCATCATTTTGGTATTCTATGTAAAAGATAAACACAAAACAGTGAGTTAGTGTGTTGTGAAGTTAAAATAAATGTTTTTTTTATGAACAAAAATCTGAAAAGAGACAAACCTCTGTTACACGTTTGTGGCCTGTAGCATGTTTTCTTCCAGGACTGCCCTGTGTTTAGCTTTCTCATTTTCCCGTCCATTCTAGACAGTATCCTCACATCATGATGCTGCCATCATCATGTTTAAATGTAGGCATGTTGTGTTCTGTGTTATGTGCTCAGTTAGCTTTACCCCATACTGTATTGTACAAGTAGACTAAAAGAGATTGAATACAAATCCTCTCCAGACTTTCAAGATGTTCATGATAGAAAAAAAAGCATATGTTCCCTTCCACTTCACAAAAATTCTGCTATTTTATATTGTTTTATTGAAAAACAATGATCGCATAAGACCCAAAAAGATGGGACAAAGTTTATGGTACTAATATGGAACATTTTTAAGGCTAATGAATACTATTACAGGGCAAATTTAATCTGACTCTCTATTGATTACCGTAATTAACTGCACCTACCTTGTATATCATGTGATGAAGAGTTTATAGAGTCAGGTCGGACTTTTACATAGGCTGTATAATGACCTGACCTCATGGTTCCACTATGCTCTACAATACCATACAGGCCATACAAAATCTGGGTGTCTCCTTTAGAGATGTTCTGTGGGGAAGAAAAACATGTCTTAGTAATTTAAAGATTGCTTGTTTCTACAACAAATAAAAATAAATCTTTACACTAACCTGGCATTTGGCCGCACAATAAGGAGAAAGATCCAGAATTAGCGGAAATTGAACGTGTCTGTTCACTTTACAAATACTGTACCCATTCTAGAGGAAAAAGACAAAAGTTATTATTTATCCTGAAAAATACAAAGGGAGGGCTAAATACCATTTAATTGAGCCGTCAAACCTGCTGAAATCTTTTCAAATGAAGCGTAAGTACAGATGGTGGGGAGGAGATCAACATTTGCTTCAAAGCATCTGTGTAGATGTTCTTTTTGGATCCTAAAATGCATCAAAAAGAACAATAATTTTTACAATATATAGGATGTAATCATTCTAAAAAAAAATTAAAGGGGTTTTATTAGTACGGTGTTTAAACCTTTGTACCTCCAGTTTTGTCTTTCTTTCTATGCTGCTTTGTACAAGTCACACACAGCAAGCTATTGTTCTGTGTGAGAGTTTCCACTTCGGTGAACTGAAACAGACATGACTGCACGGAACATTCCTGTTTCTCTGGGGTTGTCCTAGTTGAGAGGGTGTTGAAGGCCAAATCTGGGTCTTGGTTTATTACCGTATATTCCCTATCCTTCGGAGCTTCATCTTCACTCTCCATAGCCTGCTCCATGGCATCAGTGTCCTCCATAAACGCATCATCCAAAGTCACTTGTTTTAGTTTACTTGCCAACTGTGTGTCCAGTTCTCCTTCCGGATCCGTGCTGGACGTTTCCTTACATGACGTGTTGTCATGCAAGTGGTGCTCCTCTGACAAGATGGTAAAACGATTGCTGACTGACGATTCAGCTAATGAGACATCGTCAGTCGCCGAATCGATTTCCTCCTCCTCCTCCTGATTGTCATTCTGAACCTGTTCAGATGCACAGACAGCTTCGGGATCTTGTTCGTTCGAGGAGGCTTCCTCACGTGGCACATGATCACCATTTTCTGTGTCTCCAGCATCTTCAGTGACATTACTTTGGTCACCATTTGCGTTGCTTGGTGATGTCAGACTGTCTAAAGTCATTCTTGTTTCAAACTTCTGCTGCCGTTTTTGATGCTAAGAACACAGCAAATATTTTGTATTTATTTTTATATAACAGATTATTAAATAAAAGAGGTAAAACAAATATCCACATTTGTATTCAATGAATTACCTTTGCTTGCTTCTTTGCTTGCTTTTTAGCCTTTTTCTGCTGGTACTTGCTACTGGTCCCAGTTGGAGAATCAATGTTTCCGCTGATCAGATCAGGGCTGTTTCTGCCATCCTGGATTGATTCACTGGTCTTAGGAGCCCCTTTTTGGGGGTTTTTCTTTCTGTACGCCTGTAAGAGGTTGTCACAAAGAGGCACAAGCGTGTCAACTAAAACCTCTCTAGAATAAAAATAAACACACAATCAAGAAAAAAAACAAGAACATCTGCTTCACCTCATCAGAAACAGGGAGGGAAAGATCCAAAAACATCTCTGTGACAACAGACACCTGAAAAAACGTGAGGGAGTAATGGCTGTTATTGTGTACAGCGATATGGAATAGCATGTTTTGTCACATTGTAATAAAAACATCATTATATTTTGTCAGGATTTTATGTAATAGACCAACACAGAGTACAGTAGTTCATCATTTTGATTTGGGAAAAAAGCAAAACATAGCTTTAAAAAATTTTTTCAAAAATAATCCTAGTGCAGTGTGCATGTATATTCATTCCCCTTTACTATAATACCCCAAAATAAAATCCAGAGCACCCAATTGATTTCAGAAATCACATAAATAATATATATTCATCAAATGTGTGAAATTTAATCAGGGTTTAAATGCTGTTGTTCTATGCAGAGTTTGCTGGTAAACCAAAGTGTAAACGCATCATCATAAAGGGATAAAGTAGTGGAAAAGTGTAATGTTATAAAAGGAAATCCCAAGTTTTACGCGTCTCAGGGGTCAATGTTTAATCCACCACCCAGAAACATGATGAGTAGGACAGCTGAAAATCTACCAAGAAATAGCTGTCCAGCCAGAGTGACAGGCCAGACAAGGACGGCATTAATCACACAAGCAGCCAATATCCAACTACTACTCAGGAGCTTTAGTACAACAGCTCATGTGGATAAATCTGTTGACAAGACAATGAAGATTTGTGCACTCCACAAATTTTGCTTTCATAGTAAAAGGCCAAAATACACTTATAGTTAAATAAAATAAAGTTTTAGGATGTCCTGTTTCAGGTTTGTCCCAAACCATGAAGCAAATAATGCAAACATGTTAACAAATAAGTTTAGACTGAAAGGTCAAATGAGTTCAACATGAAACTTTTCCAAAATATGTCTGGCAGGAAACAAACACAGGACATTACCCCAAGCACAGTTATACCAACCCGAAAATATGGTGGTGGCAATGTTTTACTGTGACGATACCTGGTCAGAGTTGATAAGAAGAGAAAATGAACTACCTATGGTCAAATTTGATAAAGTGTGGTCTAGAGATGGTCCTGCTCTAATCCAACTGAGTTTGAGACTTGTAGCTGTGACTGCCGCAAAAGGAGGTTGTAGCAATTATTGAATCTGGGACGTCAAATACAAATGCACACCACACTTTTCATATTTTATGAAAAGATTTAGAATGCCACATATACTTTTCCTATGACTTCATTATTTAATTGATGTTCTTCTTTATGTTAGAATATGAACTAAAATAAAAAAGAAATGCATGCAAGTTTGTAACAGGATATGAAAAAGATGGGAGTGATTTCAGTAATACAGTAAGTACCGTTTTGCACTGCTGGCACATTATTGTGCTGGTCATTTCACCACCAAAAACCTGGTCCACAAAGTTTTTAGGAACACCATTTTTCTCGTACTCTAAAAAAAAAAAAAAAAAAAAAAGAAACATTACATGCCTGTTTCCTAAAATAAACTGTAAAGACTACTGAAAAATACGCAAAACAAAGATGCATATGAGACAGATCACAGGTTTAAGGTATAATTAACTTACCTTTAACTAAAACTTTCAGCTTTTCTTCATCTGTAACTTTACTTGATTGTTTTAAAGTCTCCATCATCCCCATGCTTACTCTCTGCAGAACAAATTTTAAACATAAGTGATGAAAAAAGTATAAGGAGAACAAAATTTAGATGTGAGTCTTATTGTCAGTCAGTATTGTTTTGTAACACAAACATACAGTACACTTATTTTGTGTCGTTTATATGGGATACATTTTTTGATCATCCTGAATATTAACCCATATTTAATGGGTTTCTAAAACAACCATTCATAACTAATGCGCTAGGTGAAGCAGTTTTGAGTGAAACCTTACTTCTGGTGCGTTATAAAAAGACATGTTAAAAGCTGAATGCATACTTTATGTTCCTCGGCCCTCATTCCATCCAGCAGGTAGCGTAGCAGCTCCTGGCTGTCTTGCTGTTGAAATCCTTTAAACCTGGCAGCCCTGCAGATTAAAGGAAATGATGAACAACTTCTAATCCATCCAATAACAGAATCAAAAGTAAAGCTCAGTATGTCCACCTTAAATAGTAACACCACTTACTTTTTACAAACTTGTGTGAACAACTCACGCGGTGTCACCACACCCTTTTTGGACTCCTGGATCTCATTGAGTACCTTACACATAGCCAATGTCAGGGATCCAGGCTGCACTAACTGTACTAGTAGGGGCTCCTGCAGTCAGAATGAAAAAATACATTTTATTAATGACGGTGGAAAAACTGGGTGAGGTCTGTGTGGAGTATGACGGGGATGTGCACATTGAAAACACACCAGATCCAAAGAGGCGTCAGGTTTAATGTCGAGGCTCATTTTCTCATCTGTTACTTTGTTGAGAATTTGTCTTAGGAGATGAGTTTGAGAAAGGTTCTGCAAAAGGTCACCAACAGCAAAAATTATTAAGTCAGACTTCATTCTAGAGTGACTACAGCTAAGGGCACAATTTTACCTGTAAGACTGCATTAAAGAAGCAGGTGTTTCCAAGATTGCTCAGCCCTTTCACTGGAACACTGCGACTTTCTTCAGCTGCGTTGTGGTTTGGGGATTTTACATGATCCTTCTTGATGTTTTTCCTTTGTTTATTCCTGATATCTTTGTTCTCATTGTCCTGATTTTCTTCTGTGCTTACAGCTTTTGTCTCCTGCTTAACTTCCAAAAGATCCACATCCTCTTTCACTCCTTATTAGGGAAAACAATTTGGTAATGGAAAGTTAATGTGATTTAGTTTTCAGAGCTGGAAAATGTATCATCCACAGTGTCATACTTTCTGTAAAGATGTGCTTCAGCTCAATAAAAGTATTGAAGCATGCCTTTTATTAATAAATAAAACGATCGCTGACTTTAACATGGGAGCAATCATATAATGTTAATCCAATATCTAGTAAGACAAAAGAACATATCACTATCACAATAGGTTCAATCAAATTCAGTGACATTTTAATCTCATTGCTTAGTTATAATATAACAAGTTAACTGTACAATAGTGTCACTCTTCACCTCAACTTAAACACCTTTTTTAAAGACTGTTTTTGATAGTGTAGTGTAAGACATCTTTTCTCCTTCCCTTTATTTTGTAAGGTTTGTGTCATCTGACGTGACTATATAGTCACCAATAACACTCAAAAACCGTCAAAGGTAGGGCACTTAAAATGCCAAAACTAGTTCTTTATGTTTTAGAGTTGGTGGTGGCCTACAGACATATTAGATAAAATTGGAATGCATATGTTTCAGTGAGGCTTGTTTGTCAGGTTAAAAGTACCATTTGATAATATAATTTATGCAGGTATTAAATATAGTTTTT
This sequence comes from Apricaphanius iberus, assembly GCA_028564705.1. Taxonomy (NCBI): domain Eukaryota; kingdom Metazoa; phylum Chordata; class Actinopteri; order Cyprinodontiformes; family Aphaniidae; genus Apricaphanius; species Apricaphanius iberus. The sequence goes on from JAPXFQ010000249.1 coordinate 1,824,404, forward strand.
ATTAAGCCCACATTTCTGTATTAAAAAAAGTGTTTTTTTTTTTTTAATTGGATGTAATCAATGACCGCTGGCTGCTCCGCTTTGTGACCGCATACCATGGAGGCCGCCATTGCTCCTCCATTGCTGTAGTACCTCCATTTGGCCGCTAGGCCCCCATAGAAAAGCATTGGACTTTAGACACGTTAAAAACAACTTTAATGCCTGGTATTAATTTTTTTTAGACTTTCCATGGCTACATATTCCTCCTGAGATAACGCTGGGCTAGTCAAAAAAATTGAAACCATGCTGGTTTTCGTAAGATAATTTTTTGAAATCTTGCATAATTAATGAGGGGCCGGACTTTGATTGACAGGCTGTTTCGCTTGAATTTAATTATAGTAACACTACATTTTAATAATTATATCAAGTTTCTATTTGTTACCTATTGAGGTTTGAGAAATTGGAAAACCGTCGGAGGAGCGCAGATACGGCAGCAGTCAGGCATGGGGCTATTAGCCTTTAGCTTAGTTAGCCAAGTTTAGCATCAGAGCTAAAGACGCGGGAGCAGAATGGGTGTGATTACGACCGAACTACACGCCCATACACACCCCGCGAGGGCAGAGTCTACAGTGAAGATCCCGTCCCTATGCCCTTTTTAGGAACATGCTTTGTCAGAGCTGGGGAGGAAGAGTCTGTAAATCCGCCATGAATTCCCACATGAACGTGTGTCATTCTGGTAAACAGGGAGGACTCAGGAGGCGTTGTCAATTCTTTTTTACAGTCTATGGATGTAATATTCCAATGATGTGTTGTCATCAACTGCAGGTGAAAAATCACTATAATTGTCTAAAATAAAGACTGGAAAACGTCAAGTCTGTGTGTAATTAATCAATATGGTGTGTTTAACTTAGTGAACTGAGTTTCTGAAACTAACTTTTCAATAATATTCTAATTTATTGAATGGGTCTGTAAGTCCTGAATTATGCTTTCAGGCAGAGAATAACAGTTATTTTAATAGTAAGTCCCCTTAAAATGCAATTGACTATATGAGAAAATATTTGAGAAAATAATTTCATATTTCCATAAAACATCAGCTACCCACTGCTACCTACTTTTCTGTGGTCTCTTCATGGGATCTGTAGAGATCAGTTTCTTTAGGTTGTTCACTAGTTGTGCCAGTTGCCCTGTACTTGAGTACTGGACCTCATCATCACATATGTAACACCTTAAAGAAAAATAAATATTCAAAGAAGAATTGTTTTGATCATATTGAACATATATTTGCCCCTTTTTGTCATGCACACACACACACACAAAAAAAACGTACTCACCACACACTCCAGTTGTCCAAACCGACCACCAGGCAATGTGGATCTGAGCGAGGAGTTTCATAATGCTTGATAGCATGCTGGTTCTCAGACTGTCTCCCACATCCCTTGTAAGAAAAATGGGAATGGTAATTTAACAAAATGTATACACAGTCAAAAATCAGTGCAATAAAGGCTTGTTACAAACTCACTTTATGTCCACATTTCAAGCAAATCCATATTGCAGTTGTTTCTTTTTCCTCCACGGATTCCTCTGGCTGAGTCGTATCTATATTTTCCTCATGCTTACAATCTTGACAAGTCGTCCAATCAGAAACAGCATACAGTTTCTTTAAAAGAGTTTGGTCAGTGCCTTTCCTAATATGTCTGCAGGACGGACCTATCCAATAATAAAAAAACATATTTATATTCTCCGAAAGGTTATTACATAACATAAAATGAACTTGATTTCAAATTTTACCAGTGAACTCCACGTCCTCATCCTCTCTGAAGCTCCTCTCTTTCACCCTCTTCTTTCCCATTCTTTACTTCAGGCTCAGCCAGTTATTTTAGTGATGCATGTCAAAGGGATTATGTTTACCTAAGGAAAACTTAAAAAGTAATTACACCGCACTGTGATGGTTAACGTTGAGGACATTTCAAGAAAAAAAAAATGTGACAAAAAAAAAACTCTTAAAATCAACTTACTGTTGAAAACGGAGGCTCAAGCCTTTACGTTTTCAGTTTCGTTTACTTTGTTCGGATGTGCTCCTATGTACGGACATCATTAACTTCTTTTCAAGAATAAAGACAGCAAAGGTTACACGCACAGAAACCACATGTAACTGCTTGCAGTTAGAAAGTATCAAACAGCTACGCTTATTTGCTTCAAAAACACCAAATGACAGACATGCAGCCAAGCGAGGAACAAAAATGTGATATGTGTGATGAAGAATAGAAGCCACATGAACGTCCGGGATCGTACGTAAATGACGCTCCCATATTGTGAGAGGCATTTTGTTGAGGAAAAAGTCTTGCATGTAGCCTGAGCCTACCCTATAAATCATTATCATTATTTCCCAACTTAAACTTTAATCAATTTAAGCAGTCAAATTAAGTAGGGTAGATTTTCACGGAGCGACAAATCGATCGCCATGACCACTATTAAATTAGACATATATTTGTATACATTTTTTTTTTTTTTTTTTTTTACAATTTCATAAAAATAATCAGACCAGCGTAAACTTCTCCATTTATTTCATTTGTGAAAAAACAAAAAAACATGAGCCTACCTGTAGTCCTACACTGATCTGACAGTTTTGTTTTTTGGAACTTGCCACTCACAACATGGCGGGGGCGTGGAGGAACGAACTGGCAACAAAAAGGATACTTCCTGTGTGCGCCGTTTGTAAGAGTCCGGATTGGAAACTCCGCAAGTTAAAGATTTGATTTAGGATTTTGCAGTCGAGTTAATGTAAATGTATCTCGACGATATAATTTGTCTTTGAATCATGTCTTACCTGGAGTGGGCCGAGTCTCAGCTTGCTGAGATAGAGCTACTAACCAGCATGTTTCCCGGTGAGGACGAGCTGGAGCTCACCGACCAGCTGGCTCTGGCTGAGCTCAGGAGCTACGTGGATAACTCGACTAATGGAGAAAAGCCTCCTCCCTCCAGACCTCAGTTATACATCAAACAGAAGCTGGACTCTTCAGTCCTGAATGGGGTAATACGTATGTAATGATACCCTGATTCTATAAAAGCTGTTATTTGAAGCGTCAGTTATTTAGTCTTATCTATTTCAACTTCCTAGACTGAGTTCATCCTTTCCTGTTCCTATCCGTCTGATTACCCCAGTGTGTTACCTGATATAACTGTAAGGTAAGCCTGTCATTTTTCTGTTTTTAAGTAAAATAAATGTTAAATCGAATTTGGACACAACAACAGCAAAACACTTCACTTTAATTTAAAATTTTTGATACACAACACCTTCATACGTGTTCCACCTTTCACATGTAATTACAACCATGCTATGGAAGTATAACGCAACATGGTTTATACATTTTATTACACGTAAATGCCTGTAACTTGACATAATTTGTATGAATTTGCATTTACTTTGATGCCTCCTATAAAAATCTGTTTCTTTTAACGGGATCACTACCAAAATCAAATCACTTGTTCCTGGTCCCACTACAGAAATTTCCTGAAGATTTATTTAAAATCAATGTCTTAACTTTTTGAGTTATGTTGCTTACTAACAAACAACTAAACCCTGTAGAAAACTTAACCTCCTTGGTAGAGATAAAAATAAAGCAAAAGAGAATGTCTTTCTTTCTTTCTTTCTTTCTTTCTTTCTTTCTTTCTTTCACATATAATGTGCTCTTTATATTTGGTCCTTTTTTTCTACAATGTTTGTTTATTAACTGATATTTATTTTCTTGTTTTTTACGGTCTAGGTGTTCTGCTGTTAGCAGGGCCCAGCAGACACATATCCAGACAGATCTCAATAAATACCTGATGGAAAACTGCCTTGGAGAATTATGCGTGGTTGCTGCTGTGGACTGGGTGAAAGAAAACCTGTATCATTTCATTAAGAAGAGCTTATCAACAGCACCAGCTCCCAATCTGGAGCCTGCTTCTCAACCCTCACAAGAAGTGTTCAGCCGACTGTGGATCTATAGTCACCATATCTACAACAAGTCAAAGAGGAAGAACATCTTGGAGTGGTCAAAAGAGTTGGGCCTATCAGGATTCAGCATGCCTGGAAAGCCTGGAATTGTGTGTGTTGAAGGTCCTCAATCTGCCTGTGAGGAGTTTTGGTCCAGGTGCCTTTTCTCTTACTGTTATTCTTGCCAACTTTGTAACGGAACAGATTGTCTTTGCAATATATGAAACAAAAAACGTGCTATTTTTTTCCCCCCAGAGTGAAAGTCCTGACTTGGAAGAAGATCATGATTCGACACAGGGAGGATTTTACTCTTAATCGACAAGACGAGGACAGCAAGCCTGTTGACAGTTTTGATTCCCTACGCAAATTCACAGGCTTTGAAGAGGCAATGTTTGACCCCCATGGGAATAGAGGCAATCATATGGACCTAGGACAGCTCTACCAGTTCTTAAATGAGAAAGGATGCTGTGATGTCTTTCAGATTTATTTTGGCATTGAAGGCAGGTAGTAGTCTAAGTCAATGCACAGGTTGTGATTAAAGTCAAATAAATTTCCCAGTTTTGTTGTTTTCTTAAAAAAGCCCCAATGGTAAAAAATAGAAAAGAATGATTCTTAAATTTTAGATATTGTGTACTTATTTTTGGTAAAATGTTGGCCACATTCTAAAAGGAACTGAAATTATATGAACTGAATCGTCTAAAAGTTGTCAGATTTTTGTTTGTGTTTTAGAAAATTATAATTGTACTTTTGTCTTCATAAGGCATTTTATTACCTGGCTTTTATGCGGTTTTTAATTAAAGTTTAAATACGACACATTTTAACACCTGCAAAAAATAAGCAAGATCTGTTTGGGATATTCTGATTTTTTCAAGTATTTGGTTTACAAAGTGACCATTATGTCATCCACAGCTTTCATTGTTTGGTTGTTGGAATAAAGTATCTTCAAGAATTATAAAAACATTTTTTTGAATGAATGACACGTTTTTTTGTTTTTTTTAATTATAGAAAGTTGAGTGGAAGAGAAAAAAATAATGAATGGAAGTCAATGGTAACCTTGCTATGCTAGATGGATTCTCGTGAGATTTCGATTTTTCCAAACTCAGGCGAATCCATCTTGGACCTCCAATCAAAACCGTACGACCTCCGACCAATATTTCGCCAGACCAATTGTTTGTCAGCATTGTGCTTTGGGGTGGGAGTTCAGTTGTGACGGTAGTATCAACCGACCAGCTAAGAGAAATAAACATTGCAGCACTGGTTGACGCTCGCGTAGAAGCCGCTATTGAATTGGTTTTACAGGAACTGGATACTATTTCTTTGTTAAAAGTAAGGAAAGGGAAAAACTTTGTGAGAAGTGAAACAAACATGGCCACGCCGGTTTACGTTAGCATAGAAGCCAGTACCAGGCAGGCGCTACCTTGCGTCCTCCAATCAGCTCAAAGTATTCTACCCAATAGCCCTCTCTCTTTCAGATGGTTTCTGCTGCAAAGATTCCAGATCAAAATGTGTAGGCTCGACACGGGGCGGGGCTTCACATAGATCTGGCTGATGCTAGGTTAAGTCAACGGAGCAATAAAAGTTATTTTACCTCAGTTTAAATAAGTAATGATGTGCATTTCGAATGTGTTTGTCAAGTGATTTGGAGTTTATTTGATTTTAAGATTTCGCAACTAAAATGCCTACAAATCAGAAGTCGCGATGTCACGCAGCTAACTCGAGCTAGCACTAGCTATAGCACGTAAAAATCCTCACCAAGGGCTTGTAGAGCTTCTCCTGCAAGCTGTCTTTCACTCCACCAACTGCTTTACCCCAAACATAGCTGCCACTTTCCACATAGTCAGATTTATAGTGGTTTTCTCCATGTTTAATGCTCCTTTCTTTGTCCTGGAGGCTACGACCCTCACTCTCCTGCAGTTGTAGTTTTCACACAACCTCTAGTAACTTTTGCCGCCGGTCGAAAATCTGCGTTTTCTCTGCATCAAAATTAGTCTTTAAAATTCATGGACATCATACAGGATCAGAAAATAACTTTTATTGCTCCATTGACTCTAATTAATATTTTTTGGGCAAAAGGAGAAGGGTATGACTTAGGCTCCTCATACCAGGAAATGGACTACAACTGTGGAATAACTTGTGTTAAAACACACTTGAACCAGTAACAATTTCACAGTCGCATGACCACCCTACCAAAAGTAGCAGTAGGCTATGTAGTTTAGTGACATTGGTATAGTTGCACTTGACTGGCCAGCTAACTGGTCTGACCTAAACAGCATGAGAGATCTTTAGAATATTGTTAAAAATGAGAGACACTAGACCCAACAATAAGATAAACTGAAGGTCACAATGACAGCAATGTGGGCTTAAAAACCTCAGTAGAGCTGCAGCCTGATTACAGACCACATTGACAGTGATTGATGCAAAAGAAACCCAGACCAAGTATTAACTGCATATTGTACTGTACTGTAAATAGTCATAATGGACAAGTTATGCAATAATCAGTTTTTTGTTTCTCATTAGCATCAAACTGTATCACTATGCAAATAATTAATCTAAAACTATGTAGGCTATTGTTTTACTTTTTGTTTTCTGTTACGCAGAATAAGGTTTTAACATTTCTTATAATGAGCACTTGAAGTATAGCCTACTTTATATCTGTTTAGTCAAACTGAAATCTTGTATTTTATTTACAAGTAAACAACAGTACCATTCAACTAATGGATCTTCTTGCTACAAAAAAAGTGAGTTTATGATGCTAAAGAAGAAATAAAAATCATGATTTTTCTGACTTGCAGATCCCCAGTATGTTCATCCGCATAATTCTTGACAACATATAATTGTAATTTTCCAATTGTGTTTTAATGTAACTGAAAGACAAACTGTTCTTACAGTAATCACTCCAGACTGTACATCTGTATGAAATGTTTTTAAGGATACTGGCTAAACAAGATTTATTTTCAACATTAATGTTTTAAACAACCATGCTCAAAATGACCTCCAAGAAGTTTAAACTCTGTATAACCATCCTTATCCAGATTTTTACAAGCTCACTGAAAATGTATTTTAGCACTTCTTTTTTAGGAGTAATAGGCTATATGCCAGATGAGTTTAGAAATTCCATTTCCCAATAAGGTTTGGGATTAAAAAAAAACATTTTTATCCAAATGCAAAGTTTTGATTTTACAAAGCCATTCCAAATTACCAAATTAATTTCTTTACAAATTAAAGTGTCCAGTAGATGGCACCAATAGATCAAACTTGCAGACATTACTCCTCAGATATAAACTGGGATTATATGAAACTGATCTTTTATAATGCTAAATATGTGGCTAATAAAATTCCACTTTGTGTAATATGTTAATCCAAACCAGTTAACTATTGCGGGATTGTTTGCAGTTATTTCATCTGAAACATGTAAGCACTTGTTTGTTTAACTTTAAGATTTGTATTAGCATCCACAGTTCTTGTGTGGCTTCTAAGAAATCGGAGATCAGTGGCAAGCGGGATGTTTTTTGTTTTTTTAAACAAAGCCTTCAGTTAAAAAAAATCCCATCTAGCTAAACCTAAGTAAGCATTTCCTTTGTTAAATCATACATTTATTATGTTTAACCACAGTTTTGCAACTAGCCTCACACAATCATAATTCCTGCCAGAGTTGTAGAGAAGACAAAACACTTAATTAGTACCTGGATGATAAATTCAAGTACGCTGAAAAAGGTAAAACAAGAAAAATAAATCATTCTAATTAGCAATAAGATATCAAACCTTACTTTGTAGTGTACATAAAGCTCTTAACCTTTCAATGCACTCAGCAGAGTTTATTGGTGATTGTGAAGACTTAGTGGTTTGGCACAATAAGTAAAGCTGTTTGAATTCGGCCTATCGCAACATTTATTTACCAAGTGTTCTTCCGCGAGATACCATACCCATCATTACCCATTGCATGTTCACTGCTCTTGTCACTCCATTTTAGATAACAGTTCTCACTGACTAAACATTACCCTCCAAAAACGGAAACCCACACACATCTTTTTGTGGCCTAATAAGATTGGTCAGTCCCTCTTTGTATTTGGCCTAGAAAATACAGCCAAACCTGCACCTTCAAAACCTATTGTTCCCATCTAATTTTACCCTCAAGATTCTTAAAATCAGTTTCGGTTTTTTCTGCAGATCAAGCCCTGACCTTTCAAAAAAATTATGTTCAGATATTTAGATATTTCCGCAATCAAAACTAGCAATAGGAATGTTACTGTGCCAATGTAGTCTACTGTGAGTTAAAGTATCAGTTACCTTTCTTTAACAAGCTAAGTGATCACAATACTGCCCCGCATATGGCAGAATATTCAAGTGGGATGATCCTTCTCACCCGGACAATGTGAATTTAAGCTCTGAGATGGTTCAGTAGATCAAGGCTCTGCAGTTGTGGAAATTTATGGGGCATTTCAATTTTCATGGGCCTGTGTGACTTTAGCATCATAATCACAAAACCGCAGCGAGACAGTGGTGCAGGAGGTGAAGGTTGGGGCAACAGTGCCGTTTATTTTCCTCCACTTATTCAGTTCACTATATTTTTTTATTTAGTGACATGTTCATATGTTGATGTGAAGGAGAAGCATCATTTTGACTAGAAAGTATAAAGTGATTGCTAGGGATGTTTTAAGTTTACTTAATAGACTTCAAGAACTTAAAAATATTACATCAGTTAATATTTAATATTAAGACTGATAAAATAAAAGATATTTGTAGATTGTTGTTGTTCTCATCTTTAACGTGTATTTTAGGATTTGTGAAATTATTTTCTAAACAGGTAACATGTTTTCTGCAGAATGTTTTCTCCTTGTCTTCATTTTGTGCAAATCCAGATTACCATAGTTGCATCCAGTGGCTGAAGCAAACAGCTAATCCCAAAAGGACCCAGACAACACTGGATTTGTGCCATCCTAAAATGACTCGAAATGTCTAAAATGTCATGGTGGATTATATAAAAGCTATTTTTTAAATCTTGTAGCTGTCATCACATTTGCATTAAGTACTTGTATAAAAAAGATTTATGTTGGAAGTGATGCAGCACCAATGATCTTCTTGCGTGAAAGAACAGAGCATGAAAAACATCTCCAGTCAGGACAACTAAAAGAAAAGTAGGACAGTAGAAAAAAAACAACCTTAAAACATGCTGTTCCCCTAATTAATTTCAAAATTTGCTTTTTAGACTTCTATACTTTAATTTGAGATGGTTACACTCAGCAAAAATTCTTTACATGTTCTTTCTTCAGTGTGTTTGAGACAGGATGGTGATTATTAGGGCAGTGGCTCTTGCATCCGTTTCCAAGTATATAATCATCACCTGCTGTGTGGATATCTCCTCAATTTAAATAGTATGAGGGTAAAAAGAATCCTAAAATGTATTCTCATCAATCTCAAACTTTGAAATTGTAAACCAGTTTTATAATTTTGAAACTGGAGTCATAGATAGTATAATTTGTTGAAGACAGTAGAAGTTGCTTTTGTCTTGGCTCCTCTCGGACTAGACATACACTTCTGCCTCTGAGATCAACTAGCTTTATACTAAATGCAGAGAGATATGCACAGCAGAATATATATTAAAGAACTCTAACCTTTTAATTCAGGCGTGTCCAACTCCAGTCGTTAAGGGCCTTTGTATGTTTTAGATGTGTTCATGCTCCAGCATAGCTGATTTAAATGACAAAATTACCCCCAGAGCTCTGGTAACAAACCAATCATTTGATTCAGGAAAGTTGACAAAGGGTGATATCTAAAACATGTAGGAAGGCTTGAGGTCAGATGTTAGATAGTATTGTTTTAACTGAGCCTTTCTTAAAAAAATCCATAACTATCCATTTAAATCTCTAAATAGATTATATCTCCACACAGATGTATTTGAATTTCATTTCCATGCAGTAAGCTAGTATTTTGAAAATACAACTAAAACTTGTAAAATGAGAGATTGTAATAATAAAGAAAGACAAAACTTGTTAAATTTATTCAAATTCAAAAAAAACATTTTATTGTTCCCAGAGGGAAATTATCTGTTGTTGTAGCTCATAACTAATCAATTTTTCAAGGAGTTGTTGTAGGTCATGATGGCTGTGGGGAGAAAGGATTTCCTGTAGCGGTCTGAATTGCAGCGAACTGAAGTAGTCTCCGACTGAAGATACTCTGTTGCTGTAGGATAGTTTTATGAAGAAGATGTTCAGGGTTGTCCATAATTTTATTTCATTTTATCACGAATCCTTCTTTGCATCATCATTTCCAGTTGTTCCATGTTTTTCCCAGAACAGAACCAGCCTCCTTTGTCAGGTTGTTGAGCCGTTTTAACGCTCTGACTCTGATGCTGCTACTCCAACAGATGATGGACGAAGAGATGACACTCTCCACAACAGACTTGTAGAAGATTTGCAGCATCTTGCTGCAAACCATGAAGGGCCTAAGCTTTCCTCAAAAAGTACAGCCTGCCCTGTCCATTCTTAGACGGCTTCACTGTTGATTCTCCAGTCCAGTCTGTTGTCCAGGTGAACTCTGAGGTATTAGTACTCCTCAACCACTTCCACTTCTTCTCCCATGATGGAGACAGTCTTTGATTTATCCCCTTTTCTTCTGAAATATACAATCATCTCCTTTGTTTTGTTCACATTCAAAGTAAGATGATTGTTTCCACACCATGCCACAAAGCGGCTCACCAGCTCTCTGTATTCAGTTTTTTTCTCCATCTCTGATACACCCGACAATTGCAGAGTCATCTGAATATTTCTGCAGATGACGGGTCTCCGTCTTGTACTGGAGGTCCGAGGTGTACAGAGTAAAAAAGAATGGTCACTGTACAATCCCTTGTGGTGCTCCTGTGCTGCTGACCAACTGGCTCGACATACAATTCTTCCGTCTCACAAACTGTGGTCTGTGTGTCAGGTAGTCATTGATTCAGCTGATTGGTGAGGCCTCCACCTGTGTCTTCAGGAGTTTCTGACAAAGCAAATCAGGCTGAATTGTGTTAAATGCGCTGGAGAAATAAAATAACATGATTCCCACAGTGCTTCCTTCTTTGTCCAGATGACGATGGGTTAGTTAAAGCAGGTTGATGATGGCATCTTCAAGACCAACTCCATGGCGATAAGGAAACTGCAGGGGGTTCTGATTGTTTACTCGGGTGGGGCAAAAGGAGTCGTTCCAGGACCTTCATGATGTGGGATGTCGGGGCAGCAGGTCTGTACTCATTGATGACTGATGGGTGAGTTTTCTTTAGTACTGGAAAAAGTCAGGGTGTCTCCCACAACACTGGAACTTTCTTCTTGGTCAGGCTAAGGTTTCTGCAGAATCTCACAGAGCTGCTCTGCACAGGTCTTCAGGAATCTGGGGCTGACACCATCTGGTCCTGCAGCCTCGTTCCGGTTCAGTTTCTCCAGCTGCCTCTTCACCTGACTTTTAGAGACAGACAGGTGGGATCTGTAAATCATTTTGAGAAGCTTTGTAGTTTCAAAAGCACTTCATAAATAAAATTTGGTTTGATTTTGATTTAGCTAACAGAGCTATTTCAACATGCAGCCGCCCAGAGCAGCACAATTCTGATTACTTCTGATCAATTCAGTTATGATTTCATTTTCTTCATAGGAACATGTAATGTGTAGTTAAGGAATGTGAAACAGCTCAAGCAGCCTGCATATAGTGACTAATTCAAAATCTTACTCTGTTGGTTCAGGACTATATTCAACCTACTTTGTTATACACAGTTTCTCTATTGTAGTCCCTTGAGAAGTTAAAGCTAATAGTTTTGATAGTTCATATTAAAGATGAATTCTAGTCAAATTGCTGCACTTAGCCTATTCTTTGTGTCTCTTGAGTCCCTTTCCATTTTTGTCAAAACTTTCTATGACATTTCATTATGATCAGTAATTTAGAGAACAGGTTTATTTTTCTTTTTTTCTGTAAAATGGAATAGATGGCACAACTTCAAATCTTCATAGACCTAGCAGTCCAATTAAACTTACATATCTGGAAATATACCATTAAACAGTGAAGCAGCTAAAAAGTATGTACATCCTAACTATAATGCGTTGTGGAAATAGGACACTGCGTATCAACCTCTAAACACCATCCCAGTGGTAGCACATAAGGATGACAGGCAGCATCACAAAATAGAGGTTTATGATCTTAGATAGTCGAAATGGAAAAGAATTTACAGGATATAAATGTCTTTCTTTTTTTTAAAGCACTTTACATTTAGTCCACCTGGCAAGACCCCCACTGAATTAGTTTTGTAGAATGGGTCAAATTTTCTCTGTTTTTCATTTTCAATTCAATTCAATTCAGTTTATTTATATAGCGCCATTTCACAACAGATGTCATCTCAAGGCACTTTACAAAAAGAGTTATTACAATACAATGTTTAGTGTAGAAATTACAGAACCACAGAAGATTGCGTCGTGGAATTCTCAGCAATCCCTCATACTGAGCAAGCATGCAGCGACAGTGGGAAGGAAAAACTCCCTTTTAACAGGAAGAAACCTCCGGCAGAACCAGGCTCAGCACAAGCGGTTATCTGCCGCGACCGTCTGTGGCTTGGAGAATACATAACAGAGACACAGAAAGAGCAATAGAACTGATGCAGAAGTTTGTTGCAGGACGTGGAGAATTTTCCGTCACTGCAATGCCATCTTAGTCAGGGTCGTCAAGCAGGGCTAATCCGGAGCACCTACTATAATAGAAAACAGGTTAGTGCTTGAATTGACAGCACATCATGCAGTTGGGGAGAAGTAGGAGAGAAAGTAGGAACAGACCCTAATAATGTCCTCCAACAGCCTAGCCTAAAGCAGCATAGCTACTAACATTAACCTGTCTCCTAGCTACTAGGAGACCTGGCTACCAACACTCTGTCTGAGTCCTCCTGATCGAGGCTCAGCCCGTGGACGGTGTAGGGCCGGTAACGGCCCCCGTCATGCCGGGGTCTTCTCGGAGTCGGGTTGTTTGAGAATGCAGCCCAAAGTGGGTGGTAAACTCCATCTAAGGCTAAATACCGGCACGAGACCGATAGTCGACCACTATCTTAAGGAAAAATAGACAGAACTGAGAGGACAGAGTTGAAGAGGGCGAGAAACGTTTAAGAGATAAACGGGTGGGGTCCGCACAGTCTGCCCGGGGGATTCAACCCGGCAGGTAATGGGCGGCCGCACTGTGCGGGAGGATCCCCTTGAGGGACCTCTCTCCGGCGCTGGCTGGCCCCTGTGGGGCACATTTCTTCCGCGGCGGTAAGCCGCGACCGGCTCCGGATCTTTACCTGGCTTACATTAATCTATCTCTACCTAGCTACTCTACCTCTTCCTATCTCTTCCTAACTTTTGACACTCTGCCTGACTACTAACATTAACCTGTCTCTTCCTATCTACCTGTCTGACCTGACTCTAACTACCTATAAACATATCTCTAACTGTAAGCTTTGTCAAAGAGGAAAGTTTTTAGCCTAGTTTTAAAGATAGACAAATTGTCTGCTTCACGAACCAACCCTGGGAGCCGGTTCCATAGGAGGGGAGCCTGATAGCTGAAAGATCTGCCACCCATTCTACTTTTAGAAATCCTAGGAACTACCAGTAAACCTGCAGTCTGAGAGCGAAGGTCTCTGTTAGGAACATATGGAACAATCAGGTCTCTTATGTATGATGGAGCTAGATTATTAAGGGCTTTATATGTCAGAAGGAGGATCTTGAATTCTATTCTAGATTTTACTGGGAGCCAGTGAAGAGAAGCTAAAACAGGGGAAATGTGATCTCTTCTTTTAATATTCATCAGAATCCTAGCAGCAGCATTTTGAACTAACTGAAGACTTTTAATTGTATTCTGTGGACTACCTGATAATAGACAGTTACAGTAATCCAGCCTTGAAGTAACAAAGGCATGGACTAGTTTTTCAGCATCATTCCTGGACAGGATGGTTCTAATTTTTGCAATATTCCTAAGGTGAAAAAAGGAAATCCTACAGACTTCTTTAATGTGAGTTCTAAATGACATATCTTGGTCAAAAATGACACAGAGGTTTTTTGCTTTATTACTGGAGGCTAATTTAATGCCGTCCAGGTGAAGGGGCTGACTAAGTAGTTTCTTTTTCAGAGCTTCTGGTCCAAAGACGACAACTTCTGTTTTATCAGAATTTAGAAGCAAGAAGTTTAGAGTCATCCAAGTTTTTATGTCTTCCAGACATGCCTGTAGTCTACCTAACTGATTGGATTCATCAGGATTTATGGATAGATATAGCTGTGTATCATCTGCGTAACTATGGAATTTTATCCCATGCTGCCTAATTATTTTACCAATAGGAAGCATATATATAGTAAAGAGAATCGGCCCAAGCACTGAACCCTGTGGTACTCCGCAAGTAACTATTGAGGTTGAGGAAGATCTATTGTTTACCTGAACAAACTGAAATCTGTTAGACAAATAAGATTTAAACCAACCTAGTGCTGTTCCTATTATACCGACACTTTGAAGCCTTTCTATGAGAATATTGTGATCAGCCAAACATTTTGCTCTGTGAGCTCTAAAGCCTGTCTGAAACGCAAACACCTAATCTGCTGTTGTGCAACTATTTTCTCAAGAATTTTAGATAAGAAGGGAAGATTAGATATCGGTCTATAGTTAATTAAGTCGTTTTGATCAAGAGAGGGTTTCTTAAGTAGAGGTTTAATTACAGCAATCTTAAACTCCTGTGGTACATATCCATTGACTAAGGATAGATTCATTATATTTAAAATTGGAGCAGCGATCAGAGGGAAAACTTCTTTTAAGAGTTTAGTTGGGATTGGGTCTAAAACGCAAGTTGAAGGTTTAGATGAAGCTAATAATTTTAGTACATCACAAAGTTCGGCTGCATTAAAGCAGTTTAAGCATATATTAGGTTCCACCATTTTTGAGGCTGCCTCATTAACTAAGGAGGAAGCAAGCATATTGGGAAGGTTCCCAATTATCTTATTCTTTATGGAGTCTATTTTATTTATAAAGAATTGCATGAAGTCGTCACTGCTTAGAGCTTGGGGAATGGTTGGCTCGATAGAGCTATGATCCTGTGTGAGTTTGGCAACTGTATTAAAAAGAAACCTAGGATTATTTTTATTCTCCTCGATTAAAGATGAATAATATGCTGTTCTAGCTGTGTGAAGGCTCTTTTTATATAGCAATAAACTATTTTTCCATATTAAAAAGGAATCATGTAAATGCGTGGAGCGCCATTTTCTCTCTAGTTTTCTAACATTCTGCTTTAGGGTACGTAGCTCTAAATTAAACCAGGGAGTTAATCTTCTATGGCTAGCCACCTTCCTTTTCAAGGGGGCAACTTTGTCTATTGCCCGACGCAAGGAGGAATTAACGCTATGAACTAAAATGTCAAGTTGTGAGGGGTCACGAGTTAAATCACTGTTTTCTGTTCTGCATTTATAAACTGAGGAAATTAAAGTTGGAAGAGCTTCTTTAAAATTTGCTACAGCGTTGTCTGATAACGTTCTGGTATAATGAAGTTTTCTTTCAGGTTTGATATGATCCATTAGAGTAAGTTTAAAAGTGATAAGGAAATGATCAGACAGGATAGGGTTATGTGGAAAGACTGTTATTTCTTCACAGTCAATGCCATAAGACAGCACAAGATCTAAAGTGTGGTGACAAGAATGTGTTGGTCCCTGCACATTTTGAGTAAAGCCTATTGAGTCTAGGATAGTCTTAAAAGCTGTATTTAGACTATCACTTTCATTATCAACATGAATATTGAAGTCTCCGACTATAATGACTTTATCAGTGTTTAAAACTAAGTCAGATAGAAAATCTGAAATCTGATCTAAAAATTGAGAATAAGGTCCTGGTGGACGATATAAGACCACAAACAAAAGTGGCTTTACTGCTTTGTTATGTGTATGAGGAAAGCTAAAAACTAGATGCTCAAAGGAACTGTAACTATTATTTTTTGGAGATTAATTAGTAAATCGGAATGAAAGATAGTTGCTACTCCACCTCCTCGATCAGTACTTCGAGGGACACTAAAGTTTAAGTAGCTACACTGTAAAAAAGAAAAAGTTGAGAAAACTTAAAATTTCAAGGCAACACGATGCAAGAGATTTTTGAGTTTTCTCAACCTTTGCCGTCTGTTGTTGGCTTTACTAAGATTTGTAAGTTCTGACAAGAGTTCTGCCAAGTTGGATCTTCTTCTTCACCTGATTAAGATAATCTTGTAAGGCTAACAAAGAAATTCTAGTTTAATGCCTTGTATTTCTGTCTTCACTAAATGCTGATATCCTAGTTGGATCATAATACAATTCTTATTCCAGTGAGTTGAAAATGTACAAATATGAAAAAAGGAATATTCATCCATCTGCTGAATAGCTTAATGCTCAGGGGGTCACAGAGGAGGGTTGGTAACTATCTCACTGGTCTACACCCTTGGGCGACTGTGGCTCAGTGGTAGAGTAGTTGGCTTTCATTCGGATGGTCGTAGGTTCGATTCCAGAAAGCGCTATATAAATTCCATCCATTTACCATTTACAGGTTGCCAGTCCATCACAGGACAAACAACCATGCACACACACTCACACCTAAGGACAATTTAGAGACACCAATTAACCTAACAGTCATTTTTTGGACAGTGGGAGGAAGCTGGAGTACCCATGCATGCACAGAGAGAACATGCAAACTCCATGCAGAAAGACCCTGGACTGGGATATGAACCCACAACCTTCTTGCAACAGTGCTAACCACTGCTCCACCCCTGCAGAAACGTTAAAGTTTAAATCCACAACAACAAAAAAAGAAAAACTAAGTGTCAGCGACATATATTCGGTATTGGTTGAACGAATTCATTTCACATCCGACTTTGCCCACGTTTGGTCAAGTTTTGGGGCACCAAAAACGTCGAGAAACCAGCCTCACACAAGTCAGATCTGTTCAGTAGTCCGTTGGAACTTATTCAGACCATGTGCGCATGAGCACATCAGTAATCTACTGGGTTTCCCAGTGGTTCCCAACTTGACTCAAAAAACCTACTCAAAAGTTGATGATTCTTGTTATGCAAAATAGAAAATCTTAGTTAAGACAACACTGACAAAAATTTGTGGGGCAGACAAGCTTTTTTACGTTGTTAGTGGAAAGCTTTTTTTCTGAGTTAGTTAAATTTGAAAACTTAAATGAAATCAACAATTATAAGTTATCGTTTTTACAGTGGGGGGAGTTGACTCATTTATTGTGACATGGTCCTCTTCCTGCAACCATGTCTCTGCAAGACAAAACAAATCAATATTATTTTCACAAATTAAGTCATTTACTAAGAGTGTTTTTGAGGGGAGAGATCTTATGTTTAGTAAACCACATTTAATTGATTTGTTTTTATGTTCAGTCCGAGTTTTATTTATCTTTATGAGATTTTTATATTTTGCTCTAGTAGCAGTAACTTTTAATTCATTAGTTTTGGGTAGTGGACGGGAAACTATCTCTATAGGGTAGTAGGTGGGTGGCAGTCCCTGTTCCTTGACCTGGACTCTGGGTTCTCTGATCTGGACTCTGGTTTCCCTGAGCTCGACTCTGGGTTCCCTGAGCTAGACTCTGGGTTGTCACGGCTTTGGGGAACTAGAGATAACCCTTTCAATGTTCCTGGAAAGAAGCGAAGCTCCGTCCTCGGTGGGATGGATGCCGTCTCTACGTAACAGTCCAGGTTTTCCCCAGAAGGCCCCCCAGTTATCAATGTAGCCCACATCGTTTTCTGGACACCACCTTGACAACCAAAGGTGGAACGAAAGCATACGGCTGTACATGTCATCGCTAGTACGATCAGGCAGGGGACCAGAAAAAATTACAGAGTCAGACATCTTTTTGGCAGCCCTACACACCGAAGCTACGCTAATTTTAGTGACCTCCGACTGCCGTCGCCGGGTGTCGTTGCCACCAGCATGGATAACGATCCTGCTATACCGCCGTTTGTCCTTGGCCAAAAGCTTCAGATGGGACCTAATGTCCGCAGCCCTGGCCCCTGGAAGGCATTTGACGGTGGTCTTTCGTGTCTCTGGAGCCACATTCCTAACTATGGAGCTGCCAATTACAAGAATCGGCCTCTCCTGCTCGGCGGGTGCGTCGCTGAGCGGGGCGAACCTATTGTTCAGAGAAAGGGGCTGGAGGTTGGCCGCGGACTGGGGTCTGGCGCTAGTCTTCCTACGAACAGTCACCCAGCTCGCCTGAGGTCCCGGCTGCACGGGAGCTGTTGAAGGACGGCTAGGTCCTGTCCTAGTTGACTCCGCGCTAGCTACTGCTGGGCCTGGCTGTTCTACAGCGCGGAGCCGGGCCTCTAGCTCAGAAACCCTCGCCTCCAAAGCTACAAAAATGCTGCACTTATTACACCTACCAACTTCACTAAATGAGGCGGAGGAGTAACTAAACATCTGACAGAGAGAGCAGGAAAGAGGAGGAGGAGGTGTAGAGAGAGATGGAGGGACAAGAGAGAAAGCTGCCGAAGCCATGCTAGCCGTGAAGCTAAGCTAACCAAGCGGTACCTTACCTTACCTAAGAACAAAGTAATGAACCCAGTAAAACGCTTAAAGAGTCCCAAACCGTGAAGAAAATTAACGTTTTAATGTGTTTGTGTGTTAAAGCAACTCAGAAAAAACTTATTGACAGAGAAAGTTAGATCAGTTCAAGAGAGAGAGAAACACCGACTTGCTACAAACGAGTTAGTCACAAAACAGGAAATGACGCGATACGTATTTTCGTGGAGCAGTATTGCGTGGACATCAGGTGCAGTTCCCTTGGATTGGCAGACCGGGGCTGTGGTCCCCCTCTTTAAAAAGGGGGACCACAGAGTGTGTTCCAACTACAGGGGCATCACACTTCTGAGCCTCCCTGGTAAGGACTATTCAGGGGTTCTGGAGAGGAGGGTCCGACGATTAGTCGAACCTCGTATTCAGGAGGACCAATGTGGTTTTCGTCCTGGCCATGGAACACTGGACCAGCTCTACACCCTCGGCAGGGTCCTGGAGGGTGAAGAGAGAGCTGAGCCGATTTACCGGTCGATCTACGTTCCTACCCTCATCTATGGTCACGAACGCTGGGTGGTGATTGAAAGAACAAGATCATGGATACGGGCGGCTGAAATGAGTTTCCTCTGTAGGGTGGCTGGGCTCTCCCTTAGAGATACGGTGAGAAGCTCGGTCATCCGGAGGTGGCTCAGAGTAGAGCCGCTACTCCTTCACAACGAGAGGAGCCAGTTGAGGTGGCTAGGGCATCTGGTCAGGATGCCTCCGGGACGCCTCCCTGGTGAGGTGTTCTGGGCACGTCCCACCGGGAGGAGGCCCTGGGGAAGACCCAGGACTCGCTGGAGGGACTATGTCTCCCAGATGGAACTGGGAACGCCTCGGGATTCCTCTTGAGGAGCTGGCCCAAGTGCCCGGGGAGAGGGAAGTCTGGGTCTCTTTGCTTAGGCTACTGCCCCCGCGACCCGACCCAGGATAAGCGGAAGCTGATGGATGGATGGAAATCTCTGTTGTAATGTTATTAATGGCTTGACATAATGAATTTATTATAAATATAAAATATAATTTGACCAAAAACATTCACATAAAATGTACTCACTATGTTTAATGAGCAATTACTTACCAAAAAACACGTACACCGGGAGTCCATTAGATTTAACTGTAATGATGGAGTACACCGAAAGAAAAAAGGTATGTATTCATTTATATTCAGTCCTTTAAGTTCTTCATTGATTATTGTTGTAAATCCATTACTATGTCACGGGAGCTGCACACCAGAACTCCTAAAAGAATGCCAGTCTGTCAGTTCACTCTCTGTTGAATTACCATTTTCAATTCAGCTCATATAACTTGATAATCAAAGCAATTAACAACCAAATCAATTGTGTTTCTAAGTGTTTTTATTAAAACTTTACTTGGTTGCTCTTTGTGATTCTGGACCTGCCTTCCAGATGAACCCACAAGGTGAACCCTTGTATTGTTTGTCACCCTATGAATACCAAATATGGTTAAATTAAACATTTTCTCTTGTCTCACTCCTCTTTAATCCCAGAGATCCACTATTCCACTGATTGGCATTATAAAGAACATGATGCTTTCTCTTCTGGAAGTATCTAAACCACATATCCCAAGGTTGATTCCATTAAGCAGTTACTATCCACTATAGTGCTCAAGACATTTTCTGTCAATATGCTATTAACTATCGCAGATATTTTATTGTTTGTGGATGTATTTATGTTCTCATTTTAAAGTATTTGGATTTTAAGATTTACAGTTTTCTTTTATG
Organism: Apricaphanius iberus; assembly: GCA_028564705.1. Lineage (NCBI taxonomy): Eukaryota > Metazoa > Chordata > Actinopteri > Cyprinodontiformes > Aphaniidae > Apricaphanius > Apricaphanius iberus. The sequence goes on from JAPXFQ010000249.1 coordinate 1,844,640, forward strand.
ATTTTTCCCTACGACTCGCTATGGCAGTGAGCTTTCTTGGAGGCAGCGGCGCTGACTAAAACAACATTCTGCAGCCTGCACATCTTTGGTCTTCCACATATCTGAGACATGGTTGTAGGAAGACTAAGTCCTGATTATGAAACACAGACATCATTATCCCCAGCCCCACTTCAGCTCATTTTGGAGGTTCCAATGGTGTTCCCAAGCTACAAAAGGATGTAAAGTCCCTTTAGGGTGTTCTTGATCGGCCCTGGATCTCCTCCCAGTGAGATATCTCAAGGAGATGCCCATTTTCAAACTACAAAAAAATATTAACTATAATAAGAATAAAAGAATACAGCCCTATTACTGAATTATTCTGGTTCATTTTGCAAAATCTTACAAACCGCATCACAATCTTAGAAGTGCAAAACAAAAAAAGGTAGCTGATGCAAACACTCCTAGAAGCTTATTACAGTCAAGAAAAATGGATCAGCTACAAACATGCTCTCTGAATATGTATTTTTAATAAAAATAATTGACTATTAATTTTAACTGTATGTGGTTAACTTGTTATGAATATCTTTGAAAGACATTATCAAGATTTTTTGAGTGGATGAAAAACCAAATTTTGAATAATGAAGATTAAATTGTATGTCATCCTATATGATATGTATGATAATGAAGCTAATGGCACCACCTGATGCCCACCCACATCCAGACAGCTGGCATCCTGCAGGCACAGCAGTTTGTCAGAACATTTTCAACATGCTGTTGTTTACATATTAATATTCTGTGGGCAGTGAAAGCAGCCAGTTTATCTGGCAAATTCCTACAGTGGAACATCCATCCATCCATCGGTCCATCCATCCATCCATCCATCCATCCATCCATCCAGACATACAGAACTGACATGCATGCTCAAACACTGTCTCACCTACAGCTATTTTAGAGTGGGTAGTTATTCTAACCTGCATGTTTTGGGACTGTAGGAGGAATCCGGATTGCCAAAAGTAAACCCACTCATACACCAGAAGAACATGCAAACAACACTGAAATTCCTGGGTTGAAATTAATCCTAAAAGGTAATCATCTTGAGGCTTTTCTGAGGTTTTAAAAAAGTCCAGAGGACTCTCTTTTTCCTCTTGACAGTATTCTGAAGATTCTCTTTGGAGTTTAGGTTGGGCCAATTAAATGCCTGATCAAGCAAAGTGAGACAATGGTCAATAAACCAGATCTTGGTACCTTTGGCAGTCTGGGCAGTTGCCAAATCCTACAGGAAAATGTAAACTGAATCTCTGTAAAGCTTATCAGCAGAGGGAAGCATGAGGAACTTTCAAATGTTCTGGTAGACCAGAGCACTGACGTTGGACTTGATAAAACACTGCAATTAGCAGACGACTACAAATAATCACATATAAATGTCACATTAGACCTCAGGAAACCAAAATTTTGCACTTAGTCACCCATCCTATAGACTCTGGGACTTTGAAAGAAGAATTTGCTCTGAGATTTAGGTTTATAAATTCAGGAAATGAAAGAAAGGTGTTGCTTTTTATTGCAGATTTGTTTGATCAGTAGCTTGAGGTCTTTTTGATATTTGGATATTTATTATTGTAACCACAAAGAGAGCTAAACATTTATCAATGGAGTTGATTCCCGCAACGAATCAAAAATTAAAAACTTTTGAAAATACGCAAGACATAAATGATAAGCCCCAATGTTTTACTCAACTATGTAAATAAATGAATGGTTCAATAATACTGTCATTGGTATGTTATTGAGATGTATCTGTATATATTTCTTCCCTTACTAAAGATGAATGTGCAGCCATTGTAAACAGGAAATACTCTTGTTAAATGTCAACATTTTAACATAAAAATAATCTGGTTGTTGCAAATTATAAAATGATGTAGTGTATCTTCCACTAAAAAACATATAGACAAGATTCAATATTGTGATTATTTTTTTTTAAATAAAGCCTTATTTTTCCATTCAAACCCCTTTGTACTTAAAATAGCTCAAACTCTAGATGACAGTACTCTTCTGTTATTTAAGTCCAATCCTACCAAAGAAGTTCTTGAATTATAATAGTCCAATCATATTTTAAACATACAAAAAACTGTAAACTTTGCTATCAGCACTTTATATTTCCAAAAATACTTCTTTTTTATCCATTGGTTGCTTGAAAACATGATGTACCTTTAAAAAATAAATCAAAACAGTAAATTAACGTGTATTTAGAAGAGGGAATTTCTCCTAAATATTTTATACTGTGCTGTGTCTAAACATTTGCTTTACATTTTGCACTTCCATAAATCTAAAATTCTATGAAGTCAGTGTTAAAGCAATCTGTTAGGGTAACAACAAATGTTAGCTTTAAAGGAAAATGTATGTAATTTAGAAAATATAATAGACAAACTTTCTTCATGTCATTTTACTCAAGCTATTCAATAATATTCAAACTTTAATTAAGTCCCTAGCAAGTTCCTTAAAACAAACTCTATTCCTCAGATTCAAACAGATGGCAAGCTGTTTATTGCGGAGCTTATGCTACCGGTAGTGTTCCCCCATCATCTCTTCACCGCTTCCATATACAGCAGCACCTCCCTTTTTGTGCATGTCAATTGCAGACAGTTTGTTTTAATTAGGTCTGAAAGTACAGTGTAGAATAAATCAAATGGCAGACATACAATCCCTGAGCAGGCTATTTAAAGATGAACCACAGAGAGTGGGAGTCAAATTAGATGAATGAGCTTAAAATTCATGGTTAGCCCTGTTTCTGTCATCAATCCATGGACCTGTGTGTGGCCTCATTTGAGCAGTGAAGCTGCTACCACACAAAGAGGAACCCCTCATGCAACAAATCAGGGAATCGTTTCTGATTGTACACATTCATCTAACACAACAGCATAGCAAGTTTAAAGTGATCATTTGACTCCTTCCAACTTACATTCAGCTCTATGAATGATTTATGTTATGAGTGATTAATGTTATTCCAAGAAATAAAATCAATACAAGATACATTTTGAGACAATTTCTTTAAATCCTGTGTTGCAATCAACATGCAAAGAAAAGGTGGACTTTCCAAGGTATGGCAAGTGAATCTGAGTCAAGCACAAGAAAATACAAATTGTAACCAGAGGTGAACGAGGTTCATGCCACTCCGTGTCTTGACTTAACATGTTTTTGCTAGCTGTAAAAGCTGCTCACAGTGAGTGAGAACAGCTATCTATGAAGATCCATGTTTAAGCACCAGCCAATGAGTCCCACCTGCTGACCCTGATTGACAGATAAAGTAATTCAGCTGAAAAGTGTAATTGTGAAATAAATAACCTCCTGGGAAAACACTGTCGTGAAATAGAAGCTGACTTTGGGAAAATTAAGTTTTGGAATAAAAAATAGTTAAATTAGATAGATATTGCTCAAAAATGAGTCCTGTTATTAGAGGGGAAAATTACAGATTTTTTTTTTTTTTAGATTAATAAAGACATAGAGTAGAGGCGTTGTGGTGGCAATACCACATGGTACCATGGTTACATCAAGAAGAAGGAACATGAGAAACTTGAGAAATACCAAGGGCTCAGAGAGGAGCTAGAGACGGCTTGGAAGGTGAAGGTGACAGTGGAACCCGTGGTAATCGGAGGACTCAGGGCAGTGACCCCCTAACTGGAGGAATGGCTTCAGCAGATCCCTGGAAGAACCTCAGACATCTCAGTCAAGAGAAGTGCAGTACTTGCAACAGCAAAGATACTGTGCAGGACCCTCAAGCTCCCAGGACTCTGGTAGAGGACCTGAGGTTGGAATGGGAAAAACCACCCACGGCAAGAGGGGAATTTTTATATATATTCTGTGTGCTTCTAGTGCCCTTTATTGGAAAGTTACTAGAAATGTTAGAGCGAGAAGGCGGGAATGATATTATGCAACAAATGTTCCGAGGTCAGGAGTGGACAAGCACTGCAGCCTCGGTATAAGCTCTACATGGTGCATTGGTAGAGCATCACCCACATATGAGATTACAATAAATGGAACTTTAGGTTTTGCTAATTGTAAGTCATAATACTGTTAGCAATGATGAGATGTTCAAAATTCTGCAAAAATAAAAAGTAAATCAGATTTACTGATATAGTTTGTGCCTTCCTTAGTTTTAAGGAGACTTCAAAATATTTGTGCCAAGTTTATCCAACTGACAATTAATTTACATGTTTTAAAAACAAAAAATATCAACAAGATTGGAATTTTGCCTTTTTTGTGGCTTCTCATTGGGCTTCTGACACTGTATTTAGTCTTATTTGTAGTTTGGGGAAACTTTGACATGATAAGGGACTAGTTCCTCAATTCTTCTTATAAGTCATACAATAAAATGTATTTTTCTTTTTATAAAATTGGTATTTATGTCATTTTATTGTTGTTTAAGGTTAGGTGGTGTTTTCCCAAGGCACTATTCATGCAGTTATAGCCACGGCTTCTTAATATTACTTCAACTGACTAAATTTCTAATTTTTATTAAAAATAATTGATTAAACCTTGGTCCAGATGAAAAGATTTCTCCAACCTGTCTGTTAAGTATACAGCTTCCCATTAATCTTTAATGTCCAATTGCCAGTTTGTGTCCTATTTCGATTTTGTTTTTTACCAATCTGCAATTAAACTGAGGGGTAAAAAATATGTTACCAGGATTTTAATACTTCGAAGGCAGAATGCTTATGATGATTAAATAGTGAGAAAAATGATTTTTAACACAGGAACAGATTTTATTAATGTAATCTTAAAATCAGAATAATGTTGCATACATATGTGTGCAACTATTAATGTTTCTTTTTAAGATATCGATATGTCCCCAAAGAGTTTTTTGTTAGACTCTTCTGTTCTGGAATGATAAGAGCTTATTGTGAGTTGGATGATGTGTATGGACTGTGCCCACAGGGTACAGTGGGGATCAGTTCCTTCACTGTTGTCAGGCTTACAAGGCCTCCTTATGCTGTGATTTTTACATAGGCCAGGGTAAGGTTCTCAAATTTCAAGGGTAAGGAGAAAATCCATTTGCCATCTCACCATTTGTGATAGCGCAGGCATTTTCCCCCTTGTAAATATCCAATTACCAAATTATGATGGATTTTAAGCATTATTTTCAGCAAGACATAACTCAAGACAGTCTATCACCATTTACATAGCTTAACGAAGCACTGAGCTTTTAATAATGTGAAGGAGTGAAATAGAGGGAGCTGATGTTATTTGAACTGGCTGGGCTTTTGCTGGTAATGATTATGAAGTGAGCACTGGGAGCAGTGTCTGTGAGAAGAGTGGGGGAGCTGTGCTGCGTGAAGCAGGCAGATGGTTGGCCGGACAGTCTGTTGATAATGGCAACATTAGTCTATTGGGAAGCAACATTACGCTCAAGGTCAATGGGAGCTGAAGAATGGAGGAACATTATGACTTGCGTCTTGTGTCCTGGAACAAGATCTCCCTGCAAGGATATTGAGATATTTAATATGACCTCGGTAATCTGTGAAAGGCTGTCAAATTAATCCTCAATTTTTAAAAGGGTAATTTGTGTCACTGAAGCAGTGATAATAGACCATAAAAGGTGCCTTATTTTATTTTTGCTTTATTAGTATGCCTTGTATCTAGTATCCTGGTGGCATTCAGATCAGTTATAAAGGTTCTGTACTTTTGACTGCCCGCAGTGTATATTTGATACCCTAGATTTTTTTATACTGCTTACACAGATCGTTAGCCTATATTCACATTCATTTAAGCTTGTGTGATATGCATAGAATGCATACGCACTAGATTGTGTTAGAAAATATTTATGCCCACTAAAAACTTATAGTGCCCTGAAAATGAATTATTTCCTTTGAGCTTTTTATTTTAGTGCATTCTTAGGTGTTGAAAAACTATTTAAAAAAGTTCTAAACTTAGACAAATAAAATACAGAGATAAAAACTCACATGAACCACAAAGCAAAACATGGAATCAGGTAAGGAACTAAAGAAACCCAGTTGCTTAAAAACTGTAGTAATTGTTGAAATACTAAACAGGTGAAGTAATGGAATAAACGTCAGCATGGGTAGGGAACAGGAGTGAACTCTTGAAGAAAAATGAGTCATGAACACAGACTGATTTCACAAAGGAACAGGAATCAAAAAGGACTTCTAAATCAAAAGCTAAAGACTAACTAAAATGAGAACATAAACCAGTCCACACAAACAAACGGCAGCTAAGACCCAAGAGTCTCAACATAAAAGCGTGAACCACACACTGAGTCCTTTTCCCCTTGTAAACAACAAAATCCCCCAAATAATCACAGTACAAAATATCAAAATTAAAAATAAAAAGATAATGATAAACGTAGTGCATAAACAAGGGACGGTGATACATGGTTTATAATACCATTAAAAAAGAACTGTCCTAAAAGTGTTTTGTATGAGCCCCTGTAATGGCTCAGCTTTTAACTCTGTCCATTTTCCAATCAACTCTGACCAGCTTCCCTGTTCCTGCTGAGAAAAAACCTCCTCATTTCATGTTGCTGTAGTCACCACAGTTCACAATGGTGAAAGTGTTTTCAGTATGAAGTACAGTGTTAGTTTTCCATGCACCACAGTGCTTTGTATGTAGGCCAAAATCTTAATTTTCAAAATACTGGGTTTGTCCCCTACATAGCTTGAGGCTAACTGCAAACTGAGATTATTGTGGCCTTCCCTCAACATGACCTACTCCTTCTCACATTTTCGGTCTTTTTGATGCCATTTCACTAATGTCATCCAACAAACCTCTGGGGACGTCACAGAAGACATGTATGTGTACTAATTTTATTTGTACACAGATGCACTCTTTTATCCCAAGCTGAACAGAACACAATGGAAGTAACTGTTTTTGGACCTAAAGATGACCAATCAGGAGTCAGCACACAGCTTCATCTGTTACAGCCAAATCTACTGATCAGGCATTGAATCTGGGTGTAGTGAGAGACTCAGACCTGAACCTGCAGAAGCACAAAAAGACAATTACAAATCACCTATCACCTATTAAAAATGTCCAGGATTAAAGTACTGATGTCACAGGATCTTGAGAAACTCATTCGTGTGTTTATTTTAAGTCGAATCGATTACTGCAATAGGGTCTTCCAGACCGATGAGGTCTTCTGGTTCAATCCTACTCCGCATCCCCAGAGTGAGAACCAAATGTGAAGAAGCAGCAATCAGGTTCTATCCTCTTCTAATCTGGAACAAATTTCCAGAAAAGTGCAAAACTGCTAAAACACTGAGTTGCTTAAATAAATACTAAAGAAAATCTGTTTAGAGGTCATTTTGATCTATAATCACTGGAACATGGATTAATTATAGTCCGGATTGCGTTTTTTCTCTCTCTATATATTTATATTTGTCAAGCATGTTGAACTACTTTGTTGCTGAAATATGCTTTATAAATAAACTTCACTAATTTGGTGACGATAGAAGGCAGTTGATTCCACTGAAGATTAATTTTTGTTTTTTCATTATGCCTTCATTTCATGAAATAAAAGACCCACAGAGATCAAGACATATTTCACAAGGGTGACCAAGAAAGGCAACAGCACTTGTCATAGTGGACAAGACAATTAAGGGTGTCAGAGTAAACAGGGCTGGATGCAAATGCGTGACACACTTGAAACTTTTCTTGCAAAATAAAAGTAAATCATCAGTCACCCCCCTCCCCCATAACTATAATATATATTTTTTGGGGGTTTATTGGATATGATACCCAAGAAGCATGTGTCTTCCAGTTATGTGTGACAAATTGTGAAAAATATACAGTAAGCTATATTATCATAAAATCCTATCTATTTTAACTGAATACTATATCTCACAAAGGGAAGTCCAAAGGTTTGAAAAGCATCCCGCAAGTCCGTGACCAACCGCTTGAAGCTGTTGTCATCAGTGTTCATTACCCAACATACTTTCTCTGCTTAATCAACGCAAATCCAAACCACTGAAAAAGTACTCTGCTTTACGAAATCTCTAAAAATGTCAAACACAGCTGTTGTGAAACAGAACGAAAATCATGGAGTTTTTTTTTCTATTTTTGTGTTTCTAATTCTAATGAAGTTATTTGAGATGAGAGACTTAAGCAATCTTTCTAAAATTAGACACTTTGGATATATATGTAATACTGCAGGCTGAGTAAGATTTAGAGGTCTATTGTGTAATAATAGAGTTCTATTGTATAACAATTGCAGTGGAGTCTGAGCTCAAGCTCTGCATATCAAAATATGCCACTTTAACCCACCAGCAGATGTAAAGACTGATATTAGCAGGTAAGAGCCCTGTAATTCCCAGGTAGAAATCTTTGATCTTGAGTTCTTTTCAAACCATAAATCTAGTCACAACAAAATGACAGTTTTCAGGTTTTTCATCTTTTTTAATTAGCACTTTGTCCCTTTTTTGTTTGTTTTTCTTTCTTTCTTTCTTTCTTTTTTACAGAGGCATAGTTGAAAAATGAATATCCGGTACTGAGAAATAAAGCAAACCTCAGACATCCTCCATAAAAAGCAAATTAATTACAACAATTAAATCTTTGTACAAAATGACTATTTATAGGATCATATGGAACCAACAAAATAACATGTATGGGCATTGGCAATGTGATTCAATTTCCTTGATACAATGATTATATACAATTAGAGGATGTTTGATTCACCAGTGCCTCAACATGTCATGTCATGTACTGTTTGCAGCAAACTCAAAGGCCATAACGGTGATCCTTGTACTGTTCTTTATGATAAATTACAGAATTATAAAATGGAAAAGGTAATGTCAGACAACTACTTCAATGTTAACAATACTAATTGATGTAGTATCATATAATAAATTGGAATCAGTCATAATAATAAATACATATAGTCATCTTTTTTTCAATTTTAAGTAATTCATTAGAATCCCTGTTTGAAGAAACCTTTGAAAACACTCAGACTGGCAGGAATGAAATGCATTCCTCTTTTTACTGAAAATACCTGACGTGCCGGGAAAAAGTATATACCCCTTTTCAGATTTTGAAATGTTTTAGATCACCAAACAGTTTTTAAAAGATAAACTAAGTAAATACAAACTGCACTTCATTGCAAATGAATTTAAGTCCAGACTTTGACTAGGCCACTGCAGAAGCTGTTTTTTTTTAGCAACTGTGAGATAAACCGGCTGTTATGTTTCAAATCCTTGTCCTGCTTTGTAACAATTAACCTTGAAATCACAAACTGGTAACCGGATATACTCCTTTAGGATTTTCTACCAGACTGGAGAGTAGGTTTCATGGTTCCATCAATTAGAGTAAGTTGTCCTGCTCTGAAAGAAGCAAAATAGCCCAAGTCTATCATAATGAGCATGAACCTGCTTTACTTTTTTATCTTTTTTTTAATGAATTCCACTAGTAGTTACACATGTCCACTTAGAGTCATTTTGCAAGGCTTGTCACTCTACTGTTTTATCTTTTTATATTTGTGGTTAAAGGCTTGTACTGTGCTTCATTAGAGTCATAATGTCTCAGAAATCTGCAGACAGATAGATGTCAATTATTTTGAGTTTCTGTGGATTGTGTCATAATTTGTGGCTTTGTGGGATCTTCATCCTACTATATGTTGTCAGACATGTTTTATTATATAGTTTACTGATTTTATGGATTGACTGTAATCACAGTTGGGTGTGGCAATTGAAAAGGAACAAAAAAGAAAACTTTTTTATCATTTTTCAGGTTATTACTGAAAAAAATATAAATTTGTCTGATTTAAAATGCTGGTCATGACAAAAAAGCAAAAACAGACTAAATCTGTAAGGGGTCATATACTCTCTCACTCACTTCACTATACATGGCTTGTGGAAAAACAAACTGGTTAAAAATGTAAAAAAAGGAGATATGAATACATTAAATAGTGTATATACCAATATACAAACCATAATGTGACAGGGATCCCAAGATTTGACAATATTGTTCACAAATATTCACGTTAGCAAAGTATTTTACAGCAATATCCACACATTAAGCATATAAGTTTTTCAATAAAATTTAACATAAATAATAAATCCCCACAAAGTTCCACTCATTCAGATTGAATTTTACATTGAATAGCCAACCAAAAGAACACATATTCCTTATCCATTATGATGACCAAAATTTTTATTACGTCGGACTCTTTCTCTCCATCTAGACTCGTTTTGAATCCTGAGACAAGACACAGTTCTCTTATTTTCCCTCTTTTTTTTAGTCCTCAGACTTTGTGCTTTAAATTTCTGACTTTCATAGTATAAAATAACAGGATAGGAAACAACCGAAAACAAATAGGTGCAGAGTATACACCCTTGAAAACAGGGAGATGGTTTCTTTTTGGGACAATCGCGTAGATTGTGCTTCTATGTTTTGTTATATCAAAGTGTCTGACGTGTTATGTCATACATTATGGCTGTGGTAGGATAAAATCCAGGTGACATCCAAGACAATAGCTTAATTCATAAAGAAAAGTCATACTATGTAAATGTTTTGTAAACTGATGCATTTCAGGTATTCTGTTCTCATGGTAAAACAATATGAAAAACTCAGCCTTGACTGTCTTGAAATCTAGTACATCTTTTGTCCTCTTTGTTTAAAAAAAAATAATCTGAAGACACTTATGTAAGCGACTAAAGAAACCTTATAATGCAGTCAATGAAAGGGATGCAGAAAAACTTCTCATTTAGGCACCAGCAAAGTAAAATCTAATCCAACCTTTAGTTTTTATTGATTAAAAAAGGAGAAAGCTGTTTTAAAGCAAAGCTAAACCAAGCATGAGTTTTCTGAAAAAAGATAAGTGACAAGTAAACCCAGATCATGTTGTGACAGTGAGGCAGCTTGAAATTGCATGTCTCTTGTTGAATGCTGAAACGAAGGAGGAAGAAGTAAGAGGTCTAAATGAAGTACTCCTTCTTTTCCTCTGCATGGACATGGTTTCCCTCAGCATTGATAATAGCCGTGTCAGCGTCGGGGGCGTCCTCTGCTCCTTTGGCCTCATGTGTTAGATATGTTCCTGTAAACACATACGCAGACAAATCAAAAACCCACCAGTGGAAAAGTTCAAAGCATCTTTTTGTTCAATCCAAAAAGAATGCAAGTGACCTCTTTTACCTTTATGTCTAGCCAGATACCGTCCAAGAACTATTATCAAACACAAGGTGATGAAGACCACCACTGCAACAACACCGCCAATTAAAGCATGGTCAGGTCCTCGTTGTCCTAAAGCATTAGGATCTGAAAAAAAATAAAGAGAGACGGCATGGATGTGAAGAAATAGAATCATCAGCAGCAATAGATGCTACCGTTTCAACCAGCTTTTGACATTGAGAAAACGAAAAATTATATTTGGCCGGGTGATAAGAATCCATCAGCCTATTTTAAAGAGTTTTTACATTTTAGCAGCATATTTAGAGACAGAAAATTAAATAAATATTTATAAAACGTAAATATTTTTCAGTTGGTCTTTTTTTTCTGAGAATATACTAATTTTACAGCCCACTTGTTAGAAACCAAGGGACATTTTTGAGTCCACTAAAATAGGAAGGCACCCCCATATAAGCATTAGGATATTGCTCCCAATAGCCTCTTACTGAAAATCCAAACTGTTATCCAGACAAAAATGTACAAAAAGATTTTATTGATATTTTGTCAAATGGATTTGTGAATGCTTACCGGCCACACAAAAAAGTTATCAATTGATAATTTACAGAAAGTATCTGCAAAGACACACAGTTTCATAAACAGAAGAGGATGAATTTCTTTGCACAAATCAAAAACATTATTTTTTTGGAAACACTTTTTGCTTTAGAATTATGAAACAATAAGAATATTGGATTACCACTTTTAAACTGATTGAAATGTTTATATGATTGAATTGAATTGTCTTGTTAAGTGCCTTGAGATGATATATGTTGTGAATCAGTGCTATATAAATAAACTGAATTGAAAAAAATGTACTTGATTAATTGGAGCAAATATGTAGTTCTATCTTAAAATAGCCTTTCAGGGCCAAACAGCATCCTGTTGAGTGAAGGCTAACTGCAGACGCACATAAAGATTCTCTGATAAATAAAACACAAACTAGGTATGTGTAGAGAGGGGAGACTAGCATAAACAGTACACAGCTTCCTACTATAATGCCGACTATTGTGGTGATATAGTTGTTTGGAGGATCAAGCTAATGCATGACTGCACATCAGAGTAACAATGTTGGTCAGAAATGGGACAAACATTATGTTTTCTATCAGAATACTGACTGTACCCTGCCTCTTGCCCAATGACGGCAGGAGATAGGCACCATGATCCTTCAAGGACAAGGGAAATTGGTGGTGGATGGATGGATGGAGTACTGCTTTTTTTAATCAGACCTGTGGTCATTTTCCACTGGGATTATTTACTGGAAGACTGGACTCATGGCAGCTCTTTTTAAAGCTGAGGAAGGAACAATTGGAATTTATCTTGGAACACCACCAATGAAGTAAGTTCAGTTAGTTACTTGCTTGAAGGCTGCATTCGCTGTTAGCCAATCAGAGTCAAAACCTTACTACACCATGAATAAAAATTAGTTAGACTCGTGATCCTTACATTTCCCACACCCCCTCTGAAAAACTGCAAATTTCTGAAAAAGGAGGCAGAGATTTATTTATTTTTTCCTTAAAATGACTCACGAGGCATTAATTTAAGATAAAGACCACAGGAAATTGATTTGAAAAATAAAAAAAATAAAAATGAGTGAATGAGTCCTTAAAAATCCCTCAATCGTGTGCCAGATTAGTGGGTTTAAAAGCAACAGCTCCCAGACAACATTTCTACAGGCCTCCTCCTCTTCATTGGAGGACACATTGAAATCATTTTTGGGGCCAGGGAGGGGGGATGCATTAAGGCCTTTGAGAAGAGGACAAACATAGAGTTTTTTAAGCATCAGCATGTTGCCCTAGTGTCTGTCCTATTATAAACTGTGAGCACCCATGTCTGCACCTCTTGTGTTCTCATTATCTCAACCTGATAAATAGCTATGGTTCATGCTCACTTTTGCAAAGTGACCCTGGAAAGTGACATCAGTTATATTAACAAACCTTGTAAACAAAACAGTATCCAAACCTTTTAATTTTCACTATCCCAAAATAAGAAGTGTCATGCTTTGTTTTAAAATCCCATGCATTTTAAATACAACACAGTGACCCATGAGCTACGGCATCAGGCTTTGAGACACTGACCACGTTTAAATGCAGCCAATATTCTGGTTATGGTTGGATTTAGGTCACTAGTTGGGTTTCTGAGACATTCGAGATGACCCATTTACAGGTGTAAGCAGAGAGAGGTAGAGACAGGGAGAGCAGAGAGAGTTACTCCCATATTCATTGAATTTGTATGCCAGAGGGTATATACAAGAAGTTCCTCTACCAAAAGACCAAGATTCCTTGCATATAGAACTTGTGCAGAACACAAATCAATGTTCCTTTTGATGAGGATATGGCGATATGCGTTTACATGTCCAAATATTCAGGTTAGAAAGGGGGTACCCCAGGGGTAATATATTGAGCATATTCGGGTTTTTGCCAGTGTTTACATGACCGTGCAGGACCGGCTGGATGGAAATGGCTGCATGTAAGTGCAGTGAATGATCCCTTTCAAACGTAACTTGAGCTCGGCTGAATGTTGATTCATACCGGTGAATCCACTACCAGCAGGCAGTATAAGCATATGTATGTCACAGCACTTGTTCACATTCATTCTCATCATTGAGAAAATAACTATTTAATACTTTCCTGGAAAAGGCAACCACATGTACCATGGCATGCTGTGTAAATGTTAACGTGTAGCCAATGAAATCTTCATTATATAAATCCTAAACAACAAAAAACAAACTTGGAAGCAAAGTTAAGAACAAATGATAAAAAAATAACAAAATCACATGTAATATAACACAGAAAGCCACAAAATAAAAATAAAAGAGTACCAAGACCACAAAGCAGCTAATGGGACACCTTTTCTGGTTCAATGGCCAGTCCTACATAAGAACAATTTTGTTTATCTACCCTCATTGTCTTCATAAACGTTGGCTTATTTACTTATTTTAGTATTTTTTGCACATGATTAAAATTATTTTTTAAAATAGAATTGAATGCATTTGTGGACTTTCTTTAATCCACACAGGTAAAAATTATCCACACTATAAAAAATTATTAAAATAAGGCAAGTTCATCGCTCACGTTTTATATTCAGCGGCAAGGCTCTCAAACAATTCTTGCTGAATAATTGACCACTTTTCTTAACAGAAATGGTGAAGAGCATCAAAATATTTTCAAAATTAGTTCATTTTACAAATCCCATTCAGGAATTTTCCACAAAATTTAGATTAGTGCATTGAGGAGTGCATTTTGGAAACTTAATGTCAGGGTGGTTAATCCATTCCAATACTACTTTTCATGAGTGTTTAGGTTCTTTCACCTAGAATATTCAGCCATATCTTAAGTATCAACCAGCAGGCTGTTGATTTGCGGAGATTTTGATGGTGCTTTCATGTCAGCTCTGTTTCGTCTACTTTAAACAGAACATATTTTTGTTTTACTGGATAGTCTACTTTCTTTGGACAGGTGTGAAATCTTCATTTGAAATTTGGAGTAAAAAGTAAACTCTGGTCCACATGACATCAGACTTATCACAGTTTGCTTATAAACAAATGACCAAAGAAAGAAATGAACAGAGGAGATTTAGTGAAACATCATGTCTTGTAATTAATTTCAAGTCGGTATGTTGCTGTTCATGTGCTTGTGTTGTGAGCCCATGAGGTAGAAATTACAGTGCCGTTTTTAAAGTGCTGTCAGTGTCTTCTTCTTTTTTTAAGTTTTAAAGAACCTCTGGGAATTATGTTTCAATGCTTCATGTGCATTGTGGGCGAATAATAATAATGTAGCAATAAATTTTAGGATGGTATAACTGGGTCATTGTTTTGACCTTTGAGTTGAAGTGCCATTACTTCTTTCATAGTGGTGCAGTTGTTGGGTTTACATGACATATGAGTGTAAGATTTGTGGTGCTCAGGTGGTGGAAGTTTTCAACATGCCTAAAAATGTTGTGGATGACTTGGTGCAGCCTATGGATGTTACAGTATTCAAAATGTTGTAGTGCAATATGTAAGCATTATTTTTCCATTGCATTATGCCTTTTAATGGCTTTAAAACAAAAGGCTGATACACAATAGTATGATAAGAGTATTGCAGTTGGTAAAGCAAGTCTTTCCAGTTGTGTATCCAGTGTCTCAAAAGAAGGAAGTTATGTATCATACATGTAAGAATTTTGGACAAATATGTGATCAAAAATCTTTTAGGTTCCGGCACCTGTGTAACCACAGCAACGCGTGGTACAGTTTTGTTTTGTGTCTTTAGCTACTGCTGCATTTGTCTCATGAGGAGAAGGAAATGCTGGATAGTCTTCTGTGGCAATTATTCCAAACACTTTGTACAGTGCACGAGTAACACTGGCATCAAAACAAACCAACACCATGCTACTAACACCACAACAGTCTTATCTTTACTACTAGAAACATTTTTCTCCTCACTTTGGCCGAAAAGCTCAATGTTTCTCATGGCTGATTATAAAACTTTACTGCAGAGGAACTCTGACTTGTCTATGTGGTCACCTTTGGGTTTCAGTTGGGCTTAAAATAATAACATAGTGCAGGAATTTCTTTCTTGATTGGCACCCTCTCAGTCCATATTGTTATTAAACTCACTTCACCATAGACAGCAACACGGCAAAATATTTCAGTTTAAGTAGCTTGGGGAGCTCTTGGGCTGTTCTGGAACATCCTCATCAAATTCCTTTTATCTAGGAATAACAGTTTGGATCAGGTGATTGAAACTTGTATAAAGTAGGGTGCCAAAACAGGATCCAATAGTTACAAGCACTTCAGAACTAGTTTTGGATTGGATTAGGAGGCTAACAATAAACTTCTAGCATTGCTCTAACCTCCACCTTTTCTAAAATGTGTAGACTATGCTTAAAAGCTGAATCTGTGCCAGTAATATGCCAAATATTTCTGCCAAGAAAAATGGTCGGATATTCAATAAGAAGCATGTCTGATGTCTTAGTAATGTAACAAAAATTTTTTTTGGTCAGATTGTAACTTGCTGAAGAATGTTTGAACAAATATGAATGGGAGAGTACTGCATGTGAATATTTGACCATGCGTGCACAGTTTTTAGCCTTAGTGGATAGGCTGTTATAATAGTATGAAAAATCCAGTGTTAATTTGGGCATAATATTGAGAGGATTACTATATAAAAGTGATATTAATACTGATTGGTTTTTGAGTTAACTTGATTAGATAGCTTACTCATTTTGTTATTGAAAGACAGTTGAAAAGCATTTCCTTAAAATACCGCCTTGCATAATGATGTTACTTAGCAACGGAAAATATGGTGATATACATTTCCTCAAGTACTTTTCATAGCACTCCACTGACAATAAAGCTTGGTTAATTGCTTTACAATATATATTAACCATCAAGCAAGCAGTACTAATATGACAGTCTGAGGCATCAAAAATTTCTTGGCGTCGTTCTAACAGGAGCAGCATTCCATCTGAGGACAGTGAGTCACTGCTGTTGATTTGGCATATGCCACTGAATCCCATTCTAGAGTCGTGGATGATCATAAAAGAGTCGACATATGCTATTACAGCAGGAGTGGCATGCAACCAGCCACTTTTGGTTTTATGCATCTCTTGGAAAACTACAGTTCAGTTTGGTTTAGCAGTTCATAAAGAAATCAGCAATTCACTTTGCAATATTTTTTGGCTGACCTGATGCTAAGTGACATATAGAAAACTTGAAATATGGATCTTTTTAAGATGCATTATCGTATTTATTTAGCAGAGATATGCTGTTTTAATGTAAACCTACAGCACTTACACTGGATAGGATTAACCAATACAATATAGAGCACATTTATAAAAAAAAAAACTGCTAAAGTATAATAAACAGATATTTTTCAGAACATGGACAGATTCTACAAATAACTTTTGAATTTCCTTTCACTTTTTGCACTCTCACTTTTACAGTAAACATCACTACCACATATACAAATGCCTACTTTTTCCTTTCTCAGATACAACTTTGTAGGAAAAATGAAAATCGAAATATCAACATGTTTTGTTATAACTTATGCAGTCTGTGGCATGAATAGAGAGAAAGTGTCTAGTGTCAGCAGAGCAAGCATCCATGCATGTTGATGATTTGGCTCATGCAGGGTGAGGCCATGATGTGTCCTGACCCAGAGCCAGTTCCAGCATCACACACACTAATTTTGGCTTGCAATGATCATCCATTGGGATATTTACCTGTTGTAGGCCCTGGAAAGTCTTTGGCTGTTGCCATGGTTGTAGACAGTGAGAGCAGTAGGGGAAGATGAGGGGAACAACACCATGATATAAAATGTGACCACAGGTTTCAGAGCAAAATATAGTAGCTTAGCATGATCTTTGCTTATGTTTAATTGAGTGCAGAATTAACAGAGAGGTAAGTTTCCTGTTGGGATGAGCTAGAATGAAGAAAAGCTATCTATTAGGTGATTAAAAGAAGATAATGTAACATACATGTTCTCAAATAAATCCAACTCTGTGCTTATAAATATTCTCCCCCATTTTAAATATGATGATTTAAGAGCATGGTTTTTCCCCTTACTTGATGGAATACTGAAGGCCTGTATACACTCCAAAGGAAACAGAACATTTATTTGTTCATTCCAGGTTGCATAAAAAATGGTGAAGATATTTCGAGAACTCCTGGGAAGTCAAATCGAGTCATTTACCACACCCACAAATTACACAAATGTTGTGAAAGACTACAAGTCAACCAAGTAGATTATTTAGTAAATCTAAACCAAAAATGGCCTACATTACATTTATTTGGGATTTTGACAACATTGCTTTACTATTTTGACCAAACACAGCTGATTGTGCCAGTTTCAAGGGTTCAATTACACAGGCTGAATTTGTTCATAATGGTGTACATGGTGAATGGACTCCTGTCAGGTGTTGCAGACCCTTGTCTCCAGAGCTCTTATTTATTTGTCTAACATTTCTATTTAGAGTATTTGAGCAGATGCTTTACTAGTCAGTATTATGGAGGACCAACTCTGCCATAATTGACGATAAATAAATAAATGTGGAAACAAATAAATAAATACAATTGAAAATAAATAATCATTTTTTTTATTTCACATGTATTTATTTATCTCCATATTTATTTATAGATCACATTTATTCCTAGATCACATTTATACACACATATACACAGATTTTAAATAAATATGGAAATGAATACATAAATACATTTGGAAATAAATAAATGGGGGGATAAATAAATATGTAAATAAATAAATATGAAAAATAAATAAATAATTAAATGTGGAAATAAATAAATAAAAGGGGAGATAGATAAATAAATACATGAGAAGACTGATAATAAATAAATGTAGAGATCAATAAATAAACATGGAATTCAATAATTCAGTAGATGTATAAATACATTAATTAATAAATGTGAAAGTAAATAAATAAAAGTTGAAATTAGTGAATAAATGCGCAAATAAACATTTCAATAAATAAATGTGGGCATAGAAATTTGAAAAAATAAATAAATGTGAACATATATAATTAAATAACTGTGTAAATAAATAACTAAATGAATGTGTAAATAAATAATTACATGAATGTGAACATAAACATAGCAAAGAATAAATAAATATAAAAATAAATTTTATAAATAATTTTGTGAATAAATGAATATTTAAATGTGTAAATAAAAAATATACATGAAAATAAAAAATTTAAATAAATAAATATGGAAATATGTCACTATTTCTTTCCTGTATTCCTACATATATTTATTTATTTATTTATTTACAAATGTATTTTCAAACTGATTTGTTTGGTTAGTTCTCTATTTAATTTTCTCTTTATTTTATTATTCCCAAATTGACGTATTGTTTTATATTTATTTATGTATTTACAAATTGTATTTTCTCATTTATTTATTTATATCCACATTTATTTATTTATTGTCAATTATGGCAGAGTTGGTCCTCCGTACAGTATTGAAACTTTCAACTTTCTTCAACTTTCTTGTGCTACATAAGAGTTCATAAGGGTTCATTTTTCTCTCCTTTTGGATCTCTGCAAAATAAGGCATTTACTTTCTAGTACATCTTCCGTATTTATCCTTGAGTCTTTGATAAATATTTTTCAAAATAGACTCATGGTCACTACCCTTTGGCATTTCTCAGTCCATTTACTGTAGAGTCTTAAGGTGTTTTCAGACTAAATTGACAATGACAGGTCTGAAACCCTTTTATTTGTTTTGCATGAGCTGTATGACTCCAGCTTTGGATTCTGTCCAGCAAAAGAGCAAAGGCATCCCCACACAGCCATTCCATTAAAGATATCTATCATGTGCTCCCAAACAACAAGAAAGTAACCAGTCAATGTGAAAACAGAACAGCTTTACAAGCCCTGAAGTCTTATCTGGATTATAGCATCTTATCCAAACTCTTTTCTTCTCAATTTTCCTTTCCTTTTGCGTTTAACGAGGAAGACTAATACTCATTCCGTAGTGGTATTGGTCTGCCAGTGCCTTTGTGTTGCTAGACACAGTGTGATACCCTCTTGCAATTTTGAGAAACTCTCTTGCTCAAAATTCTCTTTTAGCCAAGATTTTATGTTTTAGCATGCATGTCTTTTACATACTTAGTCGTGACTGACTAGGTGGGACCACCAAGCCTGATCAGTGAAGCCACAGGACAGAGCACATCCTTGTTGCACTGCATGTGGTAGAATTTTATGGAGTATGCAGCTTTGAGTGGGCCTCTAGAGTTCTCTTCTAAGGTACAACTGAGAGCTAGATTAAAGCTCTCAATTCAATTGAAAAATACTTTATTGATCCCACAGGGAAATTAAGTGTTGTTGTAGCTCATAAGTAATCCATTTTTCAAGGAGTTGTTGTAGGTCATGATGGCTGTGGGGAGAACAGATTTCCTGTTGTGGTCTGTGTTGCAGTGAAACTGAAGTAGACCCCAACTGAAAATACTCTGTTGCTGTAGGATAGCCTCATGAAAAGGAAGCTCAGGGTTGTCCATATATTTTTATTTTATTTTATGAAGAATCCTTCTTTGCATCATCATATCCAGTTGTTCCACAGTTGTCCCCAGAACAGAACTAGCATTCTTCATCAGGTTATTGAGCCGTTTTGATGGCTGACTGATATCTGAATGACAAAAAAGTCTTCCGTAGTCAAAGGTAAAGCAAAGATTCATCAGTCTAATTTTACGGTCTTGAGTGTTTGTTCAGTCAGTGCCTGGGGCTCATTGTATCTATGTTACCAAGAACAATAGCTTTGATTTTGTGCTGAACAAGTATATCTGTTAGCAACTTGATAAAATAGTTTTAAAAAATCTGTTTGCTACCCTATGAACTGTATTCTAAAGCAGCAATGCCTTCATTAAAGTTAAGGTGATATACTCACTGGATGACTCTGATTTACTAGACTCTTATTGGCTTGGTTCCTACTCATTTATGCAAACTTCTTCAGAAAACTGAAAACCGTTATGTCTTATGCTCAAATTACATTCTGTATCTCAATATTCCTAGTATGTGAACATAAACAGCATACTCTCATTATGATATGAATTTTTAACATAGAGCTAAACAGCTGAATACCCTAGACAATGTCCAGAACATTCGCAGTGGGAAAGTGTTTCAGCAGGGACTGATTTCACTGCTAAACACTTACACAGCAGTTTGTGTGAAAAGTCAAGATTTGAATTAAGAATGGCTGCTGGCGGGAGCTGTCACAACAAAGCACACAATGCTGATCCAGAGGAAATAAATCCAAAAAGAGGAGCCAGGTCTGTAGTTAAGAAGTTCTTTGGCTTTAAAAGTTGGACCTGTACCAAACAGCAATCTTTTATGAATGCTGTCAAGCAAAAGTGGTAGCCAGAGATGGAAAAACTAGCAACCTGCTTTACCACCAATAGCTGAAAACACATCTTAAACCACGTTCACACCGGTCAGCGCGCCCAGGCAGCAGGGCAGCTACATTACATGCAAAGGTACCTACACAGCAAGTGGCCGTCAAGCTGTGGCAAGCTGATACGCAGCAACTCGTGCACGTCCGCGCAGCGGGCACAAGCACATCCATGCAGCTTCTGCTCCGACAGTCCGTCTGCGTCCATGCAGCTGCTGCGTGAAGTTGGGAAATTTGAACTTTAGGGCAGCAAACGCGGGGCAGCAAACAATCAGCGACAAGTTTGGCAACAATATATGAGTGCCAGGTAACTAGTTAAATATTTTATTTTAACTTTCTTTTAATTTTTTAAACACTTGTTATGTTACTTAACGCTAGCCAAACCTGGTTAGAGCAATTGCGGTACTAAATACGCAATACTAGTTTCCCATTTTGTATTTAGATCAAATCCGCAAAAAGTGGTGGAAGACATTAAGGGACACATATGTCAGGTAGAGGAGAAAGAAGAAAGAGACAAGGAAGAGTGGAGCAGAGGGAGGGAAAGTGCAGAAATAACAGAGAAACAAAAGAAATCCGCTTTCACCCACTGACAAACTGGCATGATGCAACGACGCGCCGATGCAGACTACAAAGTGTGCAAGCAGCTGGGTTTTAAAGCATCAACTTTCATTCGTTTAAGCGATTTGACGCCTGGACGCGCTGGTTGGTGTGAACGCGAGTACCAACGAGTACCAAAAACTTGAATGCTTGACGCTGGCTGCAATTAGCCTTACGTAGCCATACTCAATTCTAATAAGAATGTG
This sequence comes from Apricaphanius iberus, assembly GCA_028564705.1. Lineage (NCBI taxonomy): Eukaryota > Metazoa > Chordata > Actinopteri > Cyprinodontiformes > Aphaniidae > Apricaphanius > Apricaphanius iberus. Next base: position 1,866,465 of record JAPXFQ010000249.1, read on the forward strand.
AGTCTGATACTGCTCCATTGGGCTGTGATTATAGGGCGTGTTTTAACCTAACCAGGAAAAAAAATGCCTCTGCACTCAATTGGATAGACCAAGTGTTTGACGTTGCTCTGCAGAGCAACGGACGTTATCTTTTTCCCTCTTAAAATTCCTCTTTTAAAATGAATACACTGTCGATATTTTCTAGAACAGACTCGATGGCAGAATCTACACATCTCAGTTCTCCAACGGCAGCCATTGTTGCCGTAAACAACTTCAACCCAGGCGCTCTTTGTTGACATGGTTGATTATTTTACTGTTGTTCACCTGTCAATCATCGTAAGCCCGATTAGATTGGTCTGAACAGATCTTGTTCGGGCATAATTGCTCCTCAATGGAGGAATGCCAGACCGAACCTCCAGACCATGTTGTGGGCGGGACTTCGGCTGGCACCTAGGCTAGGCTGCAATACCAGATTTGGCCTGTCTCTGTCTGTGAAATGATGTTGTCTTTTTTGTCTACTCTTGATCTGGCTGTTCTGATATGAATTTCCCCTCGTGGGACAAGAAAGGACTATTCCCTTCCATTCCAAAAAACATATTAAGGTAAGATATGCACCCTCCACATTAACAGCTAAGTCTGCAGGCAGTCAGACATTATTTTAGGTTGCATTTCTTAAAGGGATTACATACAAGAAAAAAAACAAGCAATGGGTAAAGATACAAACACAATCAAATTAATTTGTTCAGATATAGTGTAGTGTAATTTAAACTTTTCAGGATCAACAACTGTGTAATGTTTGTTTGTTTACAAACTGGAATAAAATATGATTCCTTTCAAAGCGTATCACCAGTTGAAATACCTCATAGGATTTTTAGTGATAAAGATGGTTAACTGCACTGATTATGCAAACTATGAAAATGTTCTATTTTGTGTTCAATCATTGCAATCACGGTTTCAATTTTAAAAATGATTCTTTAATAAAAATGTACTTGTATTGCAAATCATTTCAAACAGTAAATTTAGCCTTGCAAATGTTCCTTTAACATGTTTTCTAAATCCTAATAAAAAAACTGACTTCATTTTGCTTAAACATCAGACACGAACAAAAGTTTTTTGTTGTTTATAAGGAAATTAATCACTTTTCCAAAAAACTTTGACTTGTTTATCAAAATGAACTGCATCTGAAATCTTTTAATCTTTTATGTTTTTATCATTACAACATAAATGTTATTTTGACTATCAAGGTAGCCATTTACCATGCATAAACACAACTACACTAATAACATTCAGAGGTTTAAACCAAAGCTTGCACATGGATTACATGATTTTGGCAATCATTGTGGCACAAGTACATGCTTATTGATTTGTTGAACAGGTAGATACGCATCAGTATAATGGTCCTCCAAACAGTTTGCATTTTCTATTTTCCGCCTCTGCAAATATATTTATAGTGTGCAGTCATTAGCAAATATCAAATAAATAATGTGATAACTTGCTTATGTAATGTCGGAACTAACCTGGAACAGTGTAATAAAACAGTTCCATGTATAAAAAGGGAAAATGAAAAGGAGAGTACATTGAATCCATCAACTGAAACAAGTCTATTTTCTAGCTCATAGCTTGGTTGTTACCTCATCAATCATCAAGTGTGTGCTCAGTATCATGTTTGTGAGTGCATGAAGTGTTGAGTCGGCGCCTCAGTGAGAGTGTAAGTACACCTGTTAATGCAGCTCTGAATGTAGTAATCTGCTGTTAGAATCTTTGCATTACAAAATTAAAATTCTACAAATAGAGGGTTGGATATGCTTAAAAAAAGGTAATGCTATTGGAGTCATTTCATAGGTCAGCACAAGATTATAAATTTTTTACTCTTGTATTTCTCACAAATATTCTCTTCTGAATAAATTAATTTTAATATCAGACACAAATAACCAGAGGGGGAAAAACAATCTGGCAGTATGTAAAACAGTACTTCACTTATCAAACCCAGGCTTGATTACTGCCTGACCTGTAAAATGAAGGAATCCTTTAATACTGCCTGAGAACATCAAGCAGTTTAAAAGATCTAAAAAAGCGATAAATATTCCCCTGATCCAAAAAATAAATAAAAAACATGCAAGAAGAGATCAAAAACAGATTGGCAAATTGGCATCCATCCGTCTGGTAAGGGTTACAAATGCCTCATTTCCACTCAGCAGTACAGGTTGGTGTGGTTTGGTACGCTTTCATATTCAGGAGAGGGCTCCCACGGTGAGTTGGACTCTCACTGGCCAGGCGGAGTTAAACCCAAAAGCCTAATATTGACCTGTTAAGGCCTGTGACTGGGCAAAAATGGGAGACTTCCAAGGTAAATCCCACTTCTCACCAAAAAAGAACTCTGAGATCCGTATAATATAATAAAACCGTTGTGAATGTGTTGAATGTCAAACTTCTTCATATTATGGTAATCCCCTTGCATCAGCCATAAAACAAAAATATTTTAGTAAAACAACATTGTATTAAAATTTAAACATGGTTGTGAGTGTGATGGTGTGGGGCTGTTTTGCCATTTTAGGACTTGTTTCACACAGAGTGCGGAACGGATGTGGTCCAGACTCTATATGGCTTCCACAAAAAATGAAAAAACAATGAGTCCAATCACAGCATTCTCACCAGCTGGGGTGTGGTGTGGTGCGGATGTGGATGCAGAGCTGTGGGAAGTTTACACACATATTTTTTTATTATTCTTTTTCCGGATGCTACACGTGCATTTCCATGAAGTTACAGAAATTACGAGACCTGAGCCAACAAATTGCATCCGGTATATGTCGAAAATATTACCCGTGTTGCATTTTTTATTATTGTTTATGACAGAGATATCAGTTTACAATGTATGATAGTTCATGCTATTGTTGCAAACTATTGCTGAACATTCATTGCTTTCATTCTGTGCTTTATGAAGACAATCTGCACCCAATCCACAGTGTGTGTAAACAGCAGTCCATACTGAAACCGTAGTGTATCCGTTCATCACTCTGTGTAAATCAAATTTTAGGTTTACGCTTTAGATTTTCCAAGTGGTAAACCCCTGCTGACCAAAGAGGATAAAAATGGCATTGCCATACATTCCAAAAAACATCATGATGATCCTTAAGACTTGAGAAACTATTCTGAAAAAAGTTGCACTTTTTTGGGAGATGTGTATTAATCTGGTAAACAGCATTTCACAAACGGAAGATCATATTGAAAGTCAAACATGATAGTTATAGTGTAAGCATCTGGGGTTTGCCCTCCCCCTGAAGGACAGTCAGGCAATTGGGCAGTTGTTGCTGCTAGGGATGAAACAATCATTTCGTAGTTTACTTTTTCACATAAGCCTATGATTTGGAAAGCTGTTTTTTTCTCCTAATAAATCTCATTATTTGTTAACTGCATTTTTTTATTTTCTCAGGTTACTTCTGTCTGATATTAACATTCTCTTATGATTTGAAACATTTATGGGTTATAGAAAGTAAAAAATAAAACAAATCTGTCAGGGCCAAATACATTTTTACAGCCCAGTAGATGAGTCTATAGAACCGTTAAAATTTAGACCCCCACTGTCATGGTTATAGAGGTGAAATTGTAGATTCAAAGCCAGAGGGGTGCTCCAATATCTTACATGCAGTGTTTCTTATTTGTATTTGAGACCATTTATTAAAGACAGTATTTTCAGACAGTGATAAATTGTACATGATGGATGACATTTATGTTTCCTCTGCTTCCCTGTTATTAGAAAACTAGGTTTAGAAACTGAGCTGATCAAAAAAGACGGTGCAAGTTTTCAGTTCCTCACAATGTAGCCCTGAAGAACGAGTGTCATCACCAGTGGAAATGAGCCTGTCTAAAACATCTTTCACCTACTTAACTCAATTTCTTATTTTTCTAAGCAACTGGGACCTTGTTCGAGGGTTACTTAAAGATCTTCCTCATATTTCTTTAGTTGTTTGTATAGACCTAAAAAGCTTCTAATCATATACAACATCACAATATTAGTTCATTAAAAGTCTTTTTAAAATGTGAAATTCTTATGCAGCTGCTTTGCTTTGAAATGTGACAAAAGAATCACTAAAGGGTAGCCAGATATAATAGGATAATGCAGACCAAACAGACTTCGCTGTGTTATGTTCAATGAGTATGCCGAAAGAGGACACAAACATAACACAATTTGAAAGAAAAATAAAAGTGTGCAGAAATATGTTCCTCGATGAAACACTGTTTTCTGGTAAAGCACTATTTGTTTGGTAAAATCTGAAAAAGAATAATATATTTAATATATGCTATCAACAACAACAACAAAAACATAATAAGTCATATTATAGTAATAATCTTTAGTGCTATGATTCTTAATTTAGATAAATATTCATTGATTCATTTAATAAAACCTTTAAGCAAACAATGCTAAGACTTAAATGATTCATTTTCATTAATGTAATGTCAGTTTTCTTTTCAACTTATTGCTTGTCTTGGGAATGCTTTGTGTTTTTCTGAGCTAAAACTAAACATTTATCATCCTCATTCACTGATACTGAACTTTATCATTCCCATTTTCAAGAGTAGATTCTCTAGTGCAAGATTTGGAAATAGATCATTCTTAATAACAGCTTAAAGTTAGCTTTAAATATGTATAGTTGTGTTTAAGATGTTAAAATCTTCATACATATAGATACAGTATAAAGCAAAAAAGTATTTTTTGTTCAGACAATACAGAATTGAGATACAGTCCTGTGAAAAAAAATGTTTTACCTATTATCATTTTATTCTTGTCTTTTATGTCATAAATGTTTTAAATCACAAAAATGTTAATATTGTAAAAAACAAACAAAAAAAAAAACTTGCTAAATCATCAATTATTTCACGTTCACTCAACAAACCCAGTCCTGACTCAGAATCAAGAAACCACCTAAATATAACCTGACTGACAACACAAAGTAGGGTATAGAAAAGAAACAAAACATGTCCAAATCTCAGGAATTTCAAGTACAGATGGGAAACAAAGACAATGTAATCTATTACTATGGAAATGGTTACAAAGCTATTTCAATGACTCAGGAACTTTGGGGGAACCACAGTTAAGCCTAGTTTATGCTTCTCAGACCGCAAATTTGCACTCAGACGCAGACGTATCTAAGGAGATGTTTTCTGTTTATAGTACTCCGCTCTTCCACTCCATTCTCTATCGTTTTGCTTGACCAGGACAGCAGGGGTGCTAAGTTTTCATGGCGTCTCTGCTTACTGTCACAGTGCCGCTTCTGTTTTTTCTTTTTTATTGGCTTGTGAACACATTTCTTCCTCAAGGAGAACGACAAAGTAAGTGTTGATTAAGCTGTAAAGCTTTTTACTAGAAGTGCGAGTTACAGAATACTCTAGAAACACATGGAAACAAAACACAGCAGTAATTTTTTGTTGTTTTCCTACACCTCCTTTTGTTCAAAATTGGGAAAGGAACAGATTAGATAAATTATCCTTTCAATATAAAGCATATAGTGGCCAAACGCTGCATTAGCTACTGAATACAGCGACTGTAGAGCAATCTCTGGTTGTTACTGAAACTGTTCAGTCAGATGCATACGCTCTTCGTCCAAGGAGACAGACAGTAAAAATTTGGGCCTCTACTCCGTGCGTCCTTGCATAGGTGACGGAGAGCCCTTGCGTTGACGGATAATGGGGTTGCGTCAATCCGTCTCCGTCAAAACGCAGAAGCATAAACTAGGCTTTACAGGGATTATTCATAGCTGGAGGAAACAAGGAACTGTGGGGAGTTTTCCAGGGAGTGGCCAGCCTACCAAAATTATTCTAGGCACAATGGCAAATTAACCAAAAGGTTAAAAAAAGAACCTTGGACAACATCTAAGGGCTCATTTGCCAGTGATTGTTCAATTCAACAATTCAAACAATAAGAAATAGACAGCGTAATTGATAAGACATCTAACATAAAATAAACATTTTAGTTCTATCTAAGCTTTCTGGAAGAATATGTGGACAGAAGAGACAAAAATCAAACTTCATAAAATGAGTGTATCCTGTTGCATCACTCATAAAACCAACACATTTCATAAAGAGTGTGTCATACCAATATTAAACATGGAGGTAGTAGTGTGGTGTGGGTCTCTTTTGCTGCTTTAGGAGGTTACTGTAATTGATGAAACCATATATTCTACTTTTTGTTAGAAAATCCTAATGGAGGCTGTCTGACACACCAGTTTGTTCCAATCAAAATGGCTGAAAATAAAAGTGTTAATATTTTGGAGTAGCCTAAAGGACGCCTCGACTAAAATCCAAGTGAGGTGATGTAGCAGGAACTCAAACAAGAACATTAATACACTATGTTCAGGTTATATTTATCTGGTCTTATAATTCATTTGACAAACTGAAAGTTTTAAGTGTGACAAAGAAACAAATATGTAACAAATCTGTCTAAGAGTGTTTTATTTTTTTTTACAGCACTTTAGATGCTTGTGCCAAAACGCTCACGCATTTAAAGAGTTGTCGTTCACACATGACACGATGGATGGAGAAAGCAGAAAATTATTTTCAGTGTCAGTGTGGTATATTTTGAGTAGATGTAAAAATGGAATGCCATCTTACAATGTCATTTATTAACAAAATACTAATTTTGTCCCAAAAGAAATCACTGAATACTAAAATCCATTTATAACCAGATCAATAATACTTATATAATAAGATTTATTTTATTAGCTTTGTCATAATTTTAAATAAATAAAAAAAAATATATTATAACTTGAAGTGATGGTCAACTTCAAGAGATGCTGAGGTTCATCATCCTTGTTGTCAGAAAACTGTTCTAACATTAAAGTGGAAGATCATGCCAGATAATGATACCAGAAATACCTGAAATGATTTAAGTTTTTTGTTTATAGTTTTCGTTTCTGTTTTTCATGTGCTAGGTGAAGATATACTTCTTCTGTCTTTTATGGTAATCAATAAATTAAATAATAATGTATCATTAAACAAACGTTTTGATCATGTACAAATAAAACAAGTCTTTGCTTAAGTACCTACCGTATACAAACAGAATATATTCAGCAAAGCTGGTCCCCACATGGTTGCTGGCCTCACAGCGATATGTGCCGTTGTCTGTTTTGTTTAGTGTTGTGATGGTTAGCTCTCTGCCCTCCACAATCATTCGCTCAATGTCTGGCAGTTCTCCTCCATCTTTAGACCAGAGCACTGGTTCGGGTCTGGGAAAGAAAATACATAAAAAAAAAAAAAAAATGGCAGATGCTATTTTTCCAAATGATTTTTTAAATAATACTATATATTTTGATCCTAGACCTTTTATTTTGTTGAGAAAAGAATCATGATGAAAAAGAGTGTACGTGTTTGTGATTTGCAGCTCTGTGGTCAAGCAGTGAGATATGCTCCCTGACAGCTTATTTAGCACTTGTAAAACCAAAACCAGCCCTCGGCAGTCTTCAGGTAGTGTCAGAAATTCTACGACCCTGGTCTACCATTGACCAATGAAAATGCAACTTGCGAGTGAGAGTGATTCGTCGTACAGTTTGACCAACTGAAATTTTTGAGTGACACACTTCTAGAGCTCGATAGAGCTTCCACAATGGGGCGTGAAGCAGTCCTTTGATACAACCGAAACATGCTCAGTGTGAACCGGCTTAAAATGCTGTTTTTAAAGGTCAGCAAATACAAAATGTGGTTTTAAATTAAGTCAAACTTACATTGGGTTGCCTATGGAGACACACTCCAGTTTGAAGTATTGTCCTTCCTGTGGAATTATCACTGAATGTGTGATTTCCAGTTGAGGAGCATCTGCAAAAATAAATAAATAATAAAATTAAATAAATCCAACACTGTAACGTGTGCAGGAGGCTTAAACCCCCTCCCACAAAAGTAGAAAGTTCTTTACCCTTTGGTTACCTTAGCTTTAGTTTGTATCTCTGTTGGAAGTAATCCCTTACCAAACTAATCCTACACTAATCCATAACAAATGCGAAGCTAAACAGGCAGACATAAAGGTAAGATCCATAATTCTTTTGTCTGTATTCTTTTTCAGTGCTTACATGTAATCCATCTTTATGAGTACTAATACTCACAGTGGACCTCCAGGACCTCGGTTGTCATGAAGGGTTTGTACAGAGACACATGCTCCACACTGCAGGTGTAAGCAACGCCATCATCCCGTTTGTCCACTTGTAACAGGAGGCTACTCCTTACTGTGAAGGATTTCCCTGTAGCATTGACCTCTGTAGTGCCTAAAATAAGGGAAAACGTGCAAATTAATGTGAACAATAATTATTGAGCTCAATTGTAGTTGTTGACATGTTTATAATAAAATACAAAGATTTGCAAAAGTTTTCTCCCTTTATGACCATAAAACCTCAATGTATTTCCTTGTTAGTGATAGACAAAGACAAAAAAAACATTGAATCCAATCGAATCCGAAAGCATCGATCCAAACTATTTCATTGTTGTTTAGATTTTGGCTCTTTCTCCAGCAGGAAGTCGGACCCCCAATATGGCGTCTGCCAAAAAAACACTGAGAAGCATCCTGATTGTGCAGTATTTCTCAACCTTTTTTGGCTGAACACCCCCTAAGTCATGTTGAAATCCCTTATTACCCCCACAAGGTTTCATGCAGATGGATGAAAATACTTCTGATACAAAGAAAACTACATTGCAAAAAACTGCATATATTCAATAGCCATAATTAAAGCTGATACACTGAATTTCTAAAAATCCCTACTCAACAAGATAAGTGGGACATTTATTGTGTGGAATTGTGTATTTGTTGTTGAAGAAATAAACCTGTAGTTCAAGTTGTATTGATGACACTTATCTTTTGGAGTAGTAATTGTCCATTTTGAAGTCTTCCTCTTTCATAAGTGCCCACCATTAACAGGCAAACGCCCCCTCCAGCGGAACCAAATTTTTAGCGCCGCTTGACAGATTTGTCAATGTGATTTGTCTATGTGTGGGAAACACTGTACATAATATATAAATTAATATACACATTTATATTTATATATATATATATATATATATATATATATATATATATAGTTATGATGTAGGTTTTATTTTGGGTTTGGGAAGGGGGGGTTGTGGGGCACTTTAATCTGTAAAGCACTTTGAGAAACTGTGGTTCAAAAAGCACTTTATAAATAAAGATAGATTTGATTTTGATTTGATATATGCATAGCATATATTAATCAGTTCTGATTGTGACCACATTTATTAACGGATAGAGCACATAGATCTGATTGTGGCTGCATTTCCATACATTTGGAAGCTTATGAACGCAGCATGGTGAGCAGTAAAAATACAGTCCCGCTACTCATCTGTAAGAAGGCAAGGAAAAGGAAAGTTCGTTTCTCCTTTACTATTCCTTATCATTTCTATCCTTTTTTTGTCCTCAGCCTCCTGCTCTTCTTCTCTGATTAGGCCAAGTCCTGTACTGGCTTTCACTGGATTTCAGCTGAAAATCTGGCCCAAATGCTAAATCAAAAGAATCACCAAACCCAGTCTGAAGAATATGCCAATAAATAGAGAATGAGCACAATTTCTGGTGAGACTCTTCAGCAGAGTGGAGCTTGGGTGTTTTACTCCTGGCTGTGCTGTGTTCATGGGCCTGTGAATACATTGTAATGCGGCCGTCATCAGAGTCACGCACTTTCTTGATTGATAAATGCATTGTTGCAATTACTTCATACACTCCTCAGGGTTTTTAGCAGGACTGTGAAGCCACATTCAAACCCACTCTCAAGTTTGTACTTAAACAGATTTTGATCCAGAATTGCCTGGTATGTAGCATCCTTTATTTCCCAATGAACCCCAACCAACTTCCCTGTCCTTGCGGAAAAAAGACACCCCTACAACATGATACACCGAACACCATATTTCAAGGTGAAAGTGGAATGCTACTTAACGTTAGTTTTACAGATACCAGTTAGCAACTGACCAACGCAACTTTAACCACGTTTTCTGTGTCAACTACATCTGTATACTCTTCTAATTAAATGAAAGCAAATTTGTGTTTCTAATATGACAAAAGTGAGGAAATAGCAGGCAACTAAAACTTTATGAAACCTTGTGAACTAAAGGAAAATATTAAATTGTGTTTGAAAACTGTCAGTTTCAGAAAAGAGCACGGCAGTGTTATTTTCCTCTGTATTTCCTTTGAGGGAGAGTATCTTTGGCCTTTGAAAGCTGAGGCAAGGAAGAGAGAGTCGGAAAGAGAGAGCAATGTGAGCGTTGACTCGGTTGGTTGAGCGTGTTTGCTCCTCTAGGACTATCTCTCAAACATCCCACTCAAACAAAAACACACACTTCACCAGAAGACTCGGGGGGGTTAAACAGTTTTACATGCTGGTTTTGGTTGAATATTTATTCTTCGATTTATGCATTTATGCATCTAAGGGATCGAACACTAATGTAGATTTCAGAAACTCCATCCAGAACTCATTCTGGTGCTGCTACAGTCACTGAAAAACAAGCAAAAAAAAAATAATCACCAACAGTGGTGGTAAGTCTTAGGGGTGTACATATCATATGAAATTCCTCAGTTTATGAAGCACTAAAACAATTTTTTTAATAAAACAGACGTTAACAATGCCCCTATGATTTTGACTAATCTACTTCAGGTTGCAATTTCACTCATTTATTTAAATTTGGCTATGTGAAGTTTAATGCTATATTGCAGCATTGCAGACTTTATGTACCACAGCCAGTTGAATGTCAAAATCTTAATTTCATTTAAAATGTCAAAATCTGTTTAAGAAAACCAGTTAAATGGAAAATGTGCAGTTTTGTTGCCATATACTGAAATACTAAATACCCTATTAAATAATAAACACCCTTCAGTCATAGATTTATAAATGTGTTAAAAATATAACCATTACAAATAATTTTCCTTTTTTCCATTTGGAAAATTCTTTCAATTAATACATTAATTTCAGTAAATAAGAACATGTAAAGTAATTTTATTTGTTCGACCGACAAAAAGCATTGCTTAGTTGTGATATGAAAATAAATAATTTATGAAAATAAAATGACAATAAATTACTCCAAAAAAAGAACCTGTAAAGGCAAGCAAACATAAAATGAATAGCATCAGTACAGTACCATTAATGTAAAATGCCTTTTTTAATTTAAAAAACCCCAGCAAAATGAAAAGACTTGCACCTAAAAGTTGAATAAACAGAATTTTGCCTATCAGTACAGAGATGGTGAAGATTTCTCTGCGGCATAAAACCCAAATCTCAGCAGTGTAAACTTTCATTTTGTCAAGCTGCCTGCAGCATTGGAGCTGCAACAGAGAAGCTGTCACCCTGTTTTAAGGTAGCTGCTGGCATTGCTAGACAGCATGTTGTGCCAGCTTTCCACAAGAAACAGGAATGCGCCCAGGTGCATCTGCTTTCAACCACTGCCCAAGAGGCCAGAGGATCTAAATTCAGGCAATTTTAAACATGCCCATAATCACAGCTTCGGCATCAGTATCTCATTGGTATTGTTTGATTGACTTAAAAGGTGCCCAAAATCTTATCACACTCAAATTAAATGTGGAAGGTCTTGTTATTCAATAATTAATCCGCTTTTTTCTTCCAAGATTAATTATAGTTAAATATTATTTAGGTCAACGTGACTTCCATAAGAAGTAAATCTATACATTTTAATTGCTGCTGGCAACAGTATGCTGTAGCTTTTTAGGTATTTTTTCTATTTTTTCCTATTTAGTCAATTTCTAACTTATTTTTCACCACTTTCTGTAATGTACAGGGACCCTTTCAGGAATAATACAAATTTTCACTCTGCATTCAGTGCAACCACTGATGTCACAATTCACCTGAGAACTGAATACAGTCCACCTGTCTGTATTCTATTATATGGTTTATATAGCTGTGCTTGAATGCCTCAGATGTTTGTTAGAAAACAACAGTGAACAAGACAAAGGAAGACAGTTGACAGCTCAAGCATTAGGTTATGTAGAAATGTATAATAAGATTAGGAAATAAAATATTGTCCCACACTTGAACATATCACAAAACACATTTATAATTATTTTTGCAAAAATGGAATGAACCTAAAAAGAGCCAACTTCTTTCCAGTCATGTAGAGCACTCAAAGTACTTTTGGATAGCAAGTCTTGTCCCCCTTGTCTATACAACCTTGACAAGTCATACACATTTAAGGCAGCTTAGGGTGCGCTATCTTGCCCTAGAACACTGACACATGGCAGGGAGGAATCCAGTATTGAACCTGCAACCTTCAGATTTTACTGTTTTTGCTGCAACTAAACTACTTTTTCATCTGGAGAAAGAATGAAGTCGAATAAAGAAAAATCTATTTCAAAGACTTGAGACTGGGGTAAACATTTCATCAGTAGAACATTTCTAATCGTAAAGTTGGAATGGTTTAGCAAAAACAAAACAAAAAAGATTTTCATATTCTAGAATATCAAAGCATCGTCCTAAATCAGATGAAGAATCTGTGGCAAGATTTGAAAATGAAGGTTCAGTGAAAATGCTCCAACCAGTATTGCTGAGCTTTACGCAAAAGTGTGCAAAACTGATTGAGACAAAACATTTGAAGCAGCAAATGCAGCAAAACAGAAAATGGAGATTGGTGGGATTTTTTGGACGGAAGTCACACTTTCCAGATGTTGTTATATGTTTGAAAACCATTATTTTTTCTCCCTTCTACTTCCCAATTATGCAGTAGTATGAGTTAATTAATTTTATAAAATCCAAATAAGTACTCCAAAATTATAATTATTGGCCTTGTGCACCACACTGTATTATATTTTACTCTTTCTCTGCTTTTCTCTCAAAAATGAAGTTGAACTAATCAAAGTTGAATTTGATCCAAAAATTTGGATAACATGTTTTTTTTGTCATTATCTGAAGTCAAATGTCTAAATAACTTTCTTTGCCTTGAATAGATCATTGGAATTCATCTTTGTGTCACAAAGAAGAGACAACTTTTTGTATGCAAAAGGAGTGATGGTGGGTGGATTTTTAATAAGGAGATTACAATTTGAAGCCGAGCTGTCGTTCAGTGGCACAATAAATTTGTATTGCAATGCACCCTGTAAAAACATTACTTGACTCTGGATGACAGTTGCACTTTGAGGTTTATAAGGCTGTGTGCTTCTAATATACATTTTTGAAAAACAAATCAGCAGAGCATGAAATAAATATGACATCTTTTTGCTATTACACCTGCAGTCGTCTCGGAGCTTTACAGGCACCCGTAAGGATACATTTGATTGACAGCAGACACTGGGAGCAATGATCTTCCACAGACGAACCAGTGGCAAAACATGCTGCTCCTAGCATATATACACACCAAAGAAAGCTTTAAAGCAGTGTCTACAAAAGATTTAGATCCTGGAGCACTGATTGACATTCTCCATCGTTGACACTTTGACATGGAAATTAGGTTTTTAAGTCAAGACCTCCAGTCTCTGCAATGTTCTCTATCACTCTTTGTGAGGTGCACACAGGTCTATTTGCCCCAGCAGCATAAAACCTTGTGCATCCAAGTAAAACTAATAAAACATCTGTACACAACACACCAGTCTGATGCAGAGTTGTGACGCCTGATTATTTTTAGATATGGTGTTTACTTATCAGCAGACGTACATACCATTTCATACTTTGTATGTGCAGTAAATTATGTTAAAAAATATCCCTATATATTAGTATAGATTTCTGAAGGCTAAAGGATTTATCTTAAAGTGCATTTTATAGCTTGAAAGTACAAAAGAGATCATCTCAGTGCCTCTTGAGATGGACAGCATGTCTGGTGTTGATGCTGTGTGCCAGTTCTCCACTGGCCTTTCAGGAAGCTACGTGCATGTCATTCCAACAGGAAAACTTCATATCCCAGCTCTTTTCCCATCAATCATCATGCCATGTTGGCCAGACACAGACAGAACCACCAAGAAAAAAGCTCTCTGGTGCAAATCTTCAATAAAGAGAAACTGTCACAAAGAGCCTCCACAGAACGCTTCATTGTATCAAAGATATCTGTCCTGCATCCCCTCCGTCATTAAGCTAGGGACCAACTTGAATCTTTTAGTATTGAATTTGCTAATATGTTTTCCTTCTGCCATTTTTTACTACAAAAAAGTCATTTTCTTGTTCCCATGTTTACAAACCTTTGCAGTTTAAGCAATTAACACTATTATAACTGTGCTACCCATCTGATACTACACCACCATTTTGGTGTGGATAATACATTTCTAGAAGGCTTGCTAATCATTTCAGTCCTTCGCCCTTTTACATCTCTTTAATAAGAATGATTTTAGGGGTGGGCATTAAATGGAGCTGTTTGCCACAGCACATTTTGCACTGACTTTGCCACACAGGGAATATATTTCATACAGGTTTTGTCAACCAACAACTTGAACTTATTGTTAATATTTGATTCATAGTCTGATGTAAGGAAATGGGTTTATAAGACTCAAATACATAACATGTACCTGGAAGAAATTACCCAGAGTTAATGAATCATAATCTGTTATCTTTCAAATGTCAATGGGCCTGAAATTGAAACAGTTTGAAATTAAATTAAATTGTGCATATGATTTAAGCAGTTTCACAATTAAAGCCACAATTCATAAAATACTTGCTTACAAAGGAAAATGAACTAATATGCAACAGTTCGATGAAGCAGTATAAAATGGTCTGGAGACAGATGAATTGTTTCAGAATAGTATATGATGCCATGATTATTAGGAACTTCTTAGAAATAATTACAAAAAAAGCTCTAGATCAAATCCTTTTATTATTCATCACTGACATAAAGAAGGTATTTAAACCAGGAAGCTTATACGTAGCATTCATACTGGTTAATCAATCTTTTGTAAATTGCATGTGAAGATTTTGCGGGGAGGTCACCAAAACTTCTCAAGGGCCATCTTCCTCCTAAATCAGCCCATAGCCAGTGCAAAAGTAATTTACTCCGTCCAATATCTATAACACACAACATCTGATAACTTTCATTTTAAAAGACAGTACAGACAAAACAGGGCAACATCATAAGCTTTAAAATCTCCCATACATGGCCAGTCCCGTGACATCTGTCAGCTTACAAGGACAGCAGCAATGCCCAGACCAGTGTAAAAGAGCAAGAATATGAGCACAAAGGAATTGCAGCAGCTGAATGACTTGACAGTATGAATGTGTCCTCAAGAGGGCAGGTTGTAAGAGAGGATACAGTCCTCTGTTAAATCCATAACACAGGCTTACCTTGGACCTCTTTGTCATTTCGGAACCACCGAATGCTGGCAGCAGGTTTGCTGCCTGATGTGATGCATGTCAGGGTGATTTCGTCACCCTCCATGGCTGGCTTGGTAAATCCTGTGATTTCTGGCCGACTTGGCACTCCTGTGGTGCACCAGAGCATAAACATGATTAACATTCTGAATACATGTGGTGCATTAATTTGCTAATTGCTAGTCATTCAAGTTTAGTAATCCCTATCTCCCTTTGATAATGTTATATGCACCAATTTCCAGGATTATTTTACAACTGGTGCATACTTTTGCTTTCATTTATTAGATTGTTGTAATAGTCTATACTATACGTCTTTATCAGCTGCAGTGAATCCAAAATGCTGCTGCCACAGTCTTAACCAATGGCAAGGAAGTAAACCACATTACACAAGACCTTAAAACGTCTCACTTGCTTCCTGCCTAAAGAATAGGATTTAATGTCTTGGTGGTATTTTTTGATTTTAAGTTATATTACAGTATATTATATTAATACATACACCATAATTATCCCATAATATAAAGTGCATTTATAAAATCTAGTGTAAGGCAAAGGCTTGTGGACAGCACTTTAAAAGGTTATGCTCACCTAAGACCGTGAGGAAGGCCTTGGTTGTCTTAACAGGCATGGTGAAGAGTGAGCATGTATACTGGCCCTCGTCTGACAGACTGACGTCATTGATTCTGATGGTGAGTTCCTGTGACGTGGCTCGAACAAGCTCAATTCTGTGATCCCTCAGAGCTGAAAGAAAGGAGAAAGAGAATGACAAAGAGAACAGAAAAAGTCATATCTCACTAAATAGGAATTTCTTTTAGACCTAGCAACTGCAGCTCCATTTATGTAACCTTTAACACAAAAATGTTGAATAAATATTATTTTAACCTATTTCAAAAACAATACTTGTTTAGTTTTCTGGGCAGAAAAGCTTATGCACAATCACAGAGTTTTTGGTATTTATTTATAAATTTAGCTACTGGTTTTCCTTGTGTCATTTTCTCTTACAGTCAAACACAATAGTCTCAAAATATAGTGGGGGAAAAATATATAAATACATTTCTAGATCTCCTTATTGTGGAATCATAACCATGCAATAATTCATTACTGTTTATAAACTGAGACAACATAGCTACAGTTCAAGTCCAAAATTTCCATGCATTGATAAAATAGACATGGTAGTAACATTAATTTGGGGCTTTTTGTAACTCATTTTAAATGTTTTTCTACAGGAGGGGAATCATGGGAGTTGCCAGATCCATTTTACTGGTAAATGTGCCTTACAATATATCTGCTGAGCCCCAGTAAAATTTCTTAATTAAAATCTGGAGAAATATTTAACACAGGATTTAAAAAAATAAATAAATCATCCTTAGATAAGCACTTAATGTTTACCAAGTATTAAACCAGTTCATCTTTTTAGGGGGCCTAAACGTTTATGGAAAAAAAAAGAAACTTTTTGTTAAATGGATGAGCAGAATGATTAAGTGTAAATAAAAATGTTTAAAGAAAATTAGAAAAAGCAAATACTGATTTGTAAATATAAAAAAATATATAATCTTTCCTTCAAAGCAATCAGACTTATGTAATTGCAAGTTCTCTAAGAACACCTCGGCAATTGGGTGTTCCAGCGGGACTAGGACATCATACACACATCAAAATTAGTTTTAGAATGAATAAAGAAGCTTGGTATCAAGCTTTTAAAAGTGGTCTTGCTAATGTCTATTGAACAAGATGTTAAATCCTTTGGAGAAGCAGGTCTTCCAGATTTACAGTACATTGACCCGAAGCTTACATCTGATTTGTTAAAAAAGTTGCTTAAGAACAACAAATTCACAAGTCAAGTTCTTATAGGAGGAATGTTCCAAAATTCCAGCAATTAAAGAGAGAAGCCTGGCATTTGGCATAATTAAATATTTTTGGTACTGCTAACTGACCCAAAACAGTGAAAAAGGCTTAGTCTTTGATTACTTTTAAACACTGAGAAAAAAAGGTTTTCTCTTTTTTCACACTGTATTTGAGCATCTAGCTATGTTGTTTATTTTACTTTTATCTGTATAAAAAACAAAAACATTTCCACATCTACATGAAAAAAAATTAAAACAGGTTTTTTAAGTCTAAGCAAATGTACAACTACTACTTTTTAATATTATTCATCCTTGCCAGAATCCATCACTCTATATTAAACTACATCCAAAAACCATCAAAACTAGATGTCTTGACTGTGTAAGGTCTGCCTTTGTTCTTTATTCCATTTTACACTATTAAATTCTGAATAACCTTATTCTTCTTTACGAGTAAAAGTCACAACCACAGAGGGTAGGAGGCAAAGTAGCTTCATTGAATAAATTACACATTCTTAATTCTCAGTCCCTTTAGGCCTGACCAGCTCTCTCCTGGGAGTTTTTTTTCCATTTGAGGTCATTTTAACTCTGTTGTGCTCCACTCCGGAGAGAAAATCTGAGAGAGATATGAATTATAGCTAAAAGTAACAGGATGACACGCTTATTAATGTTTTACAAAGAAAATAGATAATTATCAGAAAGGCTGCACTTTTTCCTACATGTGATAATTACTACCCAATAATGACATGCACGTAAAGGGAACAAAAAGACCAATGCCTGGAAGAAGTTTCTTAATGAAGATTTACATTTTTCCCTGAAGTATAAAGAGTAGTATGAATAAAACAAAGTCTTCAAGCAACAACTCAATTTTATCAAAAGCCTTGCCATTGGGCAGCTAGCTTATTATTTGCTACTGGGCTTAATATAAACATTTGATAGTCTTGCTTTAGCAAACAGCATGCTGAAACAAAGCTGTTCTTTGTAGTTAAGCATCCTCAAGATCCAGCCTAAAGTTGCC
Organism: Apricaphanius iberus; assembly: GCA_028564705.1. NCBI lineage: Eukaryota > Metazoa > Chordata > Actinopteri > Cyprinodontiformes > Aphaniidae > Apricaphanius > Apricaphanius iberus. The sequence goes on from JAPXFQ010000249.1 coordinate 1,884,572, forward strand.
CAAAGGCTTCGGCAGAAAACAACAAAGTCTTTGAAGGATCCACAAACTGGAGAGGGGATGAGGCCAGCACACCAACTCAAGATATGGAATTATGGCTTGGGAGGATTGAACCTGAGAATGAGATGACACACTTCTCCTTGCCTATATCCCTCTATCTCTGTAACACATGGAGAAAGACAAAAAGAAACAAGCCAAGTTTTTCCCTTCCTAACCCCTTGTTCCTGGAAACACAAACACCTTTTTGAGATGCTGCTAAATGTTTCCTCTGTGTTCTGCAACACTGATTTGTTGATGGAAAGGTGCTGTTTTTGTTTTGTGATAAACTGCCAGTAACTTGTAAGCATTTGTAAGAAAAAATTGCAGTTTCTTCCAGTAGGTGTGATCAGCATGAAGAGATATCTGTTTCAACACATTTATAGTGTTGTCAGCACGGATGAAAATGGCAGAGAAACTCCCCAATGTTGGTAACACAAACTCCCCTTGGTTTGTTGTTCTAATAAAAATAGGTATAATTTTTTGATAATTACAGCCAAAAGTTTATTGTTGTGCCATTTGTAATTTTGTACTCCACAGTGGCAAACACTTTGCTGAATCTATTCACATTCAGTTCCCCTGAGTCAATACTTTGCAGAACCAACTTTCAATGCAATTACACCTGCAAGTCTTTTGGGGGTTGTCTCTGCCTTTTACATTTACACTGAATGTGTGTTTGCATATCTCTCAAGCTCAGTCACCTTAGATGGAGAGCATCTGTTCACATCAGTTTTCAAGGCTTCCCACAGATTCTTTACTGGATATAGGCTTATACTTTGAGTAGACCATCCCAAAACATAAATATGCCCCAAACTAAACAATTTCAGGTGAATGTTTGCCTTAGTATCAAGCTTCTTGCACCTGGTTTTCAGCTATCTTCCTAATATCTCTAAGCAGTTTTCAAGTCCCTGTTAAAGAAGAGCATTCTCAGAAGTAAGAAGATGTCATATTTTATGGTGGATAGTGTGTTCAGAGGGATGTGCAGTTTAAAATTTTGAGAAAGCACTGCATTTTGCACATATGTCAAACACTTTAAGCCTAGTTTACGCTTCATGGTCAGCAATTTTGGACCTACACATATTGACAGATGTGTTTTACTTTTTATACTTCTCTGTTGTAGTCAGTGTTGCAAAAGAATTCCTCACCAGGACAGCAGGGGGCTATGGTAGGCCGTGTCGTACTAAAGTGTCAAAGGTGCAACTAAACAAAAATGAGTAACTAGTGACAGTAGAATAGAATAGAACATGGAAATGTCCCTTCGGCTCTCCAGGACAAAAAACATTAATCCATTCAGACACACATTTTGACACTATATGTTATGGTTTGATCCTATTGTTAACACTGGTTGAGAATCATTAGAGTACAATGAGAAAAATTCTTACATATATAGTTTGTTGCCAAAGGCACCCTCTAACACCTTCCAGATCTCAGGAGTTCAAAATGGCAAAATGGTGCTCCTGTCTGCTACAATATTCCTTGCTGTGTTCCTTGTCCTTTCAGCCGCCAGCTGGGATATTTTTATAGTCTGCCAACTATTTTGTCTGCCTATGAAACAATCCATAAAGGTTTTCCCATAGATCTGCAGCTTACATGACCAAACCAAGTTGCAAGTTGTAGTTGAAATACCCAACAGTTGCTTTATACACAAGCTCTATAGTTATAAACAAGCTTGTGGTTTGTGACAACAAATGAGGATGATGAAACGGGTAAGACAACACAGTGAACATTCCCTTCAATCCACCATTCTAGTTATTTAATCATCAAGTCAATAACTTGTGTGATGTTGTGGCACCTAGCATAACATATAATTTTAATAATATGATGCGACTCCACATAACTCAGAAACGTTGTCTTGTAGCTCCTAAGACTTAGAAATGAAAAATCAGCTTCAAGCTGAATAAGCTGACAAGTATAGAGTGGTAAAGATTAATTCATGAGTGAATATTTTTAGTATTTATATAATGAAAAGAATGGTGTAAACCTGCTCCAGATGAAAAGTTCCCTGCTGGCTGATTCAGCACTACAATAATAAAAATGGCTATGTTTACATGGACACAATCATCGGATTAAAAAACTGATCAGGATAAAAATGCTTCATGTAAACACGCCATTCAGATTACTCTGACCCAATCAAACTCATTTAGATCAAAATTCCATTCCGAGTAGCTATGCTTACATTTGAAAAATATCTTTAATCCAATCATAGTTCTGGTTAGCGTTTACATCCACTACATGTCTGAACGGAATAAATCATTATGACATGCGCAGAACTATCTAACACACCGAAGAATAAATAGACTTCCGTTGTAAACGAACATGGCTGCGGCCATTAAAAACGGAGGACTACAATGTTCTTCAGAGCGCGCCGTTATTTACTTTTTTCTTACGGTTTTACATCTACAAGCCTTCGTTCTAACGTAAACAATCGAATTATATACCAAATAACTTTTTTTTAAGCAGACATATTGTATGTCTATACACAACTTAACAGACATGCGCAGGAATGACCTACATTTGGAATAAGAGTTTACATGCACCAGGATAGGATTAACTATCGGCACTGCACACAATACAACAAAATTGGATGCCAGTCCTCTCGGTGCTAAAACAAATAAAGTTTAAAATAATATAAGACAGTGCAAAACATACTACCATGTATGCATGTACTGAAGTGACAGTGGGGTAGAGTAGGAAAATTGCTAAAAGTGCACATAGATGGACACTGTATACTTTTCTGACTTTTGAAAGCAACTGGTTGCATTTTTATTTGTAAAATTTGTTGTAAACATTTTTGCTACACCAGCCACTACTAGACTATTTTTAATTTTTTCTGACTTAAAATCTGCATTAAATACATTAAAGTTTTTAGTTTTAATGAGAGAAATGAACAAAAACTCCCTGTATGTTTAGTGGTATAATAACTTATTATTCTCAGTTTCATTATATATGTTTGTCAATGGAAGAATAAAGCTAAATTTGTCAGATTCTTCTATAAACAACTTTAAAAAGGCCCATTAACAATGTCTGCCATTCAATTGATGCAGTGTCTCTTTTTAAATACCAAAGAGTGACCCAATGTAATACAGACAGCTGATAATTTCAAGTGACATTTAAAGGTAAAAGGATTGAGCTCATTTTCTGTAATTCGTGAACATCACATTACTATTCAGAACTGAAATATATCCAAATGTCGGTTGCTGAAATATTGAATATCATAGACAAAACCAAAGAAAAGACCTAAACGAACAGTTAAAAAAGGAGTGTCCTGACTTGTGCTATTTTGTTGAAAAGTCAATGGCATTAAAATCAAATGAGTCAAAGGCCAATGATCGAATAAGATCTACAACCCAAAGACAAGTATTGTCTGTTACTCAAATGTCTAAGATTATAACAAACCTCTAGGAATCCAATCCAGTGAAAGAGCCCAGATTGTGGGTAGATCTGTCACAATCAGACCCAAATGCCATGCCTGACAATTTTTTTTCCAGGTACTTTGGGAAATCAATGTGATGAAAAGGTTCATTTCACCTAAACCCTAGATAGCTCTGCTACTGTTCATTCTGCTTAGGCAGATACATAAATCTGTACTCTGACCTTGTGTATGCAGCAGCCTTGTGGCATGGCAGGTGTGCATCTGTTGTGATGGAGGCCTGCCCAAGGTTGTCTCAGATCAGATGACTAATCTAATAAAATGAGAAACCTTAGATTCTGATTTATGCCGGAAGTAAAGCTAAATTAGTGTCACTAATTTTAATTAGTTTAACAAATTTAGCACCACTGATTTATATGTAAACCAATAAAACGAAATTTATCTTTCTTTGGATCAAGAAATGTTTGTTTGAGAATTCTCTGGATGAGAGTAATCAACTTTGGAAAATTACTTAATTTATGTCTTGATCACGACAGTAAAACAACCCAATTCCCATGTTTTGATCAAATAAGGAGTGTTCAAACACGGCTAGTGAGATTAATTTCTGTTCTTAAACAATCTATTAAACCGAGTTCTATTTGAACCATTAATAGCGATCTTTGTTTAGGAAACGCCGATCTAAACAAAACACGTGGGCTTCCTTAGCTGTAGCTCTCTGCGATGCATGTGGAGCATTTAGAGTGGCTCAAATACATTTACTAAACATTAAACAAAAAGGGAAAAACTCCTGTCTGATTCAGTAGCTCAAATTACAGGATTTAAAACAACTCTTTGTCAGGAGAAGGCTTTTAAAAAGCACTGAATAAAGGTCCAGGCCAAAGCCTGGTTTACCCAAAGATAGCAGATGAAACTTAAAAAGATATAAGTAAGAAGAAAAGGAAAACCTTCAAAACTAGTTTTCCTAACTAATTTGCTTCTGCCCAAACAGACCTTAGAACGTTTAAAGTCCTCCGAGTTGCTGTTCGTCGATGAGGAAAAGGGGATTCTCCAGGTGGTGTTAACCAGCAAGCTAACAAAGAATCCCTAATCTGGCTAGCAGCAGTGGGAAGTTTCTGGCTTTGGTTTCCTCCTGGCTGGCTGCGCGGCTATCGGCGTCCACCTTTTTAACAGTACCTTTTTGGAGCGCTCCAGTTCTACATTCACCTCTTATTGGCTCGGTGGCTAAATGAGGATTCTGATTGGTTCAGCTCTCGGCACATGTGGCTCAGCTCCCATTTCTCAGCGGTTGGCCGCCTGAAACTCAACGGGGTTTCGTCGGGCTCTGGGGATAAAATCAATCTTCAAGATTCACCTGGAGTGGTCTTTCGATTCCTGTGGAGCAAGTTTCTCCAGAAACTCATGCTTTCCTCTGCTAGCCAAGGAATAGGATTGAAGGTCTGTTTCTCTTCTGTTGCCCACCACGGCCGGCAGCAGCATGCGGGATGGTCTGCAGAGTTTAGGCAGAACAACGGTGGGTTTCTTTATCAATGTTTTTCAGCCACCTGATCGATCGTCCATCGGTGTTGGTCAAACAAGTTCCTCCTTGAACTCAGACGTATCTCCTTCGCCCACAAAGGAAGGGTCTTTGAGTCTTCGCCTTGGCAGCCCCGGCCGGAGGCCATGTGGCTAAGAACGGGCCGCTGGTGGGTCAGGCCTATTTTTAGGTTGCGTTTGTTTCCACGCCCTGTGGGGCTAGAGCAGAGTAGCGCCACCTGATGGCTGTGTGTGTCCCCAACAGTAGGTATGTGCATAGTTTTGCACTGTAACTGGGATACAAAACATCCTTATTAGACAGTTTGTAATTTTTTGTATATTTTAACCATGAGAGCTAAAACTTGTTTAGTTTGATTATGTCTAGAAAGGGGATAGAACATTTGAAACTATCAATTGAATTAAATCTAATAATAGTGAGGTGTATTTTGAGATTAGATCACCCCTCAGATAACTGCAGACAGAAACTCTAGAATTATAATCATGATACAGCATTCTTTAACAAACAGATTGTAAAAAAAATATCTAAACTCTAATGATGCATGATTTTCCTGAAAGCCTAGACACAAAAAATATATTTTACATCCATCCATTACTTTTGGAGCCAAATTGAGATTTCTCAGGTTCAGTCAAAATATTTTACATCTGTGTTCACATTTCACCATTTCTGCATAGCCTATAACCACTTTGAGCTAGTCTCGAAATGTGAAAGCACTAGCTGTCCTTCAATGAGAACACAGAATCCTGGCAAGCAACCCCTGCCTGCTTTCCATCCATGGGCTCCACTCTTTGCAATTAGAGGGTGTTTGCTGCTGGCTGTGCTCGCTTGGTGGCTGTGTGGGTGATTTTGGACAAGTTCCAAGTATATAGTGGTATAGGCAGGGGGCTCTTCTGCACCACACATGTGGCTACAATTAACAGAAGGAAAGAGACTTGTTCCAGAGGGCCATTGTCACTGCCTGCTCGCTCAGAAATCCCACAGAGCAGATGCTACTCAAATTAGACTAATTTTCACTGCTTGAAGCGGTATACCAAAGAAGGAGGAAATCTTTTTATGGCTTTACATATACCTGATTCTAAGAGGGAGTAATGAGACTGAATATATTTGGTGTTTCTCAGATCTGTAACATATAAGCTTAATTGCACGCTGCACGGCTGAATTTATCTATTTACTTCAGCTATTAAGTTAACATAGGAAACTTATACTTTCATTATACACAAAGTGATCATTTTCAGGTGTTTTTTTCTTATATTTTGGATGATTATATCTCAAAGTAAATGGAAAATATTAATATTACATGCAAATATATATATTTATATAAACGTGTTATGGCTATACTAAGGCCTATATACTCAGCAGGAAGCCACTGAAACCCTCACTAAGATGGTAAGCTACAAAACGTCCTACTACATGTCATTGTAAAACAAAGTGGTGGTATCCAAGCATATAATGGGAAAGTTAAGTGAAGAAGAAGAAGTTTGGTAGTAAAGGGTTCACAAGCAACATTGATAGCTATAAACTGAATGGGAAACAGAGTTAATTAAAAGTGTTGGGGAGATTCATAAGACATGGACTAGGTGACAGATACATTTCTGGTGCTAAGCCACCTCTCAACCAGATAAGTCAAAAGCATCTGAACTCGGATGAGGATAAAAAGAAGATTTTGCCTTTCTGAAATTACTAAAATCAATTAACTTCCTTAATGCTATTCTACTTTTTTGAGCTATAACTCTATACTTTGTTCACAATTGAAGTGACAAGACACACAATGAGAACTTTTTACCCAAAGCTTAAATTCTAGATATGTTAAGAAGCTATTATAAATAGTATGTGAAAAGTTCAACAAAATCTAGTGTTTTGTTGTTCGTCACATTAGCAGTCACAGGAAAGTGTACTGATGCCATAATGGCAAATTCACATTTCAGTGAAGCTAGAAGTAAAGCAGTATACTTAAAAGCCCATTAGTCCCTTAAGAAAGACATTAGCCCTGGCCAAGAGGCCCCTTTCAGCATTTTTGTTCCTTGTAAAAACATTAACTAAAAAGTAAACACCACTTTAAAGAACAAACGTGTGGCTTCTTACTAGTGAAAAATCTTTCAAAGACTTAAAATCAACAACAAATGTTGTGTATTCACGAGATTTGCGATTTAAATGTGCTTTTACGGGTGCTCAAGGCTGTAATTGCATCCTTGGTAATTATCCTTCATTCTCTCAGGCTAATGAATGTTTTAATGCTCACGTTAGAGCATTCATTTAGCACATAACAGCATTTTGATTACAACAAGCCAATTAAGATCAATTTTGCTTTGTGACCTTTATGATTCATTCTGAGTTCCCCAATTAAATGTCATGAATGATGAACCATGAACTTAGAAAAGATGAGAATGAAATAGAGATATGGACAATGTAATGAATAAAAGTGATGTCACTTTGGAGCTTGATACATACATCTATAATACGTATATATTGTTTAAATAATTATAAATTCACATATTACAACACATGATGTTGATGAAATTAGCTAGCTTACATTCATATAAAACCCACAGTAGGTTTTTATGATTGTAATATTCATATTTACCATATCTGATCAAAGTTTCTGTATGCCTTATGAAATGGCATTACCTTTCTCTGTAGCCTCACTAGCATTTTATCCTTTTCCCAAAGAAGCCAGAGTGAAATAAATCATAATGAAGACAGCAGTGGACAGCTCTATTCTCATTTATACTGCACAGTAATAATAATTCACACAGAAGTGACTTATAGTAGGGATAATTCAACAAAACTCATATGGTCTGAATCATATTTTTTATTAGGGCAGCCTGCCTAAGCGCAGGTTCCTAACAGTGACCACTAATTGGCCTAATGTATGAGGGAATCCATGGCCTAACTATTAAGGCAATTTATCTCTGTTTTCTTAAGTCTGCACAGAAACCAGCTCATTGCCATAGTGTAATCTGGAACCTCTGTGATGGTCACATTCACCCTAGAATTGGAAATACATAATAAATGAGACTAGGGAACCCATGGAGCAAGCTGGCATGATATAAGACAAGGCTAAGCTTACACTGGGTTACCATGAGACCCCAACTTCAATGCATAGAGCTTTAATGGCCAACTCCGAAATAGTGTTCTATATACCCTCTGTCATTTTCAGGACAAATTCATATATATCAGTGCTTCTCGATTATTTTCTTCCGTCACCTTCACTGTTTTTCTTTTCAACTCCCCACCCTTATGAATCTATTTAATTGTGTTAGAAATGCTTTATATCAAAAGCTAATTTTTTCCATTTAGATTTCTCTGAATACTTTTTCTATTCTAACCATATTTATTAAACCAAAGAGTGTGTAATTGTGGTGAGGGAAAGCAATTTACCAGATAACCAAATAGATCCACATTTACTGTTATTCACAACTATTTTCCCAAGTCTAACACTGCTGTGGTTCATGCATTTCATGGCATGTTTTTCTTCATGCCATTTTTAAAGAACTAAAACATCCTTTGTGCGAAACGAATTATCTCATATTTATTTTTCATATTATAAAGGAAACAGTAAATATTCGTGTTAACTCCATATTGATCAAAACCTTTGTTCATTTTTTTCCTGCTCCTTCCCAGACGCCAGTGAAATAAATGCATGTCATGCCAGTGTTTTTGTGTCTAGTCTTCCTGCAGCGCTCCGTTTGTGTTTTTTCCCTGAGAGAGCTAATTTCTCCTCCTAGTTTCTGAGGATATTTTTTACTATCAGTGATCATCACTGGGAGCTTACACAACCTATAGAAAGATTGTTCTCCCGATTCTTAAACATATCTGACCGTAACGCTGAGCTTCAAGTTGTTTTTGTTTTTTTGGTGGGTTGGGGGGCATCTGTGTTTCTGTGAAGTTTTCTCGCTGTCAGGTTTAGACTGCTAGACGGCGGGCACAGTGGATGACTTTTAAATAATACATTTCTATTCTATTGCGTGACACAAGTGTTTGATACATCAGACAAAACAGAACTCAATACTTGGTACAGAAACCTTTGTTTGCAATTTCAGAGATCAGACGTTTTTATGTAGTTCTTCACAAGGGCCCTCTTTTATCAAATGTCCATAGAAACTGTCCTGTATTTTACCCTACAAATTAAATTTAGAATGTTCGTAGGAACAGTCAAAAGTCTGATTTATAAAATGCGCGGTGGCCACTCGTACGCACACTCTTCCGCATTCATGTGTTGATAAATCCCACTTGTACGTACCCAGGTCCTCGTGCCCGGTCACAGTCATTTGCACTCAATCGAATCGCCCTGAATTAACCATATTTGGTAACACCACATCGTCTGTCACGTGCATTAAGTCCTTGCGTTTTTCCTTAAAATAATGGCCAAGAGAGAGCGAAAAAAGGAATTTCAGTGACAGAGAGATCAAGGTGTACATAGGTAGGGCAATAAAAAAGTATTTGTGATGAAAATTGTCAGTTAATACAAATTAATTTAATCATCAATAGTTTTTCCCATTAATTGGTTTTTCTGCTTAATTTCCCCAAGCACACATCCACTATACACAAAAAAACTTGCTTGGTGAACATTATAAAATTATGTACATAATTTCCCCATAACTGATTTGGGTTGATTTAGCAATAGTTAATTTTTAAAGTGAACTAAATGTAAAGATGTTGGGTCAACCTAATACATTTAGGTTGCTATAAGGCACAAAAATTAACAGCAGAGAATGGGACCAATCGAACTCAGAAAAGGGCCTCTATTTTTTGAGCACCAGCACTAAGCACTTTGCTACACAATAACTCAGAAACTTTGTATATAATAACACATATTACTTTATTTCCAGTGTTAACTAAAAATTATTAAAATATTATAAAGACCTGCCAAATTCCCTTTTTTCGTGAAAAAAAGTGAAGGAATTGTATTACTAAAATCATTATAATCATGTATAATCATATTCCATCCTCCCCTCAATACGGTGCAGTCGTCCTGTCCCCTTTGCAGAAAAGCATCCCCAAAGAATGATGTTTGCACCTCCATGCTTCACAATTGGGATGGTATTCTTGTGTTGTAATCATCCTTCTTATTCCAAACGTGGCGAGTGGAGTTTAGACCAAAAAGCTCTACTTTTGTCGCATCGGACCACATGACTTTCTCCCATTTCTCCTCTGGATTATTCAGATGGTCATTGGCAAACTTCAGAAAGGCCCTGACATCTGCTGGCCTGAGCAGGGGTAGATTGCATCCTTTTAATCCATGACAGTGGAGTGTGTTACGGATGGTTTTCTTTCCGACTGTGGTCCCAGCTCTACTCAGGTCATTGACCAGGTCCCGCTGTATAATTTCTGGGCTCATCCCTCACTGTCCTCATGATCATGGTGCCCCTACGAGGAGAGATCTTGCATGGCGCTCCAAACCAAGGGAGATTGACCGTCATCTTGAACTTCTCATTTTCTAATATTTGCACCAACAGTTGTCACCTTCTCACCAAGCTGGTTGCCTATTGTCCTGTAGCCCATCCTGACCTTTTGCAGGTCTACAATTTCATCCCTGACGTCCTTGCCCAGCTCTCTGGTCTTGGCCATTGTGGAGAGGTTGGAGTTTGTTTCTGTGTGTGAACAGGTGTCTTTTATACAGGTAACAAGTTCAAACAGGTGTAGTTAATACAGATTATGAGTGGAAAACAGGAGGGCTTCTTAAAGAAGACCAACAGGTCTGTGGGAGCCTAAATTGTTACTGGTTGATAGGCGATCAAATACTTATGTCATGCAATAAAATGGAAATTAGTTATTTAAAAATCATAAATAATCCACTGTGATTTATTATATATATATATATATATATATATATATATATATATATATATATATATATATATATATATATACACAGACGTGGACAAAATTGTTGGTACCCTTCATTAAATCAAAGAAAAACTCATAATGGTCACAGAAATAACTTTAATCTGACAAAAGTAATAATAAATAAAAATTATATAAATGTTGACCAATGAAAGTCAGACATTGCTTTTCATCCATGCTTCAACGGAATTATTTAAAAAATAAATGCATGAAACAGGCCTGGACAAAAATGATGGTACCCCTAGAAAAGAATGAAAATAATGTGACCAAAGGGACATGTTAATCCAAGGTATTTCCACTAATCAGCATCCTAGGTGTCTACAATCCTGTAATCACTCAGTGGGCCTATATATAGGACTCCAGGTAGTCACTGTGTTGTTTGGTGACGTGGTGTGTACCACACTCAATATAAACCAGAGGAAGCAAAGGAAAGAGTTGTCTCAGGAGATGAGAAAGAAAATCATAGACAGGTATTGTTAACTGTAAAGGGTATAAGACCATCTCCAAGCAGCTAGATGTTTCTGTGTCTACAGCTGCACAAGTCGTTCAGTAATGTACGAGCCAACCTCCCTGGACGTGGCTGCAGGAGGAAAATTGATGACAGATCAAAGAGACGGATAATCCAAATGGTAACAAAAGAGCCTAGAAAGACTTCAAAATAAATCCAAGCTGAACTTTATGCTCAAGGAACATCAGTGTCAGATCGGAACATCCTTCGCTGTTTGAGCCAGAGGACAAATCATAAAAAAAAACAGACTGGAGTATGCCAAACTACATGCTGACGAGCCACAAAGCTTCTGGGAGAATTTCCTGTGGACAGATGAGACAAAAGTGTAACTTTTTGCCAAGGCACATCAGCTCTATGTTCACAGACGGAAAAATTAAGCATATCTAGAAAAGAACACGGTCCCTACTGTGAAACATGGAGGAGGCTCGGTTATGTTCTGGGGCTGATTTGCTGCATCTGACACAGGGTGTCTTGAATCTGTGTAGGGTACAATGAAATCTCAAGACTATCAGGGGATTCTAGAGAGAAATGTGCTGGCCAGAGTCAGAAAGCATGGTCTCCGTCGCAGGTAACGAGTCTTACAACAGGAAAATGACGCAAAACACACAGCTAAAAACACCCAAGAAGGGCTAAGAGGAAAACACTGGCCTTCTATGAGCCCTGATCTCAATCCTATTGAGCATCTTTGGAAGGAGCTGAAACGTGCTGTCTGGAAAAGGCGCCCTTCAAACCGGAAACAACTAGAACAGTTTGCTCATGAGGAGTGGGCCAAAATACCTGCAGAGAGGTGCAGAAGTCTCATTGACAGTTACAGGAATCATTTGATTGCAGTGATTGCCTCAAAAGGTTGTGCAACCAAATATTAAGTTGTGGGTACCATCATTTTTGTCCAGGCCTGTTTCATGCATTTATTTTTTAAATAATTCCGTTGAAGCATGGATGAAAAGCAATGTCTGACTTTCATTGGTCAACATTTATATAATTTTTATTTATTATTACTTTTGTCAGATTAAAGTTATTTCTGTGACCATTATGAGTTTTTCTTTGATTTAATGAAGGGTACCAACAATTTTGTCCACGTCTGTATATATATATATATATAAAACTGCTCACAAAATTAAAGGAGAACTTTTTTTTTTGGGCAGGCATGAAATCAATTAAACCTGTCTGATAATTTTCTGGTTGGTTAAGCAGCTGAGGGCATCGTTAATCACTTTCAGCTGTATTGGTGTTCATGGACTTAACAAGATGTGTATTCCAGTGGCAGCAATTAGAAAACCCTCAAAACAGGACTGGTTTTACCTGTGGAGGTCATTTCAAGTTTCTCCTTCTTTATCTTTTTTGGCTGGTTTTGGCTTGAGTGATTATCTCTTCTGGCAGTATGAAGTGATTCCTTAACCCTACAGAAGTTGCACAGGTTATCCAACTTCTCCAGGATGGCAAATCCACATGTGCTGCAGCAAGAAGGTTTAATGTGTCTCCCAGCACAATCTCCAGAACATGGAGGATATTTCAGGAGACTGGTGGTTATTGTCGGAGAGCTGGACAGGGCCGTAGAAGGTCCTCAAGTCATCAGCAGGACCGATACCTACTCCTTTGTGCAAGGCGGAACAGGTTGAGCACTGCTTGTGCCCTACAGAATGACCTCCAAGGGACCACTGGTGTGAATGTCTCTACCCAAACAATCAGGAACAGACTTCATGAAGATGGCCTGAGGGCCTGGGGTCCTGTAGTGGGGCCTGTGCTCACTGCCCAGCACCGTGGAACTCGACTGGCATTTGCTCAAGAACACCAAAATTAGAAAGTTTTACCACTGGCGCCTTGTACTTTTTACAGACGAGAGCAGGTTCATCCTGAGCACCTGTGATAGTCTGGAGAAGACAAGGAGAACGTTATGCTGCCTGCAACATTGTTCAAAATGACAGTTTTGGTGGTGGGTAAGTGATGGTCTGGGATTATCCATGGAGGGACGCACAGACCTCTACTGGCTAGGAAATGGTGCTCTGACTGCTATAAGGTATCGAGATGAAATCCTTGAACCCATTGTCAGACCCTACACTGGTGCAGTAGGTCCTGGTTTCCTCTTAATGCACAACAATGCCTGGCCTCATGTGGCAAGAGTATGCAGGCAGTACCTGGAGGATGAAGGAATTGAAACTATTGAATGGCCTGTGCGATCCCCTGACTTAAACTCAATAGAACATCTGTGGGACATTATGTTTCGGTCCATTAGGTGCCACCAGGTTGTTCCTCAGATTGTACAACAGCTCAGGGATGCCCTCACACAGATCTGGGAGGAAATGCCACAAGACACCATCCGTCGTCTCATTGGGAGCATGCCCCAACTTTGTCAAGCATTCATACAAGCTCATGGGGGCCACACAAGATACTGAAAAGCATTTTGAGTTGCAGAAAATAAGTTTTTGAAAAAAATGGATTAGCCTGCCATATCTTCATTTCACTCTGATTTTAGGGTGTCAACACAATTGAGCCCTCTGTGGGCTGAAAAGACTTTGCATCCTTTGGTTCCTAAGACATTGCCCTGTCTTTATTTGTATAGATATCCAACTTCATATTGAGATCTGATGTATCTAATGTGTTTCTTTAAAGTGTACCTTTAATTTTTTGTGAGCAGTATATATATATATATATATATATATATATATATATATATATATATATATATATATATATATATATATATATACACACACACACAGTACAGACCAAAAGGTTGGACACACCTTCTCATTCAGTGCATTTTCTTTATTTTCATGACTATTTACATTGTGGATTCTCACTGAAGGCATCAAATCTATGAATTACACATGGAATTATGTACTACTTTTACAAAAACCTGGCCTCCAAAGTCACCGGAGCTGAAGCCAATCAAGGTGATTTGGGGTGAGCTGAACCGCAGACCCCCATCCCACCAACAACTCTACGGCTGACTCTCCTCTCCCTTTTAACCCAACAGGCATAAAAATCCCTAAAGAAGATGTAAATAGGCTCTTTCAACATCAGAATCATAAGGCGATGGTATTTTTCTCTCTTCTCTGAGGAACCACAATGATGATTCTGTTTGTGTACTTCAGCACTTCCTTCAAAACCATCATTCCAGACATCTTCTATCAGAAGGTTCCTCTGCTCAAAGGGCCAGCCTCTACCTGTCATTGGGTCACCAGCTTCCTGACTGACCAGCAGCAGGTCAGTAGCATCTTGACTGAGCGACAGTTGATGAGTCTGTTTACAAACCGGAGGTGTATCAGCTAATCAAAACCAACTGGAGCTCAACCTTTTCCAAACTTCAGAGTTATCAGGAGAAGTCCAGAGAACAATTCCACAGTCCCTCCTCTAAAAATCCTCAGTAACACTTTGTGAATCACTTTCAGTTCCTAGGTAGCACCCTTTTTCAGGTCCCTAGATCTTCACGTATACAGTAGATTCTATTTGGAAGATGGTCCAGTAGAGACTACTTCCTGCATCAACTCAAGAATTACAGTCTTTCAGCAGGAGCTGCTGGTCATCTTCGACATGGCCATCATTCAGTATGTCCTGTGCACATCCATCACCTTATGGTATGGCTCAGCCGACAGGACAGGTCCAGACCGCAATGAACAATTAGGTCTGCAGAGCGCATCATTGGGGCTGACCTTCCCTCAACCTATAACTTGTCCCTGCTGATTTTTCAGGCTGCTGATTTGCCAGGCTGCATTAGACTGTCCATCAAACTGGGAGCTCCAAGACATTCAAAATGATCAGCAACCAGATGGAATGATAATGGGTCCACTCAAACCAGCCAGCTCTACAATGACTACAGATAATACATGAGCTAGGGTTCAATTAGAGCAAAATGAAAGAAGTGTACTGTAGATAATGAAGCACGCATTCAATTAAGCACAAGTAAGAAATGTACGTTCTCAGCTCTGTTTCTGCCCTTTGTAGAGAGTTGGGTGAAAATACAAGTGCATCCAAATCTGTTCCCCTATGCCTGCAGTTCTGGTAAGTCAGATAATTGAGACCGAGACAAAAACAACATTCATAATTGGTGAACACATAAGACTAAATCAAATGAAAAACATCAAAATAGAATATAAAATGTTTGACAATCATTATCCTTGTCTCGACTAGTTTCAGCCTCTGGCTGAGCTGCCTGTAGCAGAAACACATTTTCTGTCAGTTGTATTCTTCAAGTAAAAAAGTCTGTGACTGGATAAAAATGTCTCGGAACTCCCATTAAATCTGTTTTAAGTTGCTCATACAGCATAGCGTGTGCTAACGCCAAAAGAGCAGCCTTGCTTTTAAAATACTTAGGGGCGGATTTATCAAGATTCCTGATAATAACGGCAAAATTGTGTGCTGCGCTTAAAATGTGCAAAAGTGGGTTGTCCTTAAATTGCGGGGGATTTACTAAGATTGCGTGAGCAATTCTCAACAGGCGCAAGCAGCAGTGTTCAAATGAGGAGTTTGCGGCCACTAATGCCAGCTGCACCGCGATTAGAAAGAGGAGAAATGTGCGCATGGATCCATGATGCGTCTTTGGCACAAAAATTTGTCTAAAATGCTGTAAATTCAGTTTTTCGTTTGTCAGTAACATTGTGGTACTGTATATAATTACTACATTTTATTAAGTGGACTCCAGGAAGTTTAACCACTACGGGCGAAACTAATGAGGATTCACTAGGATCATGTGCGCTCAGCGTACCTTTACTCGATAAAGATGTGATGAGAGCACATTGAGTTATGATGCATCTTTGGGGAAAAACCAGGTAAGTATTTACATAACTCTCATTATTATGACAATTAGAGTGTTAATTACTCTTAGTTTATAATGTGTGTGAACTTATGTTTAATGTGGTAACGCAAAATTAAGACATGCTATTCAGAAGTGCTAAAAATAGACACTAAAATAGCCGGCGCAAATATGTTTATGCTTAGTAAATCACACTGCGCCTGGAATGTCTACTTCTTTGCCTATTCTCCTCCCAATATTTTGCATCTTCTTACAGAAACGGCCAGATTGCATATTCATGAAGGGCAAAAGCGCTAAATGGAATGGGCGAGTCTTGCTGTGGGTTTAACAGGCGCAATGCTCTCTGCGCCGTGTTGATAGATCAGCTTGAGCCTCTTTTTGCAACGCTGTGCGTTTTGTGCAAGTTTTAACAAATGCAAACTGTTGATAAATCAGGCCCTTACTGTCTTATGACCTCATTTAGTATATAGTGACCTAGCAGTTCACTATGCAGTAGAATGTTTCTTTTTAAGAGCCCTTTTTTTAAGTTGCATTTTTATTAATTATATTGAAAATTAATACTTTAACCCTTTTCCTTGCTTTTTTGTGTAATATACTTGCATATTTATTAAAAAGGGGTTGAATTCTGGACATTTACTATGGTGGTCAATCTATACTTAGTTTTAAAAGCTACTTTTTGTGCATTCCAATCTAGACACTTATTTTAAAATAATAATAAAAAAAATATATATATATATATACAGGTCAAAGATCAGATTTGATCTTAATCAAATGTTTTGAGAAATAATGTAAACTGGTTCCATGGAAATTTGAAAAAGAATTTTAATACTCCCTGCTCTCACCTTTTTTAACATAAAACACATTATAAAAATTGCCCTTATCTTTCATACCAAGCTAGAGGGAATAAGATGGAGTTGATAAAAAAATCTCAATTATGACTTGTTAGCATATGAGACCACCCGTACATAAAAAAATTGTAAAAAGCCTTTGGTGTTAAAAGGTTTTCAAAATCGATAGAAGGGGACACACGGAACAACCACACAACATGGAGAGATAAACTACAATGACTGAAAATGATGTGTACCTAGCAGATACAAACAGATTGTTTAAAATATTAAAACTCGAAATGGGGTAATGTATCATTGGTGCCATAATCTAATCTACTCAGGGACAGCCATCCTTGACCAGGTTTTTATCAGACAAAATGAACAGGGCTGCCTTAAACTCAACAGTTTCATGTTGAATTTAAAGTCAGCATGAGGTTAAATGCAACATTCTTCACTGGCTCTACAAGAGGCCAAAACACGTAAGAGGAGAGTTGCAGTTCTATGCCAGGCAATTAACTGGTGATTTGGCACAGCAGAAATATATTTCCAGGTGTCCCACTTTGTTCTACATATGAATCTTGTGGAGTTCAACACCTCCCATTTCTTCTGATAGCCTCCCAGGCATTGCATTTGTTGTGCCAATAAAGCTTTTTTATCTGGCTGTGGGAGATGGAGAGAAAATGTTCCCACACTTAGCTCTGTCAACTTCTACTCTTAATAACTGCATTAATTTTGTCAATACTATTGCTTGGCAGAAGGATTTTCTCCGTTAATATAAACTGTTACCCACAATTAAGAATGTGGCGTCATTCATTTTACTCGTACTTTTAGCTCCTTTAACAAAAATTCAGAAAGGCAAAGATTATGAGTCCTTCTTAGAGTTTTTTTTTCTTCTGCAAAACCTTTTTAACAAAATGCCGAATCTAATCTTGATCAAATCATACTACATGATAGACTGAAGAAGTAGGTAAAGTTGTTTGATAATGTGCCAAATTGGTGTACATCTTCTTATGTAGACTGGAACAACTTTGTATTATTTGACAATTGTAAATGTGAACCAAAATCCCACTTGGGGTCTCTCAAGGCTCCATTCTTGGGGCCACTTTTATTCAATATGTATTTATAGTTGCATTGCTCTAATCAAAAACTATTAGAACATCTCTTACCCTTTGTGTGCTTATGGTGCAAACTTTATTTTTCTGTTTCACCACACATTTACTGTTACTTGGTAAGTGAATTCATAATATCAGTGAGTGAATGGAGCACAGTTTCCTTTAGATTTTAGCTTCTGACAATGCATGGTTAGATTTCAGCACTTAGTCGAATTCACTGAGGCTAAAACCACACTTAATACAATAAATGTATGAATACTTAAGGACTAAGACTTAAATTTTAACAACAGCATAAAGCCAGTAACAGAAAAAAGCCTTCTATCATCTTACAAACATTGTGAGGATAACAGATCTACCTTAAAAACAGAGAAAAAAAAGCATACTTTTCTTTACAGTAGGTTAGATTACTGTAATTTAAAGTCTTTGTGAAAAATCAACAAGCAAGTCAAAAATTGTTACTGACTCAATGTTATACTATATTAGAAAGAATGAATAAAAAGAAGAATATAAAGAAGCCTAAATTATAAAAAATGTTTTTGGTCTTTAGAATGCTGAAAATTTTGGACTACATGCAACTCAGAGTTATATACTTATGAGGTATGACCCATGTAGACTCCTCAAGTCATCAGAGACCAGTGTTCCCTGGACCAGGATAAAGCAAAGGATGGAAGCATGTCGTTCTATGCCACAAATCTCTGTGTACTCCCTAAAAACCTGACATGATCAGAAATTGTTGGCTCCCTTAAAGTATGACTGGAAACATTACTTTACTGCAGCTTTCCAATAAATTTAAAATAATATTTTATCTGTTTATGTTATTTATTTTTTCGTGTATGATTCTTAATTTTCTCTTCCCTCCATTAATGGATTTATTGTTTATAAAGTCATATTCTTTACCTTTATTTCCTTATTTTCCACCATGAATGGAAGAATGGTGCAACACAGATTAACTTGCCTTGCCTTAATCTATAGCTTTGCCTAATCTGTTTAGAAGAGGAATAGGTTCTGTTTTATTCACATCCACATGGCACAACCACACAACTCACACAAGAGGATCTGTTTAAGATTCAGTTAACTTTCATTTAATTGTATTTGGAAGCAATTTTATCTATTAAAACACCTTAGACCTCATTACTAAATCCAATCAGTTGAGAGGGAGGAACGTATTTCTTCAAACTAGACTGTGACTCTCATTCTCCTGGTTTGCTGTGGCATCTTCCTTTCCCTTCAATTGTTATTCAAAGGGAAAGTTCATCTTCAATCACTGAACCAATGATATTGTATTAGCAGCTACAGCAGAAATGAAATGGGTAATATGCTGTGAGAAACTCTGATAGATGAGCACCCCGACCCTTACAAGACCAGTCTTCTGTTACACTCCCTTTCACCCCAATTCTAATTTATCAAATCCAGACTTTTGTCACCTTTAAATTGGATTTGGCTGGTGAGAGCGTGTTATGTTTCATCCTAGCCGAGGCGATGTTTCACGAGGTTGCAACACTCTACTTCCAGATCAGAGTGATATCAAAACAACAATAGAAATTTAGGGCAGCGTAGTCACTAATTAAGACCAATCATCTCAACATCCACAGGCACTACAATGTTGTAAACAGCACAGTGAGTGTTGCATGATTACAAAAGTGCAATACAAAAACAGTCTATTCCTGCTTAGTCTGCGCCCTGGGACATCGACAAAAAGAAAAAAAACAAACATGAAAAGTTTCTTCAGCATTAGGAGTAATTAATGAATTTTCCTTTTATCGTGTCTCTGTTGTGTATTCAGTCAAACTGTGTGCTCACAGGTAGAAAAGACGGGACATGTTCGAACATTCGGAGTTTAAAAGATCATTTGAAAAGATGCTGATGTAATCTTCCTCAGACATATTTATCACCTCTTAACATTTCATCATTTCATTTTTCCCCATGATTGGAAATATCACTTACCTTTCTTGTCACCGAAAAACAGAGTTTGTTGCGCAGGGTTTGACCACTGGAGGGAAGTGTTATCATTGTAATCCACACGGCAGGTCATGTTGGCTGTGCCCCCCTCTACCACCGTCACATTCTGAGTGATGGGGAACTGACCCTGGCTACCTGTGGGATTGTAAAACAGAGCTTGAGATCATTGTTCCAACAAGAAGCAGTTTTGAAATGCATGGTTGTAACCTTTTTTATTAGATTTTTTTTTTTTCAATCAAATCTAACATCAAAGTTTAAATTACATCATAATAACCCCCAGTTACAGCATTCTCCCCAGAATATCATAAAACGCATTTCACAGCTCTCAATGACTGCTGTTACTTTTTCTGGTAACAACAATAGTAGGTGTTAGTCACCCAGACTGCCTTCTGTGTCGCCTTATTGCAAGTACCTAATTGGTAGCATGGTCTAATTAGAGGTAGTCATGTTCTGCTGCAGAGTGTGGAGCTGCAGCTGGGTGGTAAATTGACACATAATCCCGGACACCGTGGGCCTTCGATCCGAGCAACTGCCGTGCCCCAGAACAGCCGCTTGTTGCACTGCACCGAATACATCCAAATGAGACCTAATCACTGAGCCTTGGTGGATTTTACCTTCTTATTCAAAATTTGTACTTGTCGTCTTAGCAAAGTCTCCCTAATTACATTGAAGGAGTATTTTTATCCTGTGTATGTTTTCTTAAATTATTCCTAGGTACAGAAATACATCTTAAACTAATACTCCTTTGAAGGCTGTGTTGGATTTTTTTAAAAGAGCAAATCTACCATTTTAAGATGTAAGTAGCAAAAGTTGCTTTAGAACTCCTGAAATCATGTTGAGGCTGTTTAGGACTGACAAGCTAAGAAGATGTACATGTTTTTCTGTATTTTATAGATCTCCTTTGCTTCCCACCAACTGTATGTCCCTGGATGTGAAGGTGACATTGTCCGTGCTTTTCCTAGGTACAGTTCACCGCAGGGATGTTTCAGCTTAGGGAGCAGCTGTCTGCCTCATTAGTCCCACTCATGCATGGGTGCAGAGGACAGTGGGAGAGCCAAAGATCTGCAGACCTTCCTTGACCGAGATTGTACTGATGAAGCCCATTGTCTTCGGAAGTAGAGGGAAGTTTGACCATGAACAGTGATAGGAAATTCTTCCATGAGACCCACTCAAATAACAGCCTTTATGGGCTTATTCATTCAATTTGATGTCAAGCATAGATTTAAATATTCCTTATAAAATATTTATATATATATATATATATACTGTATATATATATATATATATATATATATATATATATATATATATATATATATATATATATATATATATTAGATTTATTTTATATATCTATATCAACTTGTAAGCCTGTTTAATTTCTTTAGTATTGTTATGAATATGAATACTAGTACAAAAGCATCAGTCAGAGAGTTAGTTTAGTTTGTTCATGCCGCAGTACTATACTGTATAAATACACTGATCATGCATTAATGTCATTTTGATTTAATTACTAATTAATTAAACACTTCCACAGTAGATAATCATGCACACACAGCTACAATAAAGTTGAAAATTCCCAATGGGCATAACAAACTTGAACTTAGTGCTTTTAAAAAAATCCTGCTGTGTTAACTTTTTCACATACTGCCGGTAAGCCCCACAAACTTTGCTGTATTTTATTGAGATTAAAAAGTGTAAAGTGGGAGGAAATTCACATAAAAATTAGCTTAAAAAAAAAAAAAAAAAAGTTTGACAGTTATTTGTATTATGCTTTCTCCAATTTGGTACTCCTAAATAATACCAATACCAAATTAGTAAATAGATTGTACTTTTTTGTATTTTTAAGAAGTATGGAACACTAACCTTGGGGGACATAGAAAGATCTGGGGGATCTGGCAAGAGGAAAGTCATAATTATTGCTATTATGCAGTTTTTCACCATGAACACACTATATCCCTCATGAATTATTATGTTGGCAGCATCATGCTGTGGGAAAGCTTTAAAAGAGATACGGGAGAAAGCTGAAGTTGGCGGAAAAAAGATAAATACAGCGTAACACCAGAATAAGTCCTGTTAAAGGCGGTAAAAAGCTTCACAATTTCCAGCAAAACGACAGCTCTAAATATACACCCAGAGGTTAATGGAATTACAATGGCCAAATCAAAGTGTATGCCCAAATTTACCTTAGAGACTATGGCAAGACTGCACAAACAAAATTAGTAGATGCTCTTTCCAGTCTGACTGAGTTTGAGCTACTATTTTAGTCTCTACATGTGCAACACTGACATAGACAATATCCAAAAGACTTACAGGTGAAATTGCAACTAATTGTGGTTCTATTGATTCAGTTGATTGGACAAAAGTCCGCACACTTTTCAGATTTCACGAAAAAAGAAATATATTTTCTTGTATTAATTCACAATCATTCATTACCTGCCTATGACCTCTGTAAATTCTGTAACATAAAGTATGAAAAAGAGGTATAAGTAGTTTTGTAAGCCATTGTCCTGTGGAATTTATCTCTAGACTGCACACACTGACAAGTTGTAGATACAGACATAATACTACTATTACTACTACTACTACTACTACTATTACTACTACTACTACTAATAATAATAATAACAATAAATGTAAAAATCAAGTCTTTATCATGGAAACATGTTTTCATCCTATTTCCTTCCAAAGCTGTTTTCTAAACTGCTCAAATCCCTTCAAAGACTCACCATCACCTCTGCTGCCTACATACAGACAGTTGACAAATTAAAGAAAGAAAAAAACTAAACCACACAGCAAATGTATCCCGTGCTGCTTTGCTATAGCATCATTGGGGTTCTTTTGTACTTTCAGGTAGGGTCAGGACAAATCAATACCATTTTTTTCACTGTGATCACCTTTACTCTGTGATGAAACATCTCTATCTTGATGGGAGTGGTCTCTTCCAGAATGAGAATGCCCCTATCCATAGGGTCACTGAATGATTTGATGAGTGTGAAAAAGGTGATTCATACATTTTTGGTCTATGTTGTCCGCAGAGCTCAACCTAGTTGCACACATATGGGAGAATTCAGCTTCAAATGTCAGAATTCCAACACGTATCTCCACAAAAATTACACTCTCTAGAAATTTAGAATTGAAAATTTGGTGAATTGAAACTGACCTGGTTGTGGCCATACAGCCTACTAAGAACGTTTATGTAAACTACTTGTTACATGTCCAAAAAAAAACTTTCAATATGTACAGTAGGCAGAAATACATCAAATAAATTATGAATGCCTCATTTTAAATACAAACAATGCTATATTATTTTTTTTCTCCTGATCAGATTTAATATTTAAATTCACAAAATGCATAAGTTGCTAGATATGTTTTCATTATGTAGCCTAAGTACTCTGCAAGTTAAATATTTTTCCTGGGTGTAAATATGTGCAACTGAAGAGTAAAACATTCATCAATTATCATTCATAATAAACATTCAAAATTATATCTCTTAGAGTATTTAATCAGTTGCTTTGCTTTGTAGCATAAAAGGCACAACTCTTTTTAAAGAGCTAAATATTTAAGCTAATATTTTACATCGCAATATTATGCTGCAATGTTTTAGAACATGATTTAAACTTTAGAAAAGGAGGAAAAGCATATTCACCCTATGATTTGCATTTCTAAAATAAATAGCTGCACACGTCTAAACTGCTTCCAGACTTTGATAACCAGTTGCTGCTAGATGATTGACAGGAAAAATGGGCCCAAAAAGACAGTCTGTCAGTTGAAACAGTAGAAAAGATTTTTTGAAAAACTGATTCTTATACTTTTTTAGAGGAAGTACAACAAATTGGACAGCTTAAAGAATTTAGATAGATCAATATACATCTAAAAGAAAAAGTGCACAATGAATTAAAACACAAAAGCACATAAAAAAATTAGAGATACATGGGCAAACCAAGAGTCATTACTTGAGAGGAAATAAAAGGAAAACAAGGTTCTGGTGGAGGATGACAGGGTGAACATGGAATTAAGTAAATAATTATGAATCTACTTTGGTCAAAGAGATGATGCCTTAACATTTATTTGGTGTTATCTCATTGGAAAATATAAAGATAACTACATTAAGAAAAAATTATAACATCTTCCACAGTTAATGATAATTTGGGAATGTCTGTTAATTAAAAGAGATGGACCAATGGTAGACCATAAGTCTATATTAAATCCACAGGTGGACATTCAAATGATCTCAAAAGTAGCTTTGGTTTCCAAGTTAAAATGAGAATGGATCCAGCCAGTGAGCAAAGAGCACACCAACGTATTTTCTAGAAAAGAACGATCTTGTACCTTAACTGGGCTCTGGACACAGTTTATAACATTCGGGAAGCAGACTTTGACTGGAAGACTATTCCATTACACTGCATTAGTAGTAACATCTGCAGTCGGGTTCTCTCATGTCCACTCTGTTTACGTAGCTCTGCTAGCTTGGTAATTTAGACAATAGACCGTTGACAAAGTAACATTAACGTTTGGTTAGAAAGGTTAAAACAAGGCTTGTTGTGTCAAATGGTGTGGACCTGTGGGAGCTATTTGATGCATTTAAGTCACTCTGTCTTTTGCAGACAGCAAGATGATATTCCACTTCCTGAGTACTACCATCACCAAGGAACTCTAGTGGGAGCCCACCATAACCTCCGTCATTAAGAAGGCACAGCAAAGAAATTTAAAATTTTTAAGGCACAACAGAGGATGTACTTCCTGAGACAGCTGAAGAAATTCAACCTGCCAAAACGGATGAAGATGCAATTCTACAATGCAATCATTGAGTCCATCCTCACTTCCTCCATCACCGTATGGTATGCTGGGGCCACCATCAGGGACAGAGACTAAGATTGTTCCCACCACCTACTCTGTTTCAGTCACATGAGCCATATTGTGTTTTTTTTTTGCACCTGTCTGATTTGCACTGATAATTATCTGCACACTTGTATAAATCAATCTGTTAGGCACATTTTATTTTAATTCTCATTTAAGTGTCTTTTGTGTATGTTTGCACAATGTGCACCAGCAAGTTCCTAATGTTGTAAATCTATTCAACATTTGGCAATAAACCCTTTCTGATTCTGATTCTCTCTCTCTCTATACTGGGCAATACCGAGTAGCAATGCAGGTACTTTTACCATACAATTTTTTTTTTTATGAATTGGAAGAAAGGTTTTCTTTTCTTCTCTGATTGTTACAACAAATGATGGTGAATTAGATTAAAATATAATAAAAACAATGACCAGAAAACTAATATTTCAAGTGAAAACTAAACATCCATCCCACGCATGCACGGGGAGAACATGCAAACTCCATGCAGAAAGGCCCTGGGTCAGGATACGAACCCACAATGAAAACTAAACATTTACTGTGAAATTATTGCAGAATTTCTACATTGTAAGTATCGATTCATGGTTAACTGTAACCAATACCGATACAGTACATAGGAGCAGTATCAGTCCTGGTACCCGATAACAGTCCAGTATCAGTATTGGTGCACCTCTACTATAAATATATATATATATATATATATATATATATATATATATAATTTGATTGAAGCTGAAAAAGGCTACAACAGTACAGACTGAACCTGGCAATATCACGATGAGCTAAGACATTATAGTCCACACTCAGGTGGGCCACTGGCACACTGATCATCAGTCACAATGTCAGCACACATGAGATTAGTCAAGCTGTTTGCTGTGCTTCACACATTTAGAATGCTGCTGACACATCTCTCTATGGTGACATTAACTTTCATACATATTTGGGTGACGCTGTCTCATGAATCAAATATTTATCAGCACAGCTAAAATACATTGAAATGTAAATCAGATGAGACTACATCTTCACGGTAAACACAAATATTTAATGATTAGATTTTGAAGAGGAACCATAGAAACAGATGTCACCTAACACAGCACAGACTAAATGTAGATGCTTTTTCTTCCTGCAAGGAATAAAGTGTGTGCACCAGGTGTAGTGGGGAAAACTGAATGCAGATATTTAAAATTGTAAACAGTTGAGTGTACTTTAGGAACAAACTTTTTCATTTCATCTCAGATGAGCTCTGGCTCTTATAAGAATGCAGTTCAGACCAGATCCTGATGAAATCTGAGCTAGGGCAATATTAGATAGAAAGAATATGATACTTAAGTTATTGATTCTGTTGGCGTTGTGGGCTGAGTCAGTATGCAGAAAATGTTAGACACCTCAAGGGAGGGGTAAGAAAAAAACTGACAAATGTTTGCACGTGGAGGGCTTTATGGCTGCGGTCTTTGTAACATTTTATTAGATTTTTGCAGGGCATTTTTGGAGAATGTAAGCATAATGAAATCCAGCTGCGTAAATAAATTTACCGAATCATCTAATGACCAGTGAGCCATCGCATAAGGGAAACAGTATGAAGAATATCTCTGTTTAGGAGAACAGAGAGTTAGTGGAGGAAGAATGAGGCTTACCACCCCAAAAACCTTTCTCAGTTTCAGCTGACTGCACCAAATAATGGAAAGCGGTGGCTTGATGAATGGCTGAAGTGCAGTCAAGCACACCACAGCAGAATAAACTGTAAACTGTGAGCGGGGGGTGAAAGAAAAACAAATAACTCAAAATATAGTTCCAGAAATGCCCTCATTCATTAGGGACTAATAACAATGATTTATTTTCCTGAAGAATAATTTCAAGGCAGTTATCAAGCAGCAAGTTCCCCTCTCGTGCTTGATTTTGCTGAGGTTTCTTTGCAAATAGAGGTGTTGGATGTGTTAGGCTCCTCTCAGCATACTGATGAGATGTAGTAACTACATTGACTGCAAGTTATAACATTCTATGAAATAATCTATTTATAAAATTCATCTTTTTGTCAAACTTCTGAAAAGGAAAATTTAATGCTCTAAAACCATTCTAAGCATTGGTTGATCCAACAACAGAATTAGGTTGTGATATTTTATCAAAATGTTGTGCATGAATGGAGTTCATGAGTGAACCTCAATTTTTGATAACTTTCAACTTAATTATGCAGATTTTTACATGATGAAATTGAGGTGAGTGCAACTCACACTCATCTGAAAACATGGCACTTTGTTGAGAGTAAACAACATTTAGTGTGTGTGTGTGTGTGTGTGTGTGAGGTCATTCACAAAGCAGTGCAGTGTTCTCCTTTTTTGAAGCTGTTCTGCTGCTTTCTTTGCTTTACATCTGGATTTACAAAGCAGTTAATACTAAATACCTGCAGAAGCAATCTGACCTATTATTTTAAGCACATGAGAGATATTTGCAATTAAACACTAAATCATGCATGTAATGTATTGACTTCAAAACAGTATCTTGTGAAATCTGACAGACCGGATTACCCATTTTTTTTTTGTTTTTGGCTTAGAACAATTTACAATACTGAGATGAACACAAAACATCAGAAAAAAAAAACACTTCACTTCTGATGATACTTCATACAGAGAGCCTAAGATTATATTTATACATATTTAGTGTATATTTTTTAGGCTCACATCAACATATAAATACTGAATACTGAATAATGACTTAATAGGCAAACACAAAGATCTTTACTACACTGGAGGCCTTCAAGTTAACTTAATTCAACACAATGACAGGTGACTGAAAAATATTAATTCATCTTGTGGACTATTCTTATTCAATCAACAAGTTTTCATTCTGATACAAAATGAGACTCTGTAAAGATAAACTACTGCAAATGGAGTATAATTTTAGAAGTAGTACATCTGCTTTTAATATTTTATTTAGAAAATGCTACATTAAAAATAATTGATCCTTTTCTCAATAATCAATGAAAATATTTTTAGAGACACTGAAGTGATCAAACCCTAGCTTAGCAAAACACCTTAAACCCTTTCAGGACTGTGTGAAAACTTTAGATTTTACACTTTTAAGTGCACATTCTCCATGTACTTAGAATGAACAAAAAAATAACAAACTTCAGATAAACTTTCACGAGTACAAAAATTACTTTAAAATCTAACCAATTAATAATAGAAGTAATCACCCTTGTGAATGAAACATTTACCATTAACAATAATAGTTTTCTTTCTAAGTAATACCGGACAAAAATGGAACAAAATGTCTTACTACTGGTTTGTTTGTCTTAAAAATCAAAGCACACCACTGATTACATTAGTGATGGAGACTGAATTGTGTTGAGAGTTAATGTGAACCCAGCTGAGGAAATAAGACAAACACATCTGCTGCTAGATGTTAATGGATCTTATCAGCCATTGTTAATTGCTGTATTGTTTCAGGATCATTTACTGTTGATCGTCCACTGCCTTTAAATCCTCCTGGCATGCTGTTTGCACAATCCAAATGTCTTCAAGTCGTCACACCCTTGTCCTGCAGTCCCTTTTTCTTGTGCGTATCCATGCAAATGGTTTTACCTCTGTGCTGAATCAGAAGAAATTTAACTTCCACCTCAGTGGTTCTCTCGCAGGATAGTAATGTGAAGTGAAGATGCGTGGAAATTGCTGCATGTAGAAGGCTTTAATTATGCTTCAGAAATCTACTGTATGTACAAAAACTATTAAAGAGTATTAAATCTGCCATTGCAATATCCTTTCTGACAACCAGATCTTAATTTCTCTCATAGTGTTGTTATATTTATGACGGAATACTAAAATTCCAAGAGATAGATTTGTGACTACGGATTTCACTCCTGTATAAACTGTTTATAAGATAAGCATGTATTAAATGTATTTAATTCAATACAGTGTCTTGTGAAATCAGGCATATCCGATTACCCTTTTTTTTTTTTGGCTTAGAAAAACGTAAAATACGATGAACACAAAACATCAGAGAAAAACTTCACTTCCAATGACAAAGATTATATTTAAAAATATTTAGTGTTTATATACACAAACTCTGTGACACTTAAAAGCAAGGACTGCTGACATATTTCATTAGGATTTTTTGTTGTTGAAAAACCAACCAAAAATAGCAGATAATTATTAAGTGGAAGGAGAATTATAACTGCTTTGCAGTTTTCTTTAAAAAAAAACTGTGGTAGCATTTCTATCAACCACCAGTGCTCTCATACCCCTAAATAAAATCCATTTGTAGTCAGCTGCTGTTAGAAATCAACTAGGTGGAAAATAGATCATATTTTATGTGCAAAATAATTTCAGTATAACTGAAAGACTAACTAGACATATTTCCACTATTGAAACTTCAGGGTATTTTAACTGTAATGCAGTGTGCCTCATCTTCATCATATGCACGTTTCTCTACTGCACCAGGCCATTTCAAGAACCAACCGTGTACCAGTCTGGAGGTATGTACTCAGAAATGGCCTGGTAATACCTTGCTGGGTAGGAGCTGTGATGAAGTTGTAACCGGAAGGTAAATGAGATGACTTGCCAAACAACTGGCTGTGTAAAATTAGAAGAGTTGCTGGAAAAACACTTTATAACAACATAGCAAACAGAAACACAGCAACCATCCGTGCTTTTTTCATGTTGATCTCTGTTTATGCTCTGCTTATGTGGGCTCCTTTTAGCACTGATCACTGGCACTTATCAACCACACTGATCACTCACTGCCAAAAAGGCCTTATTATGCTGACATATTAGCAAATTCTTTAAAAGACCAATTGTGTGTGGAGACATGATGCCAGAGAGGAGGGGCCTAACAGATTTACCCTGATGGAATTAAAATCCGGTAAAATTACGCTAAAGTTCTGATAGTCGGGATGTGCCTATTGAGAAACAGCCAGGAGAAACATGACAAGCTGCATATATCTATGGCTCTGCTGGGAGGATCTGTTCTTAGGACAAAAGTGAGTTCTGTGCTACACAAATATAAACTTTATGGAAAGGTGGCAAGAACAAGCTATACTTGTCAAAAGAAAGCCATAAGAAGTAATTTATGTAGCTTGCCACATAGCAGACACATCAGACATTTGCAAGATGTTGCTCTGCTTGGATGAGACAAAATTTAAAACCTTGGCTTACAGGCAAAATATTAGCACCACTCAACACCTCGAACATGTCAACCTCCACCATAAAAAAACTGAAATCCATATATACTTTTCCTCCACTTTGCAATTTTCGTAAGAGTTTTTGTTGGTCTTTTGCATAAAAAAATACAGTGTATTAAAAATTGTGTTTAGAACATAACAAAATGTAAAAAGTTTTAGTATAGTGAGTTTTACAGGTCACTCAATTTTATAATGGTTTCCATTCAGTCTATTTATTTAATGTAAATCACTCCAATTCAACCCAATAAATAAAAAAACTCTCTAAGTCAATCACATATGTTCAAATTCAAGAGTAGTTGGTAAACATCTGACACTTTCTATACACTGGTAAAAGTGACTGCATCAAACCACTAACTTTGCACCAATACTTCCTCCTGAATTAATATATAGCCACAGTTGTCTGTGGATTGCACAGAGTAATTCACTTTTCTCCAATCACTCATGCATTGCCCATTCCTCCATGCAGATCTCCTCTACATTAGTGATGTTTTAGTGGTGTCTCTGGACAACACAGACGTTCAACTCCCTCCAAAGATTTTGTATCGGGTTGAAATTAGGTTACTGGCTATGCCACTCCAGGACCTTAAAATGAGAGCCAGAAATCTTGTTTGTTTGTAGGTGACCAAATACTTATTTTCCACCATAATTTGAAAATAAATTCTTTAAAGGTCAAATAATGTGATTTTCTTTCTCATTTTGTCCCTCACAGTGGTACCTATGCTGAAAATTACAGGCCTCTCTTAACTTTTTTCAGTGGGAGAACATGCACAGTTAGTAGCTCACTAAGTACTCTTTTGCCAAAATGTATATCAACAACAGATAAAGGGAGTTGACCGTAGACAGGGACTCCAGTATCAATTATTTAAAGATTAGTTTTATCAGTAGACCAAACCAATAGTTGGGACATTATATATATATATATATATATATATATATATATATATATATATATATATATATACATATATGTATATATATATAATAGAAGCCATGATAACTTGTAGTGCATTTCATCAATATTAGCAGAATATGGACACTTTAGCACTAAGCAGCAGCCTCGTTCTGGACAATCTGTAGCATTGTATAAGACTGACTCCAGAATAAAGCACCTGCATGGTTTACAAAGTGGTATGTACTGTATATACTGCACTAATTAAGTTTATTTAGAAGAAATGAAAATATAATTCAAAGACATTCTAGCCTAATAGTAACTAGCTCTCTAAAAGCCATAAACATGGCATGTATGTTTTTTCTCTTTTTTTTTCTGTCTTTCTTTCTTTTTTTTATTGTTTTTGTTTTTGCCAAAAAAGCATTATGAATTCATTGGGCCTATTGCTCCTCGCTCTGGCTGTTGCGCAATGCATGGGGCAAGCAGGCTGGCACACACATCAGCGGACACAACATCTTAATTTGAATACTGCTCTTTGTAGACGTTATGAATTGCGCTTAGTAGAAAATGAAGGACAGCCCCCTGGCGGAAATGTTTTGCAGCACACACAATTTTGCACTCTTTATTTAGAATTTTGATAAATTAGGCCATTATTTTTTTTTATGTTTATATATATATATATATATATATACATATTATGGCATGCCGTTCAGGAAAAATATTATATATTTATATTGATATGTTTGAATATATGGAATGAACCTTGAATATATGGAATGAACGTCTGAATATATTGAATCAACCTTGAATATATGGAATCAACCTTGAATATATGGAATCAACCTTGAATATATGGAATGAACGTCTGAATATATTGAATCAACCTTGAATATATTGAATCAACCTTGAATATATGGAAGAAAATGAATCACCTTGAATATATGGAATGAACCTTGAATATATGGAATGAACGTCTGAATATATTGAATCAACCTTGAATATATGGAATGAACGTCTGAATATATTGAATCAACCTTGAATATATGGAATCAACCTTGAATATATGGAATGAACGTCTGAATATATTGAATCAACCTTGAATATATGGAATCAACCTTGAATATATGGAATGAACGTCTGAATATATGGAATCAACCTTGAATATATGGAATCAACCTTGAATATATGGAATGAACGTCTGAATATATTGAATCAACATTGAATATATGGAATCAACCTTGAATATATGGAATGAACCTTGAATATATGGAATGAACGTCTGAATATATTGAATCAACCTTGAATATATTGAATCAACCTTGAATATATGGAATGAACGTCTGAATATATTGAATCAACCTTGAATATATTGAATCAACCTTGAATATATGGAATGAACGTCTGAATATATTGAATCAACCTTGAATATATGGAATGGACGTCTGAATATATTGAATCAACCTTGAATATATGGAATCAAAGTTTGGCCTCAAGGATTATGGGTAATGTAGTAGATTAGTATGGCTGTCTGAATGCTGAAGTTGGCTTCCATTTATAATTAGGAAAATGCCTAAAAGGTTACTCCAACTGATGTTTCACTGTTTAAAGAATCTGTGTTTTGTAGTTTTTAGACTAGAGCAGATTAAAGCTGCTTGGATCAGTGAGAAATTAGGTGGAATTGCCCTTTGGCCGTGTCCCGAATCAGAGGCTAGAATCAGAAGCCAACTTCAGCCTCATGCTGGAGGAACCATGTTATCACTCGACACCACAGCTGCAAGAAGAAGCTCTGGATGTTCGCCTGGAGACCGACAGCTGAAATGGGTAAGTTTAGATATTTATATGATGATGAATGTAGATTTAGTATACCCGTATATGTGACTGTAAACACATTAAAACATGTGAACTGCAGTTAGCAGCAGGTTGCAGTTAGCTTGTGCTTTGCGACCTACAGTAGTTTGATGTGCTAACATATCTGTGTGTGCTTTATATTCTTGTAAAATCAGTGTAATTAGGTTTATTCCAGATAAATTATGTGGTGTTTGGTTTTTATCCAAATGTTGTCGATTCAGACGCTAACACATAAACCAAGGGAATAAATATGCTGGGCGTGCATCAAATGATTTTCAGACTAAAGACGGGCAGACTTTAGAAATCTTGCTGGAGTCTCTGCGCGCTCCCGCCGTCTTTATCGTTAAATGTAAGGCGATTTATGCCAGTGTTTTTGTTTGATATCATTGCAAATCCTAGTGTAGTCGTAGTGACATAAACAACCAACAACAAATAAAGCCGTTCTCGCTCAGGCGGAGCGCAACGCTACAGAGCTCAGCAGGGGTCCGGTGCAGAAATAAGATCATCCTGGATAGTTTTCATTCACTAGCCCCTTTCAAAAGACAATCCTGCCATCAGTGCTGGCATTAATACTGCCCATCAATGAGCCTTCTTAATTACTTCAACTATACAGTAGCCTACTACTTTGTAACTGTAGTGCATGATGTAAATATTGTCAATCAATTTTTCTCTGCTGTTACAGTACAACCAAATTTCCCCATGTTGGTCAATTAAAGGATTATTCTATTGTATTCTATTCTGGTCACTCATAAGAACACAGTCCGTGGCAACAATTTTTTCTTTGATTTTTTAAATACTGGCTTTTTTATTTACAAAATGCATCGTTGATTATTGTTCTATTTGTTTTTCGGTGGAGTTGATAGGATCTTGGAGATAATCCAGGAACTAAAGGAACTGATGCTCTTTCCTTAGCAACATAAAATTGCATCATCACTTCTTTTCCAACTTTTATTCTTAGAAATCAAGAATATGTTTTTATGACCTCACTGACTTCTCTTTTAAATGTGACACTTTTCAGAATATTTTAAAGATGTTGTAAAGTACCTACAGAATATTTCTTTGTGAATAACCCTTACATACATAAACTGAATGAAATTAAATACATAGGTTCTGTAATTGTCATGAATTGAATTGTCAACCAGAAGTTGAATTAAAGGTAGTTGTTCAGTTAAGAACATTAGCATGACTTCCTGTGATTTGATTTCTTTTTTAATGGAATTCACAACTAATCATATTTGGTCAGCAACGGAATAAAAGTGCATAACACTTGTTTCATTGGTGGTTCACCTTTTCTGTCTTTTGTCCCTCAGTATGACGTGTCTGGGCCAACCTTCCCCTTCGTGTATCCACTACTTTTCCTTCTGGATTGGCACCTAACCGGGGAGCATCAAGGTTGATGAAGAGCCACAAGGAAAATCTTTGACCACAAATAAATTCTCATAACAAGAATAAAACATTCATCTATCTTTCACAGCTTTCACTATTGTTTTTTTCCCTGTATAATAATCTGTGCTTAAAACATTTTAGCAGTTAATTCTGATCTTACTTTAACAATAAGGAAAATGATTTATGAGGTCACTGGTGTTCATGGCTAACCAAAAACAGGTTTTTGTTTTAGTTCTTTGTTGTATTGTATCTGAACACACTTTTTAATCAGCACATGCAGGAATTCAACACATTAACCACAAAGAGTGGGATATGATTCTGTATTCTAGAACTGGAAATTCAGAGATTTTGAGGTGCCTAAATCTTTTCCAAGTTTATTTTAAAGCACAACTGGACACGTAACAAAGCTGTTGCCTTTAAAAAAATGTTACAACGCTTTCTGCAGCAGACATTCTGTCAATTATCGTAGCTAGTTGGCATGAAAAGGAGAAAGAGGAACCCAGTGCTCTGACATTGTGTAGATGAGTTCCTTGGGTTCCTTCTAATGCCAGACAATGCTAGACCTCATGTGGCTGGAGTGTGTCAGTACTTCCTGCAGAATGGAGAGATTGATACTGGACTGGCCTGTCCGTTTCCCAGACCAGAATCCAGTTGAGCTCATCTGGGGCATCACGTCGTGTTCCATCCACCAACACCACGTTACACCACAGATGAGAGTTGGTGGATGTTTTAGTCCAGGTCTGGCAGAAGATCCCCCTGGAGACCATCCGCCACCTCATCAGGAGCATGCCCGGTGTTGTAGGGAGATCGTACAGGCAGGTGGAGGCCACAATACTGAGCCTCATTCTGACTTGTTATAAGAACATTAAATCAAAGTTGGATCAGCCTGTAATGTGTTTTCTACTTAAATTTGGAGTGTGACTTCAAATCCAGACCTCTCTGGGTTCAATTTGATTTCCATTGATAATTGATCATTCTATTTGTATAATTGCTTTGTCAACTATGTAAAGAACAATGTGTTTAATAAGAATAGAGTAAAAATAATCCTTTAATTGTCCCACAAGGGGAAATTTGGTCTTAAAAGCAGCAACAACAAAAACACATATACAAACTGAACAGGAAACATAACAGAAAGAAAATATTTACATGTACAATACTTACAAAAACAGGTTAAGTACAGATAAGGTGTTAAACCCAGGTTGAGTGCAAACAGCAGGATACTTAAAGATGTTTAAATAATTAGAATTTTAGAAAAGTGCAGATTCTGCATTTACTGTGACTTAAAAAGTAAATGTAAGTAATTTCCAATAAGTTAGCATATATAGTCTGTGAAAAAGAATGTGAAAGTTATAACAGTAGTAGTGTTCGGTTGATTAGTGCAATTTACAGCAGTAATGTAAAAATCTATGTTGGAAGCAGTATCGATTATAAAATCTGACAGCTGCATAAAGTAAGGACCTGTAGAAATACTCCTTCATGAATCTAGGATGCAGCAGTCTTTCACTGAAGGACCTCTGCAGTTCAACATTTATTTTAATCGTTATGGTCTATCGTTATTTTAGTGTTTATTTTTTGAGGTTGGGTTTATGTAATCCACACTGGACATGGCTCCTGGGTCTTGGTCTTAGCCCTCGCGGGGGTGCTGGGGTGGGGGGCTCTGGCCGGTGTTGGTCGGCCTCCACAGTGACTGACCAGTTGGTGGGGTGTGGGCTGGTGGGTGGACGTGCTGGGTTCTGTTGCCACCCGGCCATCGGGTGGTAGAAGCAAGGCTGGAGGATGTCGGCCTGGGGATTGGCTGCCCGGGACTTCGGTCTGCTCACGGGACTGGCGCGGCATGTCCGGGGTACCCGAGTCGGTGGTGCGCCGGGTTCCGGCCTCGGCCCGGGGGTCCTCTGACGCTGGCGGTGCCTGGGGCGTCTCTTATTGGCGGAGAGGCTTTTTACCATCTAGCACAGGCGCTCTTTTTAACGGGGTGCGCTTGGGACGGGAGGGGGGAGGGCGTTGAGGGTGAGGGGGGGCTAAACTCAACCTGGGTTTCTAGTGACATGTGTTTTGTTAGCAGTGTGAATGTTGGGGAGGATTTAGATATGCCCCTGGCATGGGGGCTGGTGGATTGCCGGGGCCCCCATGGGGCTCGGCGGTACCGCTGCCGTGGGCCCCGACTGGACGTGCTGGGGCCTCCCGCCCCTGGTGGATCGGCCGAACGGGGGTGCCTATTGGAGTCAGCAGGGGAGCTGGCTCCCTGGGGTTGGCAATGGTCACCCCAGTTATTTTCTCCCCATCCCCATGCCTCTGTCCACCTGCTCCTTCATTCTACCATTCACAAGGCCTTGGGACGTTGGCACGTCACTGGGGTGCGGGATGGAGCTTCCGTCTTCGCTACCCGGTGGCGGCCTGGGTCCCGATTTTATTGAGCAATTTAGACACTACACTTGCAACATTTACAGGGAACGCACATGTAGGGACCTGGCGGTGTGGCGCCACAGGCGAGACCCCCCCCCGTTGAGGGGGCCTCGCCTGTGGTGCCGGCACCCACTGGTTAAACGCATCTAGACACTGAGGGCCCGGGGGGGGAGATGGGGGTACCCGGCAGTATTCACATGTCCCCCCCCCTCTGTTTTAAGTGCACAGTAGAACAACACGCAACAACACCACATTGAGCTGGGGGAGAGAGGCTGGGGGGTCTTTCCACACCCCTGTTCGTTGGACCATCAGGGTGCGGATAGCCCGGATAGAACATCTCACGCCGTCTGGTCGGGGTCCTGGGCTGGTGGGCTGCTCTTGCCGGTGTGGGGCCTTGGCGGTCTACTTGTCCCCGTCCTGGTGGGCAAAGGGGTCTGTCTCCTGGGTGCAGGGGCAGGGTTCTCTACTGGGGTGTCTGTCCCGGGGCCTGGGAGTATGGAGTATAGTGTACGTATGGGGAGTATGAATGAGTGTATAGCGTCCTTTTTTCGTATGTCCTGTATTTGTAAGAATGTGTACACAAGAAAGGGAGGGTACGTATGAGTGTCTCTGTCTGTCTATGTCTACCTGTCAGGTTGGGTGTTTGGCTGCTCTCTGGCCTGATGCGTCTTCTTCCCTCCCCGTCACTCCCCGTCGGTGATGGTTGCTCCTGCCCGCTGGTTGATGATGACTCACGATGCCTGGGGCTGGGGGTCCCGGTTGCGGCCCGGCTCGGTCCTGGTGCATGTCGGGCGGGTCCTGGGTGGTCCGGTGTGTCGGGCGGCCGCTTTTTCGGGCCGATGTCCTCCTTGGATTGACTGGGGCACCTCTTATGGGGGTGCCGGGTTTGTAGAATAGGTCGGTGCCGTCCGGTGGATCGGTGGGGACCGTGCCTGGCGCCCAATCCTCCTGCCGGTTCCAGGACTTCAGCTGGCTGGTCTGTTCACCTGGTGGGGCTGTCCGGCATTGGCTGGGCCCCTGATCTTGGCGCCCCACGTGGGGCGGGATCTGGACCCTGGAGCTGGAAGATCTGGATGTCCAGGTGCCGGCTGGGCGCGGCCTGGGGAGGGCGTACATCCGCTGTGGCTCTTGCTGTGGCTCCCTGGCGTGTGAATGTGTGGGGGCGGGCCGGGTTGTTGGCAGAGGGTATTGGTCCGGGTGGCGGCGGCGCGTGTTGTCCGTCGGTTGGCTGCGGGTCCTCCTTGCCTGCAGCGGCGGCGGGGGGCCCTTGTCGGCTGGTCCCTGGTTGGGGCCCCGCTGGGGGGCGGGGTGCCCCTGGTCCCCGTGGCCTCCGGTTCCTGATCCGGGCCCGCCCTGGCGTAGCCGGTTACCGGCGGAGCCCGTGGGCTCGTCACTGCGATCTCTCGGGCCCCAGCATTGCTGGTGGGTGCTCCCCTGGGGCTTCCATCTGTTCCTCTCTTGGTGGGTGATCGACCCTGCACTGATCCGCCTGTGGACTCTGTACTCTGTGGGACCCTGGATGCATACATCTCTTGCCTCCTCCATGTCTGTGTCGATTCCTGTAGGACGGATTGACGGTTCCTTACACCAGCTATCAATCACTTGCATGGGGAAACCTTATTCAGACCTGCATGCTCGCACACACATAGGTGTGGGGACATAGGTGTGGACGGACATATCTTAAGCTGAGGTTATCATCATTAGTTAGTTGTTCACAGGAGCTTACCAGAAACATTTGTATTATGTTCATTAATCAATGCTTGTGTGTAGTGAATGTGTAATTCTGTGTTTATTCTACCAGATCCGAACTATTGGTTTGGTTCTGTACACTTTGTTGTTTTTGTTTTGTATTACTGTTTCTCTGCCGTCCGGCAGAGGTGGAGGACTGGGATGTTTTCTTGTGTTCTTTATTTGCCTCCCTGTCTTGTGTCGTCGGTTCGCCCCTCTGTTGGTCCGGTTTCTTTTCTTCACCTTCTTCCTTTCTCCCTTCTTGTCTCAGTTTAATGTCCATGACGTCAGGAAATTGAACCCACAGTAATCACTAATAAAGATTTTTCATACATATACATCAAGTGGCGTACTACAGCGAAGCTGTAATACTCTGCTTGGGAAAGTAAAACTGTTGGGCTTGTACTTGGTACTCAGACACCAATTCTGAGTAGCATACTGCTAGACAGGACACGTTAAAAAAAAAAAAAATAAACATTTCCAACTACACCAATGATGGACCACAACCATACAGCTATGAGCCTACTTCCTTCCCCAGATAACTCAGAGAGACGAGGAGGAGAGCAGAAGAAGCATAAAGGCCGAAATAAACCAATGCTAGCCGACGCTAACGGTTAGCCTCGGTGCTACAAGTTAGCTTTACTGTTTCTTGTACAAACCATGTATCGCGTCAATTCTAATACTTTATAGTAAACTTTCAACTAAGATGGTAATTCGCGGATGTTTGACAAAAAGACTAACAAAGCAGAGATCCCGTCTGAGTTTCTGATTGATCTGACCGTTTGTTTCTCCCAGCCGGCTGCTGCAGTTAGAAGTAGGGATGCACCGATACTGATATTGGTATCGGTCCCGATACTGCCTAATTTACTGGTATCGGTTAAACGTAACCGATACCGTGAACTGATACTGAAAATGGGGAAAATCTGCAACAAAATCACCAAAAAAGAATTTTTTCACTTGAACTTTTTATTTTTGTGGTATTTTTATATTTTACATCTGTTATTTTGTCTGTTATGTTTAGTTTGTAAAGTCGGGTGCCTTTAGTCTCTTCAAGAAAGGTACCAGAAGTTATACAGTTTATTAATTCAACAATATGTGGCAAGGTACATAACGAGAGGCCAGGCTGGATTCGATCCCACGACTCCCAGGTGAAGGTCATGTGTGCTAACCAGTCAGCCAAAGGGATATCCCTATGGACAAGCAGCCAGGGCACATTATCTATCGGAGCCATAGTGACAGGACCTCCACACTGTCACAAATAGTATCGTATCGGTATCGACAGGTACACAAAATCCAGCCATCGGTATCGGGACTGTAAAAGTCGGATCGGTGCATCCCTAGTTATAAGCAGCCGCGGACAGAGGTCCCATGAAGCTGTAAGCACTGCAGCATGCTGGTTAGAGTCTATGATCTTTGCTTCAATATAAACTCTGTCACACTGCTGGTATTTTAGTTCTCTGGTCAGAAGTGAGCGCCATAAATTTCAAGGGTTTTCCATAACTAAAGCACAAGTTGATGGCAGAGCCATGCTGTGTAAAATGCAGGCAGCCAGATACGAAGGAAGGAGGTTTTTGTCTTTGGAAATGGGCTACGTGTCCCGACAGGCTGGTGTTTGTACAGCAAACACAATAATTCACCATTTTTAACAATCCAAATCTAATGAACAAACTGACTCTTGATAACACAACCACAGGATCTTCAGCGCAGGAGAAAGCAGCGCACAGCAATTCGACTACCCCACCTTACATCAAAGGTCAAGATTATGAAACTTTTAAATTAACATATTTGCAGTTATGCATTGTTTAATTTAAATTAACCTCAATAAACATTTCAAATGGTAATTTTATAGATTTTATATGCATATTAGCAAGTATTTAACCTGCAACCTGCATTTAAGCTGGCATCGTTCTGATGCCATAGACTGCAGCCTCATCCTTGTTTAATGGAGAAAGATACATTTTTTCCATGACGATTGATGGATGGATTGATTGATGGATGGATGAATGATAAATTGATGGATCTTTTAGACTGTCTAATAGGAAAACGACATGAAAATAAAGACTTTTCCAGAGCAGAAAAAAAAAAAAAAAAAAAAAAGTAATCCTTTAGTGGATGGATTTCAAAATGTACCATTTATTTATCAATGAAATAATGTTTCTTTTATAATCAGTATATTTAATTAAAAAAAGAGAGGATGCAAAAAAAATTAAACCATTTGTTATTATACCATCTTCACTTAAGTGAAGCAATATAGTTTGTAAATCCCAAGAGGAAAATTATAAAATTTGCTGACAAATTATAAGATCATTTTGTGATCATCCATATTGCAGATGAGTATCATAGCTCATCAGTAAGAAACACAGGGATGCTTTGTCAGAGATTACCAATGGGGAAGAAAAAATCCCTCCAATATATTTTACCCTTTTTCTATGTATATACAGTATAACAACTGGAGATAGTGATGCAAAGAAGGATTATTCATAAAATTAAAACAAATTATGGACAACCCTGATCATCCTCTTCATGAGACTATCCTACAGCAACAAGCTCTGTGGTAAGGATCAGAGCAGACTACCTGCTGAGCGGCTGAGGTCATTTGGAGTCCAGGGAGCGCTGTTAAAGACCTTCTATGACCCTGTGGTGACTTCTGTCATTTTTTACATTGTTGTATGTTGGAGCATTAGTATATCGACAGCTGAGAGGAAGAGATAAGATAAACTCATCAGGAAGGCCAGCTCTGTTCTAGTACGCACCCTGGATCCAGTACAGGTGGTTGGAGACAGAAGGACTCTGGTTAAAATAACATCTCTAATGGAGATAATCTCCCACCCCATGCATGGAAATGTTGCTGGATTGTAGAGCTCCTTCATTGACAGACTGCTGTATCCTAGATGCAGGAAGGAGCTTTTCTGCAGGTCCTACCTCTCTGCAGCTGATAGACTGTTCAATCAAAACTGCTGCCAACAAACATGGATGTTTACATCAGCTCTGTATATTGTTCTAATCAACAGAACAACACCGCTACTGCTATAAATTGTACCAATTTCTTTTTAAATCTATATATACTATCAGGTTGGATTTTGAATGTTGGTGGACAGCCATTTTCAGGTCTCCAGAGATGCTCAATTGTGTTTGGGTCAAGGACAGTGATGCCGGTAACGCGTTACTTAGTAGCGCGTTACTCCTAATATGACCACTTTTTTAGTAACGACTAATCTAACGCGTTTCTTTTTTCATGCAGGTAATCAGATTAAAATTACTTGTTCAAGCCACTGTGAGTTACTATTTTTGTCATTTTCTTGAGCAAAAAGATATATTAGGTACATGGCGGCATTAGTATTAAGAAAACAAGTATCAATAGCGGTAAATATGATCCTACCTTCTACTGCTGCCGAAACAGCTGATAATCTCCTTTGCGGGTGCCATGTTTGTTTTGGCCTGAATCTGAGTTCTGTACTCTGTAGGCCTACTCTGCCCCCTAGTGGAACTCTCCATTTGTACATGCAGTGAGAGAGCAAGTATGTCCCCAAGACACAGCTTATTCCTTTATAGTTGCTGGTGTCAATGTGAGGTTAAAAAACAAGTATATATCCGTTCTTACTGTTAAAATGCACTTCAAATAAAGTGATTATATGTAAAAGTGGTTATTGTGTTTATGTTGAGGCAGTGCGGAGTGTTATTGGGAGCTGCAGAAAGTAACTAACAAAGTAACTTGTAATCTAACTTAGTTACTTTTAAAATAAAGTAATAAGTAAAGTAACTAAGTTACTTTTGGAAGGAGTAACCACTAGTCAGTAATCATATTACTTTTTCAAAGTAACTGTGTCAGCACTGGTCAAGGATCTGACTGGGCCAGTCAAGAACGGTCACAGAGTTATTCCAAAGCCACACCATTTTTTATTTTAGGTGTGTGCTTAGGTCACTGTCGTGTTGAAAGGTGGAGCTTCAACCCAGTCTGGGGTCCTAATTACTCTGGTAGAAGTTTTCTTGCAGGATGTACTTGGCCGCATTCATCTTTCCTTCAGTTACAACCAGTTCTGTCCCTGCAGCTGAAAAACACCCCCACAACATGATACTCCCACCACCATGTTTTACTGTAGGGTTTTGTTGGGCTGCTAAGGAGCAGTGCCTGGTTTTCTCCACATATACCACTTACAATTAAGGCCAGAAAGTTCAATCTCAAGCAGATTCTTTTTATTTTTTTTCCCACAGTGACAACCACTGATTGTGGCCCCATTAACTTCATGTTAACAATAAAAACCTCCCATTTTAAACGTAAAATATGAAAAGTTCACCTACTGTGGCCTAAACAAGTCACAAATACCTCTATTCGCATGGATCTGAACTGCACATACAGTAGCCAATTGTTTTGAGTTTTGGACTTCTAAGGATTTAGGCCATATCCACACATAGCCGTGTAATAAAAAACCCAAAGATTTTCCACCGCTTCTTTAGAAAAAAAATCCGGATAAATGTGTTTTTCAGCCCTTTCATAGACATGGCAAACCTGTAGGGGCAATAGTTCTCCCAAATCCTATCCACTCAGAGTAACTTTCTATTCTCTATATTCAGCCTGCAGCAGTAACAGAGCTCTAAAAGTAAACAAACAAAACATGCTTTGACAATTGATGATTCCAACACAGCTCTAAGGGCATAAATGCTGTTTCTGAGTGTAAATGCAGCTTGTGAAGTTACAGCACTTAAAACTCAGTTTTCATCCGTCCACACATAGTTGCTGAAAATGGAGAAATAGCACATCTCCAATTTGGCCAGATTTAAAAAAATGTTGGGTTCTTTTGTGCCGAAAATCTCAGTTTACGTGTGGATGACAGGCCAAATCGTAGAAAAATATCTCAGTTTTCTGAGATACCCAGCTACATGTGGACAAGGCATTAAATGTTCTGAAAGCTGAATCTGTGCTCCACTACCACACTGGAGACTGAAATACAATCATCATCTTAGTTTTAACTGCTTCAGCGGGAGTAAGTTCAGTAGTAAGCACAACTTCTGTACAGGGTTACGGTTTTTGGAGCAGGACTGTGACTGCTCCAAAGCCTCCGTAAATCTTGAAACACACTGCTAGCTCATTGATAATGAGATGCCATGAAATTATGCACAAATGCTTCAAATGTAAATCTCTTTTTATTAATTTAGTTAACTGTATTCCACGTGTCTGCACGACAAACGGACAAATTAATCTGTCAAAATTACAGAAACCCTCCATATTTATCCGCTACTGTAATAACTGCCCCCCCCCCAAAAAAGGTCAAATAAGGAAATAATCCCTGCTTTTCATGAATTGGACGATACATATATCTCTCGCTTTTGACAAAGTCCAATTTGTTTTCAAGGTTTCAAAAACAGGAAAATTCCTAATGAGAAGTTAGAAATTAAATAACTGAGATTCAGTTGTTGAAATAGGCAACTTGATGCCTAAATCATAAAGTTCATCTCAGCAAAACCATTAATTAAACACATAATGAAAGGTATGATAATCTGCTACAATACCCATAATACTAAGGCCTAAGGTTTCATTCCATATATTCAAACTTCATTCCATATATTCAAACTTTCATTCCATATATTCAGACTTTCATTCTATATATTCAAACTTCATTCCATATATTCAAACTTCATTCCATATATTCAGACTTTCATTCCATATATTCAAGGTTCATTCCATATATTCAGACTTTCATTCCATATATTCAAGGTTCATTCCATATA
The DNA here is from genome assembly GCA_028564705.1 of Apricaphanius iberus. NCBI lineage: Eukaryota > Metazoa > Chordata > Actinopteri > Cyprinodontiformes > Aphaniidae > Apricaphanius > Apricaphanius iberus. The sequence continues at coordinate 1,928,520 of JAPXFQ010000249.1, forward strand.
TTCAAGGTTCATTCCATATATTCAAACTTCATTCCATATATTCAAGGTTCATTCCATATATTCAGACTTCATTCCATATATTCAAGTTTCATTCCATATATTCAGACTTTCATTCCATATATTCAAGGTTCATTCCATATATTCAAACTTCATTCCATATATTCAGACTTTCATTCCATATATTCAAGGTTCATTCCATATATTCAGACTTTCATTCCATATATTCAAGGTTCATTCCATATATTCAAACTTCATTCAATATATTCAGATTTCCATTCCATATATTCAAGGTTCATTCAATATATTCAAAGTTCAATCAATATATTCAAGGTTCATTCCATATATTCCAACATATCAATATAAATATATAATATTTTCCTGAACGGCATGCCATAATATATATATATATATATATATATATATATATATATATGTTTTTTTGTTGCTAAGCCCTATATGGAACATACAAATAAATCTGTAATTTCATTGGTTTCTAATTATTTCTTGAAAACATATTTCTGTAATTTGGTTTTTTAAATCACATCTTAGAAACCAACACATCCTCACTCTCAACTCGTCATATATGGATGCATACTCAAATTTAAAAAGTATAGGCAATTATTTCCAAATCGGTTAAATCTCTCCTAGTCCTTTAAATGCTGTTTACTTCATGTATCAAAATCAACAGAGCACAACAAAGTATCATATCTGTGAGATATTCTGGTATCTGTTGACATCATGACTTATAATGATACATTTTGATCACTTCATATCCTTAAAAGTTGATCATTACAATAATCAGGTTGTTTTTATTACCTGTGTGAGCTATCGGTATATACTTTTGAAATTAGAGAACCAATGTCTGATATTTTATATTGTTATGGCATCAAGTGTTTAAAATAAAAATTAAGTAAAACTGTAAGCACTAATAAAAGAAACAGAGAGTGAATGACTTTAGAGATGATACGACTTTTTTATCAGCTGGCTCTTGTAGTAGTCTTGTCATATCTGATTTTTTGTTTACTGACCTTTCCTGAGTAGGAACAACATGAGCAATAACATATTTCACTTAATTTATTGCTGCTTAAAAGGTCACATCTGTCACCTAAAACAATCATTTACTCTGGCTGTGTAATTTATGCCCAACTGGTTTAACCTCAACAAAAAAGGCATTCCTTGTTTAGTGCAAACCTGCTGTTCAGGGGATCTCTGTAAATGATGCAATTTTAAAAGCAATCAGCCCAGTGAATTAGGGAGATTTAAACCACTGTTGTGGGGGCAGCAGCTAATTAACACTAAATCTAACTCTGATCCATTAACTCAGGATAATCTGCAAATTACCCGTCCAAGGTGAATTCTAGCACAACCAGTTTGAGCACTGTCAGCTTCAGATAATGTCTCTATTTAAAGTCAACAGGGAACATTCCAAATCTTGCAAAACAAGCCCTCCAGAACAAAACTCATTCAGTCACAGAAAATCTATACACAGTTACAGTAAAACATTAAAGGCTATAATTACTGGAGCATGGACTGGTAATGCCACTCTCTTTCACACACCATCAAAATGTAAATACAACAAGGACTGATGGTTTTTAATACGGATGTCAGTTATGAGTAAACAAAGTGCATGAAATCAAAGAGCAGTATCTATCTCGCATGCAATTTTACTTAACTTGTAAGATTTTATGTGTATAATAGAACATTTGGTATCAGTCTCAATGCAGAATCTTATCAAGTCACATTAGTCTCTGCCCATCCATTATCTCAAATGGGATTAGTGATTTCCTACAATGTTTTCATGAGCTGCAGACAACACAGACACAAGATAACCCAGCAGTGAGCATACAATTGAGTATCAGCCTAGTATTGTAATCATACTCTGAGACGATAGCGTTATTTTAAATGATGCCGTCACTTGATTGAGCTGATGAAGTCTTTCACAAAGGAAATGAACAGGACAGAGTAAGCTGCCTGTCACCCATTATGCGCCATCAACAAACAGCACTTAATGCCTGTTACTGAATGCCATTGGTGCAAAAGTGAATCTTCCCCAGTAGAGAGTTGGTTCTGAACCTCGTCCTCCCCTGTGATTTCCCACAGTGGGGGAGGCCGGGAGAAAGGGTAGGGGAGCTAAATCGACAGAACTGGTAATAAATATCCCTGCTGGGAAAAAGTCTTTGGAGTACAATTTTTTTCTACAGGTAAAAAAAAAATAAAAGTCAGGAGAAGCAATATATCAGCTTTAGAATGTGGGTCAGAAATATGGCGCGGTCTCCAAGAGAAATTACAAGATCAAATTGTATTACTTACAATACTCTGTTTGTTGTTTAATGATTTGCGTTTGGGATTGTATTTCTATATGGAGGGTATGGTGTGGTATATTTTTCTCAGCTAAACAAAAGAAAGAAAAAGACTAACCAACAGGAGTATAATTTCTGTCAGAAACATCCTGGTGAATTGACCAGTACTTTAAATGGGCCGGTACGCAGCGGTACTCAGTACCACCATTTTCAAGAATAGCTGTTTAGAGATCCACCACTTCTCAGAGCACTGAGAACATTCTAACAGATTCCTGGCATGTTGATTAGCATGTCTGCTGAAATATTTTTGGAAGCTCCCCTCTCAGATTTTCTGAACACCTAATTTGTACTTACAATGTACAGACAGAGCAAGCAGTGACTATCACGTGCATATTCCCTGTGTATATTGATGCATGCAACACAACTGTAATATAGAAATATATGGCAAAATATTTGAGCCACCAACTTAAGCGCACAGTGATCAATCTGCATGTGCATTGAGACTGATCACGGTACACATATCTATGTGAAGGAGCAATAACGTCTGCTCTGGGCTTGTTCAAGTCTGTCTGAGGGATTCAATTAAAGAACACATTATTGATCTCAGGGAGAAATTAAATGTTATTGTAGCTCATATTATTTAATTATTACTATTAATAATTTGGAAATAATATAAATTTAGACAAAGGTAGAGAATTTGATATGTTTATCAAATTTTGATGATGTCATCAAGCTGTCCTTACATACTACAGGGACACCAGGAGGATAAATACTGATGTTCAGTGTTTGTCTTGTCTTGGTCTTGTCCCCAGATTTGGCAAGTTGAGATGTGTAAATTTTTCCATTACACAGAAAATAAATCTGTTTAACGTTTAACTTTTAGCATTTTTTTAATTCAAATACTGTGTGTGCAGGTTTCTTGTATGATATTCAATTCATAAATAAGTAACCAGGAAATGTAGCCACAGCTGCCCTGGGGCAGACTGACAGACTGGCCATATAGCCAACACCATTTGGCCAGTTTCTGGGTTGCAAGCCGACAACTCTACCACTGAGCCATAGCTGCCCTACTGCAACTGACTATTTAGCTAATTAACTTCTTACCAAGCTAATGCAACTACAATGTTTTCTATTGAACTCAAATTTGTTAAATTAATTTGAGTCTATACTGCTGGATTGTATTGGTTTGATCTAGTTTTGATATATTTAGGCAGTAGCAGGGCATGCGTTCCAACCCTCGGCCTTCAGTGACATCCTACATAGTCCAAACTAAATTAATACACCTCATAATACTATCAATATGACCGCAAAGCTCATGAATCCACACAGAATCATACAGAATCCATACATCACAGACTGGCCAAGCGACACTCAATTTCTGGAGCATTCCAAATCAATAAGTTTGCATTCACAATCAAGAGTAGAAAACTAAGATCACAGATAATGTCAAACTCAAAAATTAAAACTGATTTAGAAATATTAGTTACAATAGATTTAATAACTCCACCAAAGTATATGTGAGGTCAAACAAGTTTGTCCAATAAAATGCGATTTTTCATCATTTCATAGAAGACACCAATGAGGCGATAACAAAATCAAGAATTCAACCAAGCTATCATCAGACAGGAGGTGGAGTATACCATGGACAAGTCACCAGTCAATTGCAGCGCAATGAACATATTAAAAATACAAATAAAATGCTTGCACTCACCGACATGGATCTCCACATCGCTTGCTTATCTGAAAATAAAATCCATCCTTCTTTCTCTTCTCAAGAATACCTCATCGGCTCTATTTGTACATTTTGTATGTGAGCTTGAGGTGATAATTCTGGTTCGGTCGAATTTATTAAAAATTCAGTCTTTAAAAGTATATCTACTACCAAATGAATCCCTTCTTCTCCTTCAGCCAAAATGGGTTAAAAAAAATACACCGCCGGTAGCTATCAAGCTAACGTAGGTAACGAATCTCCAGGTTTAGTTCAGATATTTGGCTAAATCCAGCCTTTCACACTCTAACAGGTGCTTATCCAAACAGAGGACACATACTGTAAATGCCAACTTCAGCATTACATCTTCTAGTAGGCGTTGCTGTCACAGACTCGAGAGCTGATTAGCTTTTGCATCTGATTGTGTTAGTTTAATTTAGTTTAGCTTAAGCTGTTTATACTTCTCTGTCAGCAAGTCTGCACCCAGGCGCAAACATATTGACGGAGACATTTTTCCTTTTAAGCTTAGTTTATACTTCTACATTGACGCAATGGTTGTCCATCACCTACGCAATAATGCACAGAGTAAAGCCCATCTAACCATCTGTCTCTGTCAACATATCACTGTGATTGGTCATCCCAACATCAGCCAGGGATAATTTAATCAGGACGGTGCTCTAAAGTCGATGTTATCAGTACTCAATGCAGTGTTTTGGACACAAGGAGGTATAGAAAAATACAAAACAGATCGCTGTGTTTGTTTACATGTGTTTTTAGGGTATTCCATGAGCTGCACTTCTAGTATAAAGCTTTCCAGTACAATCAAAACTTAATTTATGTCGGTCATTGCTCATTGAGGGGAAATACGTTTAGAAACTGAAGAAAATAAACTCTAGTTGACACAGCAATGGTAGGAAGAGCCACCAGAAAAAGCAAGCATCCCCTACTGTCCTTATGGGAATTGCTTTGCAACACTTACATAGCAACGGAGTAGTATAAAAGGAAGAGCGTCTCAGTCAATAAGTCTGCGTCTGGGTGCAAACTTGGTGAAGGAAAAATATAAACTAGGCTTCATACTTCTCCGTTGGGCTCTACTCCCTGTGTCGTTGGGTAGGTGATGGACAACCCTTATGTCAGCAGATAGTGGCGTTACATCTATCTGTTTTGACGTAGATAAGGAAGTATATATGTAAATTTAGACTCCACAGGAGCATGCTCTGTGTATTCTGAAGGCCTTGGCTGATTTCATACAACCTGACAACACAAGCTAGCTGAAATATGATTGGATAAAAACTCTACCATATAACACTGGAAGCATCACAACCAAGTGAATATAATATGAGAATAATTTTATTTGAAAATATTTACCAAAAAATTAAATAAATGTCCTTTTCTGAATATGTTTAGGCCTGCAGAGAAGACCTTGCAGGCCCTAATGGCCCACCATTGCATTTAGGGTATAAATTGGACCAGTTTTTGTTGTAGTTTATCTGGCAGTGATATTTGTGGTGAATTGCTGCATTATAAAAAAAATTTGAACGGGAATTTAGAATTTCACAGTTAAGATCAAATATAATATTCAATGTCCTACTTAAACCCAGAACTACTGTATTTCTACTTTAAAATCTTTTAAATTAAAAGTATATTACACATGACGAACAACCAATTTGACTTCACTTAAGGCATTTTGTTAAAATAAATGTTGAAAATGTAATCTCTCAATGCGCAAAGCTAGCAGAGACACAACTCTAAATTGCTGTCTTTGTTCTTCCGAAAGCTTTTGATTTGTGAGATTTTGAAAAACTAAATATTATTCTCCTTCCAGCTCAAAAGTAATGCACAACAATCCATCAACTAAAATCCCAACAAATTACATTAACTCCTGTGGTTTTATTCTGACAAAATGTGGAAAGGTTAACTTGGAATACCATGCAAAACTTCTGAATGCCCAGGGGGTATCCCCTTATTATTAGTTTTGTGCTCTGTTAAAATTTAAACAGAGTCTGCAAGAAAAGTTGTAACACTCAATGCTTTTGTTATTTTTGCATTCTTCATGCGTGTTCTGTTTTAAATTTTATTTTAATGAAGGATTCACTTTTACTCTGCATTCATACTGGTCAAAGCACTTCTTTATTTGTTTAGTTGAGTCCTCCAATAGGCGTTCATACCCCTTTATTCCATTATAATGACATCATGTAAGATAGAACATCACAAGTTCTTCTGGGATTTCTCTTTTTCTATTTTTTGATTCCTCTTCCTATGTTGTAAAACAAATTACATTGCCATGAACGCAGAAAACTGACAAAAGCTATTAATCACTATTAGAGACTGCTATGTGTTGTTATATATACAGGATTATCTTCATAATTATTAATACAAGTGATCAACCATAATTAGAGAGCTGAAAGTGCTGTTGGAAAACAGCTCCACAGTGTTGAACTAGATTTAAGAAGTACAAATGCTGAATGTGTATCCTTTGTTAATTAAAAACTACCGCCCTAATTGCTTCTGTAATTAGGAAGCAATGCAAAAAAAAGTAAAATAAAATCTGTGGCCTATATTCATGTAAATGAACAACATTAATCAGTAAGTTCATTTGAAGTCTCATCCAAAATAAAAATAAAAGAAAAAAACATGAAATAACACATAATGAAAAACCTACCACTGGTCCATAATGATATAGAAATTTTGTTGGAAGTACACAATTTCAAAATACAAAAGAATATCCATTAATTTTAAAAGTCTATGGATATTGGTTTTGTTATTAATAGTTGTCTTCTGTGGTTATGATGATTTTACATTTAATATTGTGGTATTTTGAGGTGTTTGTAAGCTTTTTTCCCCGGTTTGTTTCAGTTAAATTTTTCTTTTACAGTTGTTGTCCTTTGTGTGAGTAACTACTCCCTGTTTTTGCTTTTCTGTGGTACATATTTGTTTTTATCATTCCTGTTATGTCTGTTGTTATGTTTTTGGTGTGCTCCCTGTTCATTTTATTGCAAAATGAAAGTTATTTTTTTTCAACCACCTTAAAATCTACAAGAACAAAAAAAGAACAGAAAACATAGCACAACCTGGATAGATCACCAGTTGATCATAAATCAACTAAGAGACACACTGGACTAATAATCATGCATGCCTGCAGTCACAGCTAAAGCCAATTTAGAGGTTCAGGTAAGATAACACGGATGGTTCTGGACAGATGGAGGAAACTGGAGTACCCATGTATGTATGCGAAGAACAAACACCACACAGCTAAGCCCATATTTAAACCCAGGACCTTTTTGCTGCAAAAAACAAAAAGGTTATAAACATGTAAACAATGTTTTAACATTTCACACAGTGTAAAAGATTGCCTCTCTATTTAAACTTTTTTGACCAGTTCTTTGAAGAAAGTTTGAATGTTAAACATAGCATTACCTTGTGTTAACAAGTAAGCAAATTCAACATAGCAGGATGCAATCATATTAAGGACAGCACAAATTAAATTATTTTAACCTTCTCTCATGGTATGAATAGAGATTGTTCCAGACTTTGGTTTGAATTAATGCAAAATGGTTGTGTTAACCGTAATACTGGGCTAAATATTAACCAAAAACATGGATTAAGGATAGGGGGATTTTACTGCCATAAAGCAAGAGCATACCCTTACAATTTGAAATTGGGATTATGTGTCTTCACTCTCAAAACCTATAACGCCTCCACTAAAAACTTCTGTTCTTTCGCAAATATTCTCTGTTCACCTTCAAAACTTGTAAAGCTAGGCTTCAAAACTTCCACTTTCTTTCAAATATTATCTCTGTTCTCCCTCAAATCTTTGTTTTCATGCTTAGAATTTATGCTTCTTGATCACAGATTTTCTTTGTGTGCACAAACTGTGTGTCTGCACGGATTATAGGTTCTCAGTATTACATGCAATACATTAAAAACAGACATCAGCCTTAGAATATGGAATGTTCAGCCTGTGGCCATGTTTAATTAATTGATTAAAGTCAAAAAGGTATGACAAAGAATGTCATACCTTTTCTAAACAGGTAGGAAGCAATGACACAGAATAAGCTTTCCGAAATTATACCCCGAGACTCAAAGACTGATGACAAACTCCATCCATCCATCCATCATCTTCTGCTTATCCGGGGTCGGGTCACGGGGGCAGTAGCCTAAGCAAAGAGACCCAGACCTCCCTCTCCCCGGCTACTTGGGCCAGCTCCTCGGAAGGAATCCCAGGCCAGCTGGGAGACATAATCCCTCCAGCGAGTCCTGGGTCTTCCTCTGGGTCTCCTCCTGGTGGGACGTGCCCAGAACACCTCATCAGGGAGGCATCCAGGGGGCATCCTGACCAGATGCCCGAGCCACCTCAACTGGCTCCTCTCGATGTGGAGGAGCAGCGGCTCTACTCTGAGCCCCCTCCGGATGACCGAGCTTCTCACCCTATCTCTAAGGGAGAGCCCACACTCTCAGAAAATAAAGTACAGAATTGTACCTTAAGGGGTACAATGGCTTGTCACTGGGGCAGTACCCTCAGAAGGTACAGTTTTGTACCCTTGACATAGGGTACTTCTTTGTACCCTTATGGTTTGTACCTTACAAAGGCCAATCTTGTACCTATGGTGCTGAAGCCACCCTACGGAGGAAACTCATTTCAGCCGCCTGTATCCGTGATCTCGTTCTTTCGGTCATCACCCAGCGTTCGTTACCATAGATGAGGGTAGGAACATAGATCGACCGGTAAATCAAGAGCTTTGCCTTTTGGCTCAGCTCTCTCTTCACCACTACAGACCGGTACAGCGCCCGCATAACTGCAGATGCCTTACCAATGATGACAAACTCAAGAACTTAAATACTTTTACGCACGTCTCTCTAGCACGTGTTCGTGCATACACAAAAATACTTGCAATCAGACGTTTTTGCTAAACAATATTTTTAAAAACAAAACACGAAAAAATACATTTTTTTATTTGATAGAGGAAGTGTAATTTTGCAAGATTTACCTGCTTTTAATAGCAGTTTCAATTAACATATTGAAGAACATTTTCAATCAACTCATTCGAAAAATCTAACAAAGACACAGCCCTTCACAATGCAAGTAGAATGCTCCATTGATTTGAATGTGATTTCCCAACGTTCTACCGGTCATTATTTTCTGATAGAAGACCTCTGAAAAAAATAATGACCGCTGCCAATGGCAATGGAGTTTGTGCTTGTAATACGGGTCTTTCATATCACTCTGCAAGTAGTCCGGTCACTTGTCCTAACTGGTCCTAACTGCAAGAAAAATCGCAGAAGAGCTTTCAGCGACACCCAGCGGTCGAAAAAATGAGCAACTTTGAAGTTAATTTTAATATTTACGGCGAGTATGGGGATTTTGAGCACTGGTGGGAGGCTGAATGTACCAATTTGCGATTTTCAAAACACAAAAGAAAAAAAACAAGAAGAACATGAGGAGAGGACCAGTAAGAGACATAAACTTCTTAAAGCTAATGAGATTAATGAAACTGAGGAAAACCGACACGAGAAGAGTACAAAAAAGAGAAGATGAAGAGGTAAAACTCCTTGAAAGGTGAAACTAATATATGATACAGAATCATTCAATGCAAAACAAAATATTTTAAGCCTTTATTTGTTATAATTTTGATGATTATGCCTTACAGCTAATGAAAATCCCCAAATTCAAAATCTCAGACAAATAGAATATTGTGAAAAGGTCAATATTTTAGGGTCAAAGGGGTTACTCTAATCAGTAAATTAATCCAAAATGCCTACAAAGGCTTCCTGAGCCTTTAAATGGCCTCTCAGTAAAGATATTCTGAATTTCTGAGATTTAAAATTTGGTGTTTTCACAAACTGTAAGTCATAATCTTTCAAATTATATCAAATAAAGTCATGAAAAATCTTTATATCAATTTAATAAGTCTTTATCATGTATTGGTTTTGTGAATGAATAAATGGACAAAACAAAAGAGCTAGGTTAGATCATTTCTTTATCTCAACTCCAACTCAATAACGGTAAGCCAGAACACACACTGTAATAACAAATACAATATTTGCTCCAAAAATCTATACATTATTTAAATACAATCATCCTGTTGTCTGAGTGTGCGTGGAGCCTCCTGGTGGTCCGCCACAGTTTCATCTTTTATGTCAGTGGTTCAAAACTAATTCTAAAGGGCCCAACTTTGGTTTATAAAAAATGTTCACCCCCTCATGCACAAGTGCTTTAAACACTAAAGGAACTGCAAGAGGAAATATCTAACTAATGTAACGGGTTGTTTTGTAGAACCGAAGTAGTCAATCATCACAGGTTTTCAGTTCCTGGGATCAGCCCGCTGTGCTGTCGTGTTATCTACCAGGTGGAGGGGTGTTCCTGCCCTGCTTCAATGTATTTGGTTCTTTCAGCATTGGTTCCAGAAAAAAAATCACTTTAAGCAAGTTTAATAAAGAACTTGTTACAGTAAAATGTGCATGGTCGAACATTTCCCTCTTTCTTCAAAAATATGCAGATATTTTCTCACAGTTCAAAGACCCTGATCAGTACATTCCCACCTGACATCCATCGGCATTCACTGCAACACAGAAGAGTTGTGTGGTTGGAGCTCAATTCCTCGCACAGTACCGCAAAAATCATTTGACAGGTCATACTTTAGAAAAGTTGACTGTGTCAACTGTGACACAATCATTACATCATTTAGCTCTGGATTAGACTGTTTATATCCTGCACATGGGGAGAGACGCACTTGATGCACCCTTCTGTGCCCTGTCTGTGCTTAATTGTCACAGAGGCTTTGGAGCGTGAAAGTGACAAGTGTGGCTGGGTACGGACACGCTCCAAAGAGCCCCTGCCAACCAGCAGGGGTTTCTGCAGAATTTCTTCATGCAAAAGCAATAGCTTGTGGGTCAGAAAATGGCTTATTCAGGGATTCTTTCTGACTTCTGCTCACTTCAACTGGAGAAATGCTTCCCTCATTTTAAAACTTGGGCTGAAGTGGCACTTAATTCCAGTCTCCAGAGTGGCGGTTGGGCAATATTGAGCCTCCAGAACAACATCTAAACCCCCATGAGAAGTCTGAGGCAAAAATCCAAAAGCTCATGTCGACCGGCTCTGCAGATATCCTACTTTACATTTGATTACACACAAGTGTGCATTTCAGTACCATGCAGACTGGGAGGAAAATGTGAGACTGAATATTATTTAAATTATAACATTATGAATATGTTATCATTTTAAACTTTACTTGAAAAGATAGATTATGGGTTTTTTTTTTTTTTACCCGACAGAAATATCTAGAACAACCTCTGGTATTACTGGACAGAGGAAAAACTGGTAGTGTGCTGGCTGCTGTTGTCAGTCATTATTAGAATTATGTCCATAGGACAGTATTAAATGTTCTATAATTGGGTGAGGCTTTTTACACTGTGCCACTCAGTTCAAAACATTTTCTGAACTCAACATTTGCGGGTGTTTGGACTAACAAAACCAAAGGCGAGATATTCGTTGTTATAATTCCATTCTGGCTAGGAAGGAGGTTTGTTTAGAAGCTAGAGCATTGATGGTTTATGTTCTTCTTTAGGTTTATATGGGAACCTTGTCAAAAACGTATCAATTATGTTAGCAGTGTCCAAGCATGTATTTTATCCATTCAATCCGTGCCCTCCCTGCGATATGGAATCGCAAAAGTGTCATTTTAAATAACTCAGGGTTTTTCATGAATGAACATCCTCATTTAGAAATACACATGGTCTGTTTCACAAATGCACATGAGCTGTTTCACAAACGCATACAATCTGGTTCATAAATGCACACAATAGGGTTCACAAACGCACACGAACTGTTTCACAAATATAATTTTGTGAGAAGCTTAAAATATAAACTCATTCAGATAATATGGATCGCTGAATGTGCATTTATGGCCCGCTTCTCATTTGTGAACCTCTCTGAATTTGTGAACCTCTCTGCATTTGTGAGAGAATTCTGTGTGATAAGACTCCCCTAACGTTGAGGTGTTAGTAGAGTCTCAAGACGTCACCACTGGCTAATGACTCTGTCAATCAAATTAATCACTACCCAGCTGTGTTCACATTCAGCCAATTGTATGGCTCCTAACATTTTATATCCTCATTGCGGGCCGAATGTATGGACCGCAGCATTAATTACTAATTACTAATCCATTTCCTCAGTTTATTAAATCGTGTCCACGGATTACTCATGCGTTTCCTCGATTTATTAAACCGTGCACACAGATTCGCAATCTGTTCTGTCTGGTTAATAATACTACCTGGCTGCATACAGTAGGTCACACAAGTTGCTGCAAGTTCCATGCATGAAATCATTTGCAATTTGACTCCTGTGCATTTATGAAAAACCCTGTGTGAGTTTATTTATTTATAATGAGACTTTTTTCCGACTCCATACTGCACTGATCAACTAAACAAAAGTTTCCCAGACATTTTGATCAAGGAACATTGCTGACCGGGAGCTGACTGCATGTTGCAAAGTTCCCTCGAGACACTTTGGTACACGACTGCCTTTGCGGCTGGTTAGACGCGCAATGATGTGTTCCATACACCTGCTACTGCTTCTTTCCTCTCACAGGCTTCTCTGCCACTGAAGCATTGTTTACAGTTCAGGAAACGGTTTGTGAGTCTTTAAGACTTCGGATCAGTTTAATTGGAGAAATGTTTTATAATTTTAAAACTATGGCTGAAGCAACATGTAATTCCAATCTCCAGTGCGGCAGCATCCGAAACGTCTAAATCCCCATGAGAAGTCATATGTCCGAGGCAAAAATCCTAAACCTGATGGTAATAACTTCTGCTAGAATCCCACTATTTGACTACAAAACAGATGTGCATTACGGTTCCATGTGGAGCAGTAACCACAGCAGCTGTATTCTAAGTGCAACTTTTTAATTTCACTTTAAAAAGTAGTTCTCCGTTCGGCTTGTTTGGATTGAATATTCTCTAAAGTAAATAAAAGATAAATACTGTGGAATAGGTATTAACTTCTGAGAGTAGAGATAGCCCCCACCTGCATAAACTTTAAATATTGAAAGGTACATATATATCCGAGTCCTGATCGGCAGGTATCGTCCAATTTCGATCGAGTCTGAAACTACATGATCGGATCCGGGACATCCCTAGTTTTGGACCATTAAACATTTGTCTTATACATAGTTAGTGGGTATGTCAGGTAAAAGGTCGTGTGTGGATGGAAAACTCTTCTGACATCTTACGGGCTGGGGGTATGCAGCGACTCAACAAAGGTTTAAAGAGACTGCACCAAAGGACACTTATTATCTAGACTCCTCAGAACAGGGGTGGAAGAAGAGCCTGTAGAGCTATAATAATGAGGATTTCAGACCCAGTAATTGCGGTTATACTCTATATAGACCATAACTGAATGATTTAGATGTACATTACTGTACATTGTATTACTGAAATAAATGAAATTTGGTATAATACTCAGATTTTTTGAGATTCACCTGCAACTTGAATTCCCTAGTTGGTAAAATGTGCTATACAGATAAACTTGCCTTGCCTAATAATATCAATATCACTTTGTAAAATGTTATACTTTTACAATTTCCTTTATTTCCAGAGGAAGAAGTTCAGTTAATCTGATCATTTCGGTAAACAATTCCAACTGTGGTCTGTAAGAAATACAGAAGCTATGTCTAGTCTCATCTACAATGGAAGAAACCTTGTTCAAAGCATTTGACCAACAGTTTGTCTAAACAACTGCTGCCTCAATGTAATCTTCTATTAAAGAAACATTTTTTGTGCGTAATCGACATTAATATTTGCCAGTCAGTTGATGGAGGTAAAAAACCAAAGTCTGAAAAGCTGAAAATGTTGTGACCAAAAGGTTGTCAATATAACTTGGAATTGTTAAGAAAGAGAGAGAGAGAGAAAGATGGATAAACTTTCCCTTCACTCATCTGCCTCTGTGCTGTCCTTGAATCAGGTACAAGCCCCAGCTGCTTCACTGGAGCTGCACAGTAGCTCTATACAGGGAGGAATGACTGGTAGACGTGGGTAGCTCCCTTGTGTGGATCTATACATATGTGAAGCGGCCCGTATCTGGGAAAGTGGGAGTAAGCTTAGTATAGCTCTTCAGAAGAAATGCAGAGAAAGATTCATTCAAAGCAATGTACGTTAATGCTTGCTAGGCTCTTGGGAGATAAAAGGTTGATCCAGACCTTTTTTATTGGAAACTGTGTGTGACATAAATCATGTACAAAGAAAATGGAAACAATAACTTACCTCTTGCTTTGCTTTTTGTCCCAGCCACTGATAGCATGAGGGGATAAAACAAGGAAACAATAAGTTAGATAGGTAGGATCAAGACTTTGTACTGATAGCATTGTGTGTTTTGCTGTTCTTCTTTTCCAAAAACCTCAACTTGATTGAATATGAGAAATGAGAGCAGAATAGAAGTTCTAATTAATACTATGACGATGAAATTGTACTTTTTAAAAAAAATACTGGTAAGACATAAATATCATAATTTGCATTGCAAAAACTAAAAAATGGCTGGTTGTAAATTGTATTGTATGTGGAAGAAAAGAGAAAACTGAAGAAGAAAGAGTTATAATTTCTGAAGATAAATAAATGTAGTCTAAGTTTGCATGGTGAATTAGGTTGTAGACTGCAAGGTAAGAACTATCCACATAACATTGCAGTCAATTTGTCAAAGGGCTTAGAAGTTAACAAAAAAATCTGTTTTTGTGACAGCTTATATAATGCACGGGATGCTGGATTATTGACCTCCCTGAATGGGGTACAACAGAAAAAAAAAATTGCTTTTTCTACAGTCCAAACTGCAAAATTAGATTTTGCTAGAGAACATGAAGGAAGCCTAATGAATATTGGGAGCACGTCCTTTGCTATAATGAGAACAAGATAAATATGCTCAGCTCAGATTATTTGGCATGAACTTGACCTGGAATTCCTGTTCTAGGAAGTGAGGAACTCTTACCATAATTTAATTATGTGAGTTTGCAAAGTGCAAAAGCTTTTGGGTCATGAAATTTAAAAACATCACCAAGAGCTCCTGTGAATGCATTGAAATATGAGCTGACAAGATGACTTCTATTCTCCTGAAGCTCGAAAGAAGAAGAAAGTTCAAGCATGATAACAATTCAAAGCATACCATCGAAATCAGACAGGAGTTTCTAAAAAAGCAAGTAAAAGCTTTGACACCTCTTAGCTATTATAAGGTAGAAGTCAGAGTAACACTCCCCCCGGAGCAAAGAGAAGCTGAAAAGTTCTCTGAATAATGGTGGAACATGACTGCAGAATTGTGTCTATAACTATGCTCTGTGGTTGCATGGTATAGAGAGAAAAAGGCTGTCACAAAGAGTCAAAGTTAGATTTAATGGCCTTCATTTTTTGAAGAACCAAATGTTTAAAAACATTTTTTTTGGGACAAAATCTGATTTGGTTTTAAATTGAAGTCTAATAATATTTTATTGCAAAACAGAAGGTTTTCTAAGATCTTATCAAGTAATGGAGTCTTTAAATGCTCCCTATTGAATAAATATTAGTTATTATAATATTCATATGTTGGAGGGAGTTTGATATAATTTCAATGTATGTGTCACTGGGCCAGTAACATATTCTATTCAATATATTTGGACTTTGTTTGCTGTTTTACAGGACATAGAGTGAATGATTCAAAATTGAATTAAGATTCTTTATAAAAAAACTTTGACACTTGTAAAACCTCTGTTAAATTTGAATAAGTTTACAATTAATATAAATGTTTTAAAACAAGTTTGTCATTTTAAAAAGGGGGGGGGGGTATATTTCGTGGTAGCAGTAGAAGGAGGATGTCTCAAAGTGTCATTCATTTAAGAACTTTCACTGAATTACACCACGACCTGATTGTGAAAGCAAGTTAAGCAATTGATTTGAACTCAAAAGTATCCTTTGGAAAAGGAAGGGTAAACTATTTTGCCCTTCAAATTAAAATATTATCCTATTACTTGAACAATAGTTAAGTCAACACATTTTCTTTCATAAAATTAAGAAGAAACATACTCAACAAAATGAGATCAGTACAATCTCTGGGAAGTCCTTTAAGTCATTCAACTCTGTATGTGTGTTGGATATACATTCCTCTTTTCTAGGGCCTCTTTATACTAACTGCAGAGAATTCACATCCCAAGTAGAGGATATTTCTTACTCCCTTAAATATGATGAAGATGAACATGTCCAACAAAACCATGCTCTAGAGTGCCGGAAGGTGTTGGATGGTGCATTTGAATTATTTAATACATGTTTAAAACTAAGAGCTCTTATATACCAAACTAAAGGAAAGAGCCAGCAGCCTGTCCTGCTGTGCTCTCCCACAATGGATATATCAGGGAATAAAACTGCACTTGAATGTTCTACAGACATGGCTTTTAACTCTCAGTTTCAAAGTGAAAGTGAAAAATTGAATAAATGATCGAGGGTTTACTTTTCAATAAATCAAGTAGTTATTAAATAAGGTTGATTAGCAATAATTCAACGTTTATTGATTAAAAAAAGTGTAGCTCATATGTATTTTCATTTTTGAAAATTGTAAACCTTTGTTTAAATGTAAATTAACAAGTTATAGATTCTTAAAAGCTGAAGGAAGCAATGCAGATGTATGATGAAGAAATAGTACGTCCTGTACACAAAAAAAGACCACTTTAAGATACTTATAATTTCATACCTTTAGTAAAGTTATAATAGGTATAGTTTGGACTGATTTTACTTTCTAACACCTAAAACAGAGAAATGAGAGTACCTTTGTTGAAATGTAAACTCATGACCTATATATTATGAAACACTTCATTTAATTAAAACAACTAAATTATATGAACTAGGTTCTGTTGGAACTGTGAATTTAGTTCAGCATCTTTAGGTGGTAAACTATGAACATTAGTTTATTCAATGGGACTGGTTATTGTTAAGGGTGATCTTGCATAATACTGCTACTATACAATTGTAACTTTATTTGAATAGCATATTGACACAAGTTACCCTCATGTGAGCTTGTTAATCATTATCTGCATTATGGAATTATTAAAATGAATGATACACTCCAGAAAAATTAAAAAAGAGTTAAAACCTGTATCAAGCATAATAATTAAAATATTTATGTAAACATCTTCATGTATCACTTTAGAATGTATAACCCAGGTTAAAACAATTAACTTTGCTTTGATGATGCTAAAGATCACAGGAGAGTTTGAAACAATAAAATCTCAATCCAATCTTCTGATCAAGCCCTACTCTAAGTATATATGAGTTAAAGTCTTGGCTAAAGTGGCTACACTGGTGGAAAACTGGAATTAGGTTTATAGAGAAATAAAAGAGCTTTTTTTCTTTTATGAAAATTGTTCTTCTAAAGAATAATCATTCACTGTGACATACAATAAATTCAACAGTCAGTATAGCACGTTTCTTTGCAATAACTGCTGTTTGAAGCAGCTTATAAGAAGCATACATAGAGTTTATCATTAAATATAAATTTTGAATAATTGAGTTCAGGCAATGATCTGAGCCTTAACAACCTATACTTACTCACATGGTCCTTTGAAACTGCTTCGATCCATTTACTGGGTTAAAACCTAATTCAGTATGATAGGTCGAACCCAACCGTGTTTTTAAATCAACAAAGGCCTGAATCGGTCCTTATTTATCAAAGGACTGGGTTAGCAAAACAACCCAAATTGGATGAGGTTTTTTTAGTCAGCAGTTTTTAGAGTGATATTACACTCAGTTTACCAGATCACAATTCTCATTAGAACTGCACTAAAGTTGCATTTATATTCAGAAAGCTCATCAAAGTCACGTCTGTGTGTTTATCCATTGTGCATACTTGATCAATGCTGGAAATATTTACTTGCAGCAAATAAATGGTACGCAACTGTGGTAAAGAAATTCAGAGGAATTTAATATTTTCATCTGTCTATGCAATGTTTTTATTGTTAAATAACTTTTTTGTTCATGTTTTCTTTGTTTAAAATCTAAAGCAAGTGCAAACCAAAGTCAAAATAGTGGTAATTCCACACGTTATAGTACTTATACCTGGAGGTTAGATGGAAGCCTTGTGAAGATATAGTACTATTTTTTACTTTAAAATAGGTCATGGGTAACCTGATGTGTGGAAAAAGGACAAAATACTTATCTGTAAAACGGGTCATCTCTGTAATTTGTGACAAACTCTTATCAGATAAGAAACTAGGAACATCAAAGTTAATATATGCCATGGTTCAATCTAATTCATTGTTTTTGACACTCAATCATCTTTTAAACAAGTCTTTGGTTCTACCTATTTTTGTTTCGAGTGGAAGTTATTAATCTCCAACTCTCCTGCAATTCAATAGTGTTGACAAAGTCAGAGACCGAGATAAGATTCTCATTGCTATGAACTGGAAATGTTTGCAAGCACACTGGAGGTATATCAATACATTCTTACTGAGAAGTGAAAAGACTGATATTCCTCAGAGGATTTTTACTTAAAACCAATAAAATAACCGAAAACATCTCTGTGTAAGATTATGTGCATTTCAAATGCTATAAATAAGATCTTTAGATTTAACATTGCATACATTTAACATGAGTACTTTAACAGGTTAAATCCCAAGTATTAACACTGTATGGTATTTGTCCAAATGTGATTAACTTTCCTTTAGCTAAACAACAATGCAAGTGAGGCAAATTCAAAAAAGGGGAATTCAAGAGGGAAATATTTCAACACAAAATTCAATTTCCCAACAATATTTGAACATTACAATAAACAAAACAAAAAATGCATGATTTTTTTGTTAATACAGAAATATGCATGAACAATGCCATAGCATAAACAATTATAGGGAAGAATGTTGACTTGACAGTTGTCCAGCACAATCAATGACACGTTCCACAAGGAGGGTAAGGCACAAAAGGTCATAACTACAGAAGCTGGCTATTCAAATAGTTTTGCTATCCAAGCATCTTCATCGAAAGTTAAGTGGAAGAAAAAAATTTGGAAGAAAAAAAACATGAACAGGGGGGATAACTGTAACCTTGAGATGGTTGTGTAGCGAAAGCTATACCAAAGTTTGTGGCAGATTCTTAAGGTAGGGACTGTAGTTAGAGTCAGTGCTTCAATAGCTAAGAGTCACATATTCCTTGTGTTAAACTGATACAATTCAAAGACTATGTGAGACGTTTGTTATCACCATTAATGTCCAACAATCTAGAGGAAGGGTGGAAATCAAAGTTTCTTGAGGTACAGGGTGAGGTTTCCAGATAAGTGATGATTAGGTGACTGAAAGTCACCTAATGTGTCAGTGCTTGTCTCCTTTCTTTTATGAAGTCTAAAGTCAACACAACAGTGAACAAGAAACATTTAGAGCACATTAAAGTTAAAATTTAATGATTGGCTTTAGAGAAATACTGTTTGTTTTTTTCCAGCAGCACTTGGCCCCTGTCCAGACATCCAAAAATATACATATCTGATTTACTGACCATGGCTTTACTATGTTTCAGTGGCCAACACACAAGCCGGACCATAACCCCACTGAGAATTTATGGGATCATTTACAAACGATTGGAGAGTGTTATCTTGCACAGAAAAAAAAAAGTTAAGTATTATTGATCTTATTTGGTAGTTAGATTATTTGTTCACAAGGGAGCAATGTAGTGCCAGAAGCATTAAGTGTGGTTACTTTGTCTTCAAGTAAAGAGAGAGCTTTGATTTGTGAGATTTGTTTGCTTTTTGTTTTTGCTTCAGCTTGTTCGCTCAGTGTTTGGGAGCCAAATTGATTCTTTTGGTATGAATATGTTACTTGATCTTTGTATATTATTATTGTATATTTTTTTGAAAACTGAAATTTCTGTATTAAAGGTTTATGTTTAGTTGCTTGTATCTACTGTACTGTTTTAATGTTATAAGAAACATAATTTTGTTCTTTTTTCATTTCAAATTCAACAGAAATAAGTGTTTGAAAGACAAAGCATTGTCTAAAACTACAAAAAAATGTTTTGATAGTGTATGTCCTCTTTTATAAATATCATAGAAACATAAACTTCCAAAGACAATTTGTAATTAAATTAGCAATGGAATTGCATGGTGTAAACATACATTTTGGCACCTCTATTATGTAAACGTTTTTTTAAAGGACTAATTTGAGTCTGACAAATTGACACGTACATAGCAATAACAGCATTACCTTTAATAACTCTGAATAGGTTCAACTAATAGTTTTGATGTATTCCTTTGCAGTAACCAATTTTATGCTAATTTGATTAAGAAACGAAAAATTATATTTCTTAATAAACCTGGAACCATCAAAGTATCCAATAAATAGTTTCCAAGCAGCACACAAAGAGCAGTTATTACTTGACACTGAAAAACATATATCACTTTAACACAACAGACAGACTCATGCATTTTGAAGGAGGATAGTTGCCTGATCTCTGTTTATCACAAATATTTAACAAAAAACATTAACTTATTGGCAAACAATGAAGATGTCATAAGTGAAAACAAAACAAAAATCTATTGTTATTTTTATTATGAAAATTAGCTAAAACTTTCCTAAAGAAAGATATAAGTAAAACAGGGCAGATTAATGTAATATGTTGAAGACCACACCGCCAAAATGGATAATAGCACATTATTGACAAAAGACAAGAAAGAAAATGGGGAAAAGGAGAGCCAAGAAAGATTGGAATTTGGCTAGCTCAAACAAGAGAGGTGTAAATCATGAGCACTCAGCCTACATCTTACTTGGAATTGAACTGGGAGAAAAAGAGTGATAACATTCCATCATCATCTGTTGTGTGCTGTTTGTCCCTGTGGTGATGAGTTTAACCAACCACTGAGAGGTTTGTCTTCTATTAGTGAGTGCTGGCCTCAGTCCCTCAGCTGGCCATGACCGTGGTCAGTGCTCTTCCTTTTCTAGTGTCCCACAGCAAACTCACCAAGGACAAGCTGCCCATAAGTAAACATTTGATGGGAAAACACTTCGTCTTTATGTCAGCTAACATCCAAATGCCCTTGAGGGAAAATAAAAAGATAATTTCGATGGTGAACCTAGAAAGTTTTGCATGCTGGGGGCTCTGAAAACAACAAGAATTTGCATCATCTGTACCTGCTTGTTGAGTGTTACATTTTAAAGTCCGTTATTATTCATTTTATATATGGGAAAACAGATATAAATGAATTTGTAAAACTGACAAAAATCTTTCTGTTCAGAACATGACACTTCAGCTTATAAGCACTGTAATACATACTAACAGTAATAATTAAACCAACTGAAAATGTGAACATATATTTTTTATAAATATTGACAAGTCATGCAAGCTTCTTTTGTAATCTGCCCGTTAAACCATTCTGTTTTGTGACAGTTAGAAGTGCCAAAGTCTACTTTAGATTAATTTGTTTAACTGAGTAAAGAAATATTTTTTCTAACTACTATTTATCAAACTAGATGCAACATTATTTTATTGATCCTAACAAAGATGTTTAGCCTAAATCAATGCAGATACATTTAGAAAGAGTAAGAACATGCTTTAACAAGAGAGGCACAGAGACATCCTCTAGTGTGCTGAACTGTCAGATTTTCTGACTGACTAGCATTAAGTGCTCAAACACCTAGACGGAAATTCAAAAGCTAACGACGGTCTTTAGAGAGGAAGCAGTTACTGTGGGAAGAAGCCTCAAAGTTTGCAATATGCAGTGCCAGTGAGGGCTTCAAGTTGGTATGATATAGATTTGGACTTCGGCTGTATATGCTATCCAGGGCAGCGAAGAATGTTCAGCGTTGTATATTGGATAAACTAAACAGCAACTACACAAAAGTATGGTTCAAGACAGAAGACCAGACTAATTTTTTGAAGACAATAATGAACACAGTGTAATGGTTAAAGAGATGAGCGAAAGAAGCCATCTATGCCAAACGTTTGAAACCAACATTGAACAGAGGAGGTTGCTTGTTCTATTGTTAAGCCCCCAAATTGGCCAAGAAGACAATCAGGAAGCACTTCCGAGGCATTCGTAAATCCAAGGAGAATATAAACATGGTAAAATTAAGCTGTTTGGGGCAGATTAAACCTTATTACAAGTGGAATTTGTTCTGTCCTGAGCACTCCTGTTCTACGCATACAGCTGATCAAGACTGGATTTATAAATACTGTTGAACGGCTCAAACTGGCTCTAAACTTCTCAGGGTGAGTGAAAGAACATAAAAATAGCTAAAATTAAGGTCCAGGTTGAAAAAAAAGAATTTCCTTTAACTCCTAAATATTTTATAACATCTAAATCCCATTTTATTTTGTATTCTTTCTGAGGTGATTTGTTTGGAATATAGTCAATACAGAGTTCTTGTGTTTGTGTGATATTTAGTTTATAACCAGACCTTTGGCCGAAATTGTTGATGACTGAAAAAGTTTAGGGAGAGACTGGTATGGATTTTGGATATATATGTGATTTTATCGTCAGATGCTTAATCCATCTTTATATACAGTCTATAGTGGATATGCATGTTTAAATTGCTGGTCAGGTTTCTTTTTTTAATTTACACATGTGCCTCCTATACCAAAGCCTGGAATTATGTCCACTTCCTGTATACTGTTACATGGCAGCCAGCAGTTTTGTAAATTGTGGCAATTAAAAACCTAAAAGAAGTCTGTAATTTTCATTAATTCTCACTTGAACTGTGAGAGGCAGAATGTATAACAAATCCAGGAAATCACATTGTATTATTTTTAAAGACTTGTTAGAATTATTGTGCAGAACATAAGTATTTAGTACCTAAAACAAGCAATAATTCTGGCTCTCTGACCTGTTACTTCTTCTTAAAGAAGCTATTTTATCATCCACTCGTTACCTGTATCAATAGCACTTGTTTAAACTATTTATCTGTATGAAAGACACCTGTCCACACCTTCAAACAGTTAGACTCCAACCTCCACCATGGCCAGGACCAGAGAGCTGTCTAAGGACACCAGGGACCATATTGTACAGCTGGCAATCTACAATAGACAAGCAGCTTGGTGAGAAGAGATCAACTGTTGGAGGAATTATTAGAAAATGTAATAAATACAAATTCACTGACGATCTCACTTTTCATGGGGCTCCATAGAAGATCTCAACTATTTGGGTACACATGATTTTGAGAAAAGAGCAGAAACAGCCCAGAACAACAAGAGGGGAACTGGGACCACAGTAACAATGACCTCAAGAGAGCTGGGAACACAGTAACAAAGGTTACTATTACTAACGCACTACGTCATCATGGCTCACAATCCTGCCGCACTCGAGGTTAAAAAAGCACATGTCCATGCTTGTTTAAAGTTTCCCAGATACCATCTGAATGATCCAGAGGAGAACTGGGAGAATGTCATGTGATCAAATGAGACTAAAATAGAATTCTGGTATAAATGCCATTTGCCATGTTTGGAGGGGAAGAATTCTGAGTTGCATCCCCAGAACACCATACCCACTGTGAAGCATGGGGTGGAAACATCATGGTTTGAGTCTGCTTTTCTGTAAAAGGGACAGGACAACTGGTCCGTATTAAGGATTAATGGGAGCATGTTTCGTGTGATTTGGGGCAAAAGCCTCCTTCCATTAGTAAGAGCATTGGAGATGAAATGTGTCTTGATCTTTCAGCATGAAAATGATCCCCAACACATCGCCAGGGCAACAAAGGAGTGGGTACATAAAACATTTCAAAGCTCTGGAGTGGCCTAGCCAGTCCCCAGACCTCAATCCAATAGAGAATATCTGGAGGATGTTGAAGGTTCATGCTGCCCAGCTACAGCCCTAAAACATCCCTCTAGAGAATATCTGAAAGGAGGAATGGGCCAAAGATACCAGCTTCTGTGTGTGCAACCCTGGTAAAGACCTGCAGGAAACGCTTGACCTCTGTCATTACCAAATAGACCAAATACTAAATTTTTGCACCATTAAAAAATAAATTATTTAAAAATCATACAATCTTATTTCCTGAAATGTTGTCTTACATTCCTAATTTCACAGTAGAAGTGTACCTATGATGAAAAATACAGTCCTCTTAGTCTCCAATTAGTGGCTTTTAAATACTTTTGCCCCACTATAGATAATTACAATATTTCACAATTGTCATTTCAAATTTAAATTACTTTGCATTATTTTGTAGAAAGGTTTATGCAACAGCCCATTGTGGTTAAGATAATATTTAGGTACAACTAACTCTCTAATTAAGCATTATTATTACCCCTGATTGAAACCTGAGTGATGTCCTGCTGGTGTTACTCATTTGAATAAACTACACCACATTTATCTGAAATGTACTTGTTTTAAATTAGTTGTCTAAACAAGAAAACATATCCAATGTCCATTTGAATTGAACTGGCACATGGTTAGTGCAAAACCTTCCATGTCAGAATGGGTTCTTTAATGGGTCAAACAGTCAAAATGACAACAGAACAAAGTGACGAGCCTTCAAAGAAACATAGTAATCAGATTTAACTGATACTCAAGAAATTTATGAAATTTAGTGACTCTGTGCAATCTAGATATGGAATTTTTTTTATCACATGCATTCTTTCCTTTTAGTTGTAATTCTATTGCTACCAGAACAGACGAGCAGTGAAACAGCGACCTCTTATACAACTAAAACATTGGCTTTAACTTTTCAGGTTTCACATAAAGTAACTCAAACACTTTTTTTCAGTTGTATAAAGCAAAACACAAGGTCAGCCACAGCGTAGTCTGTCCCTAAGCATTACCTGTTAGATTTAGTGTACTGTGCATACCATGCTGTGCATGCCATGAGGTTAGTCCAGCTAAGCTATATCTGATGTAAACTCAGATGTTCTGAAATAGTTTTAGAGAGCCAATCTACTCTGCCACTCTGCACCAAATCAGGTTTCCTTCACTTACAGAAAATTGCTTGACATTATGTGACTGCCCAGATGCCTCGCTGAAGCCTCACACATGCTGATTAGATTCTTCGCTTAAGGCAGTCCAGAATTTCGTACAGTAGTCCTCCAAAGTCTGTGCTGCCGCCAAAGAAAACAGCAGGAGTGTACACCACAGTTCTACCCTAGTTTATGCCAAGCATGTTGGAGATGCTTCTGAGCAATATATAAAAAAGACTAAAATTGTGTGTATCATAAAATATAGATATCAGAAGCAATTGCATATTTTGCTTGAAATCATTCAGATTAAAGAAAAAAAAAGAATATTAGTTGGTTTCCTCAAAACTGAACAAATCCTGTGAGGTATTTATTACTTGAGACAACATGTCTCAAGCATTGCATTGAATGCACAACACTGAAACAAAAAAGATGAATAGTTTTTTTAAGAACAAAGTCAAAATGTTATTGAAATTAGATCAAACTTTTCATGAGTGCAGACTTTCAAATAATCATGTAATATCTGAATGATTTTCAAGAGATAGAGAGACATGAGGAATTTAGATTAGACTGACGCCTAAAACACCTACTTTCCTTGCCACAGAAATACAATTCCAATTAAAGCTGCAAGCAGTGATGAACACCCTCACAATCTGCCGCTGCCTATGCAGCCACCACTACCATCGGCGATATCCCTCCTAACCCTTCACGTGCAGCTATGCATGTGCTCATGCAGGTGCATGCAGCATTACCTGTCCTCTCTATCAATGTCAACACAGCCTCAGAGTTTGTGTTTCGGCCATTAAAGCTATTTGTATACATAAGTGAGTGAAAGGAAGCATTGTATAGGCTGTGCCGATGAACGATGTCATCGTCCATCATGATGGCTGACCAACATCACGATGGAAAGCCACCATCGTGATGCCACGCCCACCACTCTGTCAGACACGCACTAATCCTTTAAGAAGAGAATAAACTAAACTAAACTAAGACTAACTAAAACCTTTGCAGGGACTGCTCCGTAAACATTGAGAACATAACTAACTAATGAGTGCAGCACAGCGGAAAATGTTTTTGTATAAATATACACACATATATATATATATATATATATATATATATATATATACAACTTTAATATTTGAGTTACAAGTTTCATCAGCTTTCTTCATCAACTTGTTTCCTTGTCTCTGACTAAATAACATGATTTCCTGTCACCAGGGGGTGTGGCTATTTGTAACTTGCTCATAAGGTATGGGACAGGACACGCATCCTCACTCACTATGCTTGCTTTGGGCTGCTCACGCTGCACAATGTATAACGTAGCTTACATGCATATCTGCTCCACACTATTAGTGCTAGATATTACAATAACTTGGACGAATAAACATGTAAGACATCAGGGTGTTTTGTTTTGTTTTTTTTAACGCCCTTGCTATGTAATATTAGTTCACTTGGCTACATTTAACATTATCAAATACCCATACATTTTGGTTCACATAACTTTTTTACTGTTGGATTTATATCAATTAATATCATATCAATTATTAAAATGGTTCTCATGGGTTAGGGTTAGGGTTAGTTTAGGGTTATGCAAAATATGGTGGGTTTTGGAGCACCCCAAAAATGAAATGCTTTGGGGAAAAGAATAAACAGAGCAGATACAATAGGCCTCCACAGTGCCTTTGGTGCACTGGCCTAAAAATGGTCAGACTCTAGAGAGCTACAGGCTAAAAAATAATTCACTCTGATGAATCTCTTTGATTTGACACAAGGGTTAACCTTAATGTCATCTACCTTCTCGTGCAATTCAAGCTTCAGACATAATTTAGGCTTGCAAAGGCTTGTGCCAAAATCACACAAGCCTGAACTGAAATCTTGCTCACAATTGCAAGGTGCCATTCTAAAGAAGTTGCCCAAAGAGGCACAATACTTGAAATATTTTCATTTGCAAACTTCAATGATAATATAATCTATAACAAACAGCCCTCTATTAAATTTGTTATCAAAAAATTTTTCTTAAAATTCTATCAATGAAAATAATGTATAAAATCTCACACATGACATTTAAAACAAAGGTTATGCAAATTTGTTAATTTTATTTATGTTTTAAGCATCTTTATCAAGCTTGGGCAGCATAGTAGAGTTTATTACAAAAATATTCAATATTTCTTATAAAAAGTTTTTAAAAAGAGCCATGAGAGAATGACAAATACAGCATAATGGCTTCTCTTTGCAATTTTGAGGGAGTATGTTAAAATCAGATCTGTTCCCAGTGTCATTTCAGCTTGTTTTATTTATGTAGCAAAAATTCACAACACATCGTGTCCTAAAGACAGATTACTAGTCAAGTACGTCCATTCCAAAGTGATCCAAGTTATCAAGCAACATGGTCAAGTTCAGTTTATGATTCAAATTAGTTAAACAAAAAGGTTATTATCAGAGGAAGCCCGGCAGACTCCATGGATTCATTGAGATTCAGGATTCCGAGATAAGGGTGTCAAAGATCTCACACAATTTTCTTAATGTTAGTCATTTTAAACATAAAAGTGACTTTGTCTGAATGTTTCCTCAGTACTCTGTTGAAAATTCATAATCCTTTATCATCAAAGTGAATCAGGATGATTAAACTGAGATTGTATTACTTTGGCTCAAGCCAAAGTCACGAAGTGCCAGCTGCTAAGAAGTTTCCCCAAGCACTGAATAAATATAAACAACTTGGACATCAAGCAATGTGCTCGTCTTGTTTGAAATCATAGTGGAATAACTATTTCAATGGAAGTATTCTTCTGTCTATTCACCTTAATCTGAATATTCTCATCATTCCCATTTTTTTCTTTCTTTCATTATTTATTTGTTGGATTAATTATTTCATTTTTTTATTAAAAATCAAGGAACAAATTTTAAAGGGATTAAATGTATACTTTAGAGAAAAAAACATAACAGTCCTAAAATTTTATTGATTAATAAATCACATCCAGTCTCTTTTTTTTATGAGAACATTTAAAAATCAGTTTTTGTTTTTTTGTTTTACGAAAAACGAGCCTTTGGAGTGACACCCTTCCAAAATCATTCCCCTTACCATATGTGGATGCTGATGTAACATTAGGTAACATTAGAGCACAGCTGCCAGTTCTTTTTAACAGAAAATGGATATGTATCTGGACAGGAAAGAACTTTCAAAAAGGAATATGTAAATTTCTATACTGAATGTTTGGAAGTATAAGGCAATATGGGAAAAGACAGCATGAACATTCTTACCCTCCCGTAAATCCTGCTACTCAGAAGAAGGTAAGATTTGTTAAAGTACATATTTCAAGAGGGGGTATTTCTCCTAATCCACTAAAACCAGCAACTAATTTTCTCAAAGTCTGAGCCAAACGAATGTCAAATTGCATATCAGTGTTTTAATTTTCTATGTAGACACCACATTATTGCATTAGCTTGAAGTGACTTTTAAGACCCAACAACGTGTTGTTAAAAACACATTTTAGACAGACTGAGGGAGTGTGAGAGGTGTGACACTGCTTTCAGAATACAGTTTTGACAGCTAAATTGCTATAGTATAGTTAAACAGTCATTGGTAAAACATAGTGACTAAGGGCCTGATTTATCAACGGTTTGCACTTATTAAAACTGGTGCAAACTGTGCAAATCTGATTTGCTAACAGACCCTAAAAATGATTGCACCTGTTAAACCCGAGCAAGAAGCACATAATCTATTTACTGCTTTTCCCTATGCTGAATATACAATATGGGAGTTTTCTGTCAGAAGAGGCAAAATATTGGGAGGAGAACAGGCAAATATGGACGCGTTCCAGGCGCAGTGTGATTTACTAAACATCAAAATATTTTTCTATTTTAGCATCCATTTTTACCACTTCTGAAAGGCATTTTTTAATTTTACTGAAAAACGAAAAATTATATTCACGCACAATAAAATCTAATAGTATTTAATAAGAATCTATAAAAAAATGTACTATTTCAGCCCTCCACTTTCTAATTATAAAATAAATATGTAAACTTAAGATACAAAATAAATGGGTAAATTATAAGTTAAAGGTCTTATAACTTATAAGAGCAACCAAAATAAAAATGCTTGTAAATTTGTACCAGCAAAAATGGACAGTGGTTTCATTAGGTGGGCAAGGAGGGGCCTAAATACAATAAAACAATTATTTGAAGGAAGGATTCTAAGATCCTTCTCACACTTACAGGAAAACTATGGCATTGATTCGAAGGACCTATTTCCAAATTTTCAAGTACGGCATTATCTTATGAGACATGTAGAATGGGATTAAATCAGAGAAGTTCCATCTAATTTTGAGCAATACTGGATAGATATACAGTAGCTGAAGAAGGGGTCTAACATCCAAAATTCAATATCCTGCATGTATAACAAGATCTGCATGGATATGTCAATGAACACGTATGATGTGAAAGGTAAATGGGAATTGGAAATTAATACCATAATTGAGGATGAGGAATGGGAGAGTTCCTGGCTACTGTTGTACTTTACCTTTTTGGGGCTATTTTATATACAGTTAATCATTCAGAGGTAAAAGTCTGTTTTATATGATTCATGGTTGTAAAACATATTCTTACCAGTATTTTAATTGGGCACCTTTTGAGGAACATCAGAGCCTTTGTGTATGTTGGGAGTATGTGTGACCTTTGAGGACCTCTGAGACAAAGAGTTTTATTGCAGGCTGTAAAACCAGGATGTCTGTAGATTAGGCTGGAAATAGGGAGGACCCAGGACCATAAAACCATAAAACTCAGAATGAACTTTTGACTTGGATCCAGGAGGAGGACACTTAATTCTGGACGGACCAGTGGTTGTCAAGACACTTTTTAAAAACGTTCTGATTGGAGCAGATTCCGAGGGAGAAGAGACGCCCAGATGATGGGAAATTTTGGATGTCTATAAAAGTTATGACATGAAAACCATTCGTTGTCAGATGTCTTTATCTGGCCCAGAGAAAATGGGCATGTTTCTCTGTAAAACTGCATATCTGTTAATCTGTTTAAAATAAAACTGAGAACTGGGAAATTGGCTCCATTTGTCTCTGTTTTGAACATGCACTGAATTATTTTTTTGATAAAATTTAATTCTACAAATGGTGACCTCGAACGTGTGCAGAGTTTGGACCAAGATCCAGTTATTTTTTAAGTTAATTAACGGACGTGTATTTGCTCTATTGACAATTTGCGCAGAGTTGCGTAGTTTTTAATTCTGTTGATTGGTTAATCTAACATTGGGTAAATGTTGTCATGCGAGTTAAATATGTTTTTTTGTTTTAAGCAGATTGACTGTTGCGGGCTTCGTAGTTGAAGCTGCAGTTTTTTTCTGTCTCTCTGTTCTGCACATGATTGCGACCTTCTTTGCGCTCCGCAATGAAACACCGGTGCCTGCTGGGAGATGGTGTTTGTTACTCTGCAGGACAATGGAGCAGATGGACTGGATGGAGCGGTCCCTTCAACGACTCAAAATCGGAGCCAAAGTGCGGATCGGGGCTTGAGAATTGGCCTCTCGACTTCGACAGGACGCTGTCGTAGATTCTTCAAGGCTGGCAAACGGAGAAAATTGACGGTAGAGCCGGTGTGCCCTCTGTTAATATGTACGGATTACCTTGTTGAACGGCCGGCGTATCTCCAAACGCACGATTGAGCCACGTGAATTGGATTGGGTTTAATGGTCCGGCTTTTGGTGGTCCGATTGAGGTTAGTGTTTGATAATATTGTAACAGTACTGTATTTGATGTTTTTTAGGTGACGAGCTGGTGTGTGATGCGCAGGCGCATGTGTATGTGTGTGCGTATGTGTGTGTGTGAGATGGTTTTTTACGCAGGCGCTTTGCGAGACGTGCTGGAGATGTTCCGTTTGTGTTAAAATGTTATAGTATAAATAATGAACTCGAGTATAATAAAATCATTAAAATAGATAAATAAATATATAAGTAAATATGATGGATAACTGAAATTAAAAAATCTATAAGAATTAGTTGTGAACATTTACAACAGGCCATCAGAGCGGACGCCCAAGCTAGGTGGTGAGATGGCGGAGCTAGTTCTGCGTTATTTTCTGCTTAATAGCACGGCAAACATACAACAGCTTTGACTATATGTTTTGATAAATAAATTAGTGGTTATAGGCGGTTTTCTGCCATCTGTTCGAGTCTTTTGAGTGGTTTTCTGGAGGCCGGCGCCGGGAAATTTCTCAAAGCAGACTACGAAAATTGTGACAGATTGGTATAAACCTCCGCGATAAAATAATTAATAAGGTCTAAAAGTCACCGCTTATAATGTTGTGTTTTTTGTTAATGGTTTTGGGCTGTAACGGACGTTGTAGATTCGGTGTTTTCTGTGCAGGACGGCTGTTTTGGAAACATGTGTTTCAGTCCGTGTTGGAAGAACAGGAGATTGTTCCGAATTAAGGTTTGGTAAAGTGGTATAAATTGTGCGGATTAAGACCTGGGATGGCGGTATGTAATTTTCTAAAGTGTGTGTTGCGATTTTCTTGAGTGTTTTCGCCGTACGTTTTGTACTGTTTTAGGTTTCGTTGGACAAAGAGAGTTAACGGTAGCACGTTGCTGTAGGCTGCTGTGCTATGCTAGCGTTTTTGCTTTTGTGTGTCAATGTGTTTTGTGGTTAAACATAACTGCATGTTCTGTGTGTTGTAAGCTAAAAGTTGATTTTGGATAGAAAGTGATTACAGACTCCTGCAGACGATTGCCTTGTTAAGACTTAAACGAATTTGGATTTTGTTAAATTTTTCTGGTTAATTAGGATGTAATATTTTATGACATGACTGGACGTTTGTTAGAAAACGGCCTCAAAATAACTGCTCAGATAAATTTTGTTTGCTACTCATTTGGACTCCCTTCGGCAATGTTTTAGCACATTTTCTACGAAGGGCAATTTAAGGTGTTTCACATTTAACTGAACTGTTACAATACGGAGATTAAAGATTAAGAAGTACATGCTGAATTTAGTTAACTGGTTTTGCCAGAGAAGGCTCAATTTATCACATGAGGAGAGCATGTACATTTATTGGGATAATGATGCATGTTACAATTAAACGCAAATGACTAAGAACAGTTACTCATGAGTCGATTCTGACTTGGTGTAGTTTTAATTTTTGATTTCATCTTTAAAATTAAAAAGAGGGGACTTTATAGTCAAAATAAAAGTTGCTTTTTTTGAATCTTTAATTAGGTGGATTTGTTGCTTTTTGATTGATCTAAGCAGGATTTGATTAAGTTGGCCTAAATAAAGATAAAGCTATAAGTAGTAATTATAAGAATAGAACGAAAAGCAAACGGTGTTAATTGGAAAGCAACAAACTGGTTTAAATTATTTTAATAAGCACCGTGTTGAATGGTACAGAGAATGAGTCTGTGATTTAAATAAGTATCATTTATGCTAAAATTATGTTTGGCTTATTTCTGATGGCTCTATAGACTTTAGAAATATAGCTTAGTCTCTGAATGAATGACCTAAAGGAGACTGGTGTTAAATTATTTACACAATTGAACATTCTTAAGGATTTTGTGGACACTAAATGCTTATTGGATTTATCAAATTTCAACTGGGGCTCAAGGAGTAACCCAGCATATTTCAATTCCGTTACAAATTGAATGTTTTTACCATGCAAAACAATACTTATCATAGTGATATTTTCTAAACTAGTGGGATTTGAATGTTTGAGTTTGAAAAAAAAAAGGAAAACATTAAAACACAGAGTCATCTTTAAGGCATCAGTTTGTTTTTAAACAGGCTGGGGATAAATTTGGAATTGGTCTAAGGATTGAAAGTAACAACTAAATTCTTTGGTAGATTTGTTGAAGAACAAGTAATGAATATCAGCGGTGATCGAAATGATGGTTTAATTTAGAAGTAAGAAGTAAATTCTAATTCATTTATTCTGATCGTGTAGAAGCAAAATGTGATTGGAGCTACATTGAAATAATTTTTTACCATATATTTGAATGCACATTTTGTTTTGACAAATAAGAATTGGTTTTAGTTTTAAAGTTTAAGATTAATCTTTTAGATGTTATTCATTAATTGTTAGCTAGTCTACTTGATGCTGAGAGTAAATTTACATGTCCTAAAACATTTTAGAACAGTTCTGATCATAGAATAATGACATACTATACCATTTGATTAGTGGGGACTCTGTAACTGACAATTTATTTAGATTTTTTTGATTTTATTTTCTTTATTTTTTCTTATTTTTTATTTTTTTCTCTTTCTCTCTCAACCTTTATGTATTTGGTTCGACTTGGATTCTGACCCAGATTTCTGAATTGCGGTCTGCTTATTAATGAGAACTTTGGAAAATGTTAATTTGAGAAGCTGGATTAAAGAAAACATGATTCAGTGGTAATTTCTTTGACATTTGTTTAGAAGCTTCAATTAAATTTAGTGTTTGTACTTTGAGACATAGAAGGAGATAATTGGGATACTGTAAAAATGCTGGTTTTTGTTTTTTATTTTAATGCTACTAGTTTTTGTTTAGAGAAATCTTATCTCTTGAACCTCCTTTATTGAATTTTTTTGTTTTACTGCTAAGGGGAATTAGACTACTATGTATCCTACAAACATTTAAGAGGAGTTTTAGTTGCACAAATCAGTTTGACTATGTTTGATTCACTTCACAGAATCTGACAGATGTTCTTGAAGTATGAAATGTTTTCATTATTTACAATCAGAATATTTGGGCAAGTTAGCACATTTGGGTTTGTAGGAAACATATGAAACAAAAGTCACTTTCAAATATAGATTAGACTTTTAGAAAAAGAAAAAAAAGTACTTTAGGTTTGGCAATTTCTAACAACAAGCAACCACCTGGTTACTTTCACATCAATTTGATCAGGGAATGAGACGTGCCTGTTTTGCACTACGGTCTTAGAGTCCCACAGAAATATGTATAGGGAAGCTGTTTTGTCAGTGATTTAAATCTTGGATTTTTCTTTAGAAATATGGATAGAATTTGAAGTATAGCAAACGACTATTTTTGTAAACTATGTTGTGTTTATCAGTCAGTACTATTCTCTGATTTTGTTTTAAACATTTGATGTTTTTTAATTTTGATATTTTTTGTCTGAGCCAGCTTGATAGAGATCCAGTACACTTAAGTGATGGGGAGTTTGGAGACTGGATCGTTATTGGTAATTGCTCAGATGGGAGGAGCTTCACAGGTAACCTTGACAACACCAACAACAGTTATAATTGGAGGGGAACCTAGTTGGACATCTTTATCTCACTGTAAGTAGCATACTTATATTAGCAGAAATTATTAATTGATTAAAGGGACAGAGTCTGGGAAAAGTGGTGTGAAGTCTGAATTTCAAAGGGGTTTAGTTCAATATGAGCTATTCGTCTCAACCTCAGTGAAGCGAAACCAGGAGAGCCACTTTTCCATAGAGACTGTTTACAAGAGGGACAGAAAAAAGGGGATAGAACCTTTGCAGATGGTTATTGCCTTTATTTTTGTTATTGCAATGTTTTAGTGGTGCTTTAGCAATATCTAACAGAAAAATCCAGCCTTTTTTTAAATTTTATTTTATTTATCTATTTACTTTGTGAACAGACCACTAAACTTTGAAGAAAAGAATTAGTGAATGGTATCGATGCAGTTTATATCTGAGGAATAGACATTATGTTATGAATTGTTATGTTTACTCTCAGACACCATTTTGTAGGACATCAACATAGAGCCTACTGATCTTACTGATTAATTTTCAGATATTTTACTCACCTCAAGGATTTGGGAGACTGTTGAGACTGAAATGTATTGCCCAGGAAGGAAGTTATGGGGGTGATGAAAGAATTTGCAGAGTGGGTAAGACTGACTGATAGAGGTTAACCTGCGTTTTTCTATACTTTTGATTGTATTTGTGATCAGACCATAGATCTACTAGTTTGGACATGTTTAGTAAAACTAAATAAGATTATATTGATTTGCCAAATTAGGGCATGGGACATGTATGGCTGTTTGTCCACTGTTGACGCACTCCAATGGCTGCAAGGAAGCTCGGTGCTTTGTGTTGAGGCTGGATGGAACGTCTGGTCTGCTTATCTGTGGAATGTCTTGTCATAACTGCCTTTCGACAATAATGCAGGAGACAATTTGCTGAGATTAACAAACGTTCTTGGCTTTATCCACAGCAAGCACCTGAGGAAGTGGGGAGAGGCACAAAGCTGCTGCCCCATTAGGACCAGGCCTGTCTCGAGTGCTGGATGGGAAAACATGGTTCTGTTCCCGTGCCCAGGTTTGGTGAATTTGAAGATAATTGGATACTTTAAATTTATAGGTTTAGTTTTGTTAATTTATACTTGGAAAATTTACAGGGTCTGACAGCTAAAGTGGGAAAAACTCAGGCTAACTAGGTTAGTTTTTGCGTACTTTATGGGATATATTTCTGGCTATATGACACGTTATGGGTTTTTTAAGCTGTAAGGAAGAATTCAGAAACAATGCGTAAATGTTAAATTAATCATTTGATTCCATACCAGGTTTTCTTAATGGCATCAGATCGCATCTTCCTGCACCTGAATGAATTGGCTGTGTTTGGGAAATGGTCAATTACGGGAGTAATTTACCATTAAAGAGGGATTATTATTGTAATCATCTGATTATGATTTCATTTGGAAAAGACAGTTCCTTTATAGACATTTACTGAATGCAGCTCCCAGCAGCCTTGGACGGAATGCCAGCGGTGCGGAAGAGAAGATATGAACTTTTAAAAGAACAAAAATGTTACTTCTAACTATTTTTTTTCTGTTTCACAGGGTTCTTCCCACTTTAAGTTTGATTTATTTCAGAATATAACATAGTAATAATGTCTATGTTCATGGGTTTTCTAAGCTTCTTCCACAGTATTAACATGTATCAAGTCAGATTTAATTATCTCTTCACATTTAAGACATTCTTATACCTACTATTACATTTTTGGGTTTTGAATTTAGTAGTTTTTGGGAATTGTTAAAATAATATTTTTTGTATAATGCCAAAAGAGGGTGAATTTATAATTAACAGATTTACATTTTTTGAGTAATGGGAGTTAAGGTTAAAGGTATTTTAACAGGTTGAGTTTTGAATTTTAATCTGGAAGTCTTGTTGTGGTATCATATGAAAGACTTGATGTTTTAAACTGATAAAATTTCTTGGGTTTGATTTTTTTTTTTTTGCATTCTCAAATGCTTTACAGGTTTTAGAAACACTAACCCTGAAGGAGAGTACAGAGGAGTGATTCAATCTATTTGAAAATAGATTGAAAGAGGGATTTGTTGTACTTTACCTTTTTGGGGCTATTTTATATACAGTTAATCATTCAGAGGTAAAAGTCTGTTTTATATGATTCATGGTTGTAAAACATATTCTTACCAGTATTTTAATTGGGCACCTTTTGAGGAACATCAGAGCCTTTATGTATGTTGGGAGTATGTGTGACCTTTGAGGACCTCTGAGACAAAGAGTTTTATTGCAGGCTGTAAAACCAGGATGTCTGTAGATTAGGCTGGAAGTAGAGAGGACCCAGGACCATAAAACCACAAAACTCAGAATGAACTTTTGACTTGGATCCAGGAGGAGGACACTTAATTCTGGACGGACCAGTGGTTGTCAAGACACTTTTTAAAAACGTTCTGATTGGAGCAGATTCCGAGGGAGAAGAGACGCCCAGAACATGGGAAGTTTGGATGTCTATAAAAGTTATGACATGAAAACCATTCGTTGTCAGATGTCTTTATCTGGCCCAGAGAAAATGGGCATGTTTCTCTGTAAAACTGCATATCTGTTAATCTGTTTAAAATAAAACTGAGAACTGGGAAATTGGCTCCATTTGTCTCTGTTTTGAACATGCACTGAATTATTTTTTTGATAAATTTTAATTCTACACTACCTTGACAGAAATGTCAAAGTAGCCCAATGTGGAGAGAATTTATTTGGCAGTTAAGAGTAAGATATTTCAAAATCAGTCCAGATGATGCTCAAAGTCACAGAGCATCCTCCATGCTGTCTCTTCTCTGTCTTCTCAGACCCCGAGTAGGTCGTGGCAGATGACCGCTCGTATTGAGCCAGGTTCTGCCGGAGATTTCTTCCTGTTAAAGGGGAGTTTTTCCTCTCCACTGTCGCTACATGCTTGCTCAGTATGAGGGATTGCTGAGGAATAGCTATGGTTAGAGTCTGCATGGTATAACCTCACGTTGATGACTCATCGCAATCTGCTGGGATTCCTTACATAATTGTATCGAAATTACTTTTGTTGTAAAGTTCCTATGAGATGACATTTGATGTGAATTGGCGTTATATAAATAAAAGTGAATTTAATTGAATTGAACTGAAAACTCCATTAGTAATGGCTAACTATGACAATAAATGCTCTCCCTTGTGTTGGAGGGGTTGAGGAGTGATGGGGACCTCGCCCACATTTTCTGGGATTGCCCTAAATTTACAAAAATTTGGAGGGAATGTAAAGTGACAAATAAGTGGGATTCTCAATTTAAAAAGACCAACAGAACCACAACAACTAATGTTGGGCATTGTTGAGAGACACTGGATATAGGAACAAATACAGTGAATATGCTCAAGATCCTTTTCTTAATCGCACATAACATGATCAAAGTGAATTGGTTTAAGCCATATCCACCTATATTAGACCAGAGGAAACAAAAGACTCAAGGAGATAAATGCATGGAACGGATAACGGCAAACTTCTGACTTCAAATGGATTTATATATATTTATATATATATATATTTATTTTTTGTTTTTTTAAATGGGCTCCTGTCAGAACCTATCTTGAAAAGTGAGAATAATGGGGATACACTGTTAGATGTGACGACGACTTTTTTAAAGAGGGTCCCAGTCCCAGCCTGGTCAGCAGCGAGCATGAACTGATGAAGCCTCTTGGATAAGAGGTGAAACGTCTTCCAAGACAAATTACCAAGTCCAGTTGCGTTTGATTGAAATTTCCTTGAGATAACCATGACCTGGATGAATGAGAATATTCACAGGCTTTTTTAAAGAGTATGTTGCATTTTCAATATTTGGTTTTATTTTACTGGCTAAGTAACTTTTATGTTTCTCAAAATTAGACCATTATAATGATCAGTATTTACTACCACTATCTTTTACAGGGCATTTAGTAGGGTCTTCAACCACAGTTTTTTTGAGCCACATGGCAACCATGGCTCAGATGGTAGAAGTTCATTCTGTAGTTGGTTGGTTGCCGGTTTGCGTCCTTGCTCCATCTATCTAGTTGTGTGTGTCGTTAGGCAATACATTTAACCCCCATGCCTGCTAGTGGTAGACAGAGGGTGCGGTGGGACCTGTGTCTGTCGGCTTTGCTTCAGTCAGTTTACCTCAGGGTAGCTGTGGCTACAATGTATCATCAGCCTGAATGGGTGACCAACAGATGATAGTGTAAAGTGCTTTGTGGTCTTCTAAATGAAGAAGCACTATAACACTGAAGGAAATTGATCATTTGTACAACAGAAGTGCTATTGCCTGTTTGCAGCAGGGTATTCTGTACACATTCACAGGAATTATGAAACTAAATCCAAATGCTGCCAAAATCTCAGATTTTCTTTTCAGAATTTTTTTCACAAGTAATCATTGAGCACTGTGGTGAATTATAAATGGACTGGGTTGACTATATAGAGCCTTTAAATCTTTGGATTGGGTGCTAGTTTGTTAAGTCTCAAAAATAAAAAAATTCTGGTCACCACTGATCAACTCGTTATTACTGTGACTGTGATGGATACTGAATATGTATTAAGGTTTGGGTGCAATGAAACCGCTGTGTCATTCTTTTTATGGAAGACAGAAAAAGTTTCAAGACGAGCGAGCAACACACTGGCCTGCACACTCTACAGAAAGAGAAAAACCCCTTGAGGAACAATGAATGGGCAAAAAAAGGGGAACAGCCATCTGACCGGAGACACGCCCTGCTGTAGCTGAGATGAACTGTGGGTTGGAAACGAGCCACACTAAATGTATTTCCCTGAAACTGGCTACATGGGGAATCGCTTGTCTTTGATAACAGACACACCACAATCCAGCAACATGGGAATCACTTGGATGACAGTAGAACATTTCCACACAAAACATCAATGGCGTAGGGGGACCTTCTGGTACCCTGGTTCCCAGAGCCATCATTCATTTTTTAGAAGACTGCCTTTTTCACCCCCAACAAAAATGAAATGAGCAAAGCAACAAGATAGAAAGAGCCCAAGCCTTCTCCAATGTTTCAGCAAACTTTGTGTTCTTATTGATGTCAATTTATTTCTGAAGGTGCTGAGGAAGATGGAATAAGGGAGGAACAAAGACACAAAAAAGGGAACACTACACACATAATCAATTTGAAAATAATACAATTAAGAATAACAGACAAAGTCAATTTTGATAGTGTTTTAGAAGTTGGAAACAGAGCTTGTATGCTCCAAAACATTTACTGGAGTATGACATCTTCCACACCGTTATCTACATAACAATAATGCTTTGCTGGAGAAGATAAAAGGGTCCGGTGGAGCCTGTATTTACGGAAAGCCCATGTCTGTCAGTGTGTCCAAATGCTGATGTGCCTACAATGTAGTTCACCCACACTAGCATGTGAATGTGTGTGTGAATGGGTGAATGACTAAAAGTTGTGTATAGCATTTTGTGATACTCTGAATGTGAAAGCGTTTTACAAATGCAGGCCATTTACCATTTTTAAGTTGAAATACTCTATATAATTATATACTGGATTTTTTTTATCTTTAAACAAAGAATTTTAACTTCTTCTGCAAGACAACATAAATAACTTCCATGCCTACACCTAAGTCATCAAGCAAATTTGACAAATGCGGAGGAACCTTGTGTTTAATTTGATAAAAAATATAAG
The DNA here is from genome assembly GCA_028564705.1 of Apricaphanius iberus. Lineage (NCBI taxonomy): Eukaryota > Metazoa > Chordata > Actinopteri > Cyprinodontiformes > Aphaniidae > Apricaphanius > Apricaphanius iberus. Next base: position 1,968,285 of record JAPXFQ010000249.1, read on the forward strand.
TAAAGGCATACAAAAAATTTTAAAATATATGTCCTTAAAATTTGTCAGATAAAAAAAAATCTAATTTGAAAGCTACATTCTCTCATCTGAGATAAAACTTTACTGTGTCTAACATTATTAAATCAAATCTCTGTGCATTGCAGCAGATGGGGGTCTTGCTCCCACACCTCTCATTATTAAGCCTCCTCTCTCACACCTGTTATATACCAGGAGGTCTAATGTGTTCACACCTGGGCACACTATCAAAACTTATCTCTAAACGGGGTTCTCAGGGCACCCTGTCTCTAAGACAAAAAAAAAGCATGCCATCATTTGACACTGCACCAACTTTATACATTCTGATTATAAAGAGGCCTGAGGGTCTGAGGGGCAAATGTTTCCATGCCGCATGTGTTTTTGTCACAGTAAAACCACAAACTTGAATGTATTTTATTAAAGTTGTGCATAATTGTGAATTTAAAAGATACGTGGTTTTAACAGCTTTTCAAAACAGAAAACCAAAGTGTGTGAAATCATCATCTTCATTTACTCTCATGCTCCTGAACAGAATCTAGTGCAACCATTGCCTTCAGAACCAGAAGTGATAAATGTGTAGCCAAGAGTTTCATGGTAACACTGAAGAAGCAACATAAATTTACAGCTAAGCTGGGTGAATAAATTGACAGTAAGAAAAGACATAACAATAAAAAAAAAACTACTGTAGAGGAAATCCAGAAGCCAGTTTTCAGTTTGAAAAAAAAAAAAAAGTAGGTGAACCTAATGAACATGGAAGAAAGTTTTTTAAGCAAATCAGATTATGATTTAACTTTTAGACCACACCACATATTATAAAACATCCAATGTGTGGTGGAAAGCAAATTATACATATACATACCAGCACATCAATCTCAGAATGAGAGGTGGTGGCACCATCATCGTATGGGGACGCTTTTATTCAGCAGGAAATAATAAGCTCAAAGACCTGAGACTGGGGTGGGAGTTCAGTTTTGTGCAGGTTAATAAACTGATCACAAATGCATGCCACACTTATCAAACATACTATCTAAGCCTCCAAATCAATGAATCTCATAATTAATTCAGATGATCTCATTAATTTTACATTTTTATGCTTGTTTGTTTCTCCTTACATGTCTCTGTCTTTCTACCAAATAAACGTGTTAAAAAAGGCATATATGCGCTATATATCAGTTGAGAACATTGTCTGTAGTAGTTTATCGTGACCACATTTCAATAAAGTTATTAGAAATTAAGGTGAATGTAGAAGGGCCCTAAAAGCTTTAATTCACAAGGAAAAGGAGAATGAATACTAGAAAATTTCTTCCAGTTTCAGTGGTAGATGTTCATTAGAAATAGTTTATTGATTCTTCATGCAGGGAGTACCTGTATCAATTTTTACACTAGTTTGAAATGCCCTCAAAATGACTAAATTATTGTTTATTTTAATAAACAATAATAACAATAAAATTTGGTATGGTGAAAGGCCTAATGATATGTACCGTAATTTCTGGCACCTGATTATAAGCCACACCAGCCTATTTTAGGGGAAAAACACACATGTGTACATATACAAGCTGCACCCGATTACAAGTCGCATCTGTTTTAACGTTTAATTAGCATATGTAATGATTCTTGCAGAGGGAATTTTCGGGAACGTGATTGGTGTTTGAAGAAGCTTCGATTTTATTAACATTTCAAAATAATGAAAACAACTTGGCCATACTCTCTCTTTGCGTGTTCATCCAATCCTCAAGAAAGACTTCCAGTCCAGGCCATCTACTTTTATCACCTCAGAAAGCTTTTTTCATCTTATTGCACTGAGACAGTTCTTCACGTCAACGTCCCACCACTGATTAATTTCTGTCAAGGGTCCGTGAAGCTGCCAGTGGCGGCTGGTGGAATTTTCTCCAGTAGGGGCTATGACTATGATGACTCGATATTAAGGATGGCAAATGATTACATTTTTTATCTAATTAATCAGATGGTAGCTGTAAATTAATCACGACAAATTAACATTTCTAACTATAACAAAAAAAAACTACAATTTTTGGTGTGAATAAAAGACAAATGCAGACGCAGTTGCTCTTTTCTTAAATGACGTAAAGGATTAATAGAATTTTTGTTGTGAACTCCCCAATCACATTCTTAAGTGGCACTTTTAAACTATTTATCTTTTAGCCTATTGCTAAGGTAAACTAACTGGCTAACATTTTCTGTATGTAAAGCCGATAGTTTCTTATTAATGTTGGACAACACTGAGCATCCTCTTAATGGCACTATTCTATCACAACAGCGTTTGTTTATTTTTTTGTTTTTTTTTCAGCCTTGTCAAAGGTTTCAACAGTTTGGCTGCAACACAGACTGCTACTGTAGTCGAGGAAACACTGAGCTGTCTATTGAGGTATTGTTTGAGGGTGGCTGTTCACACGGGGAGAACCTGCTAGAGCTCCTCTCAAAGCCATTCAGAGCATGAAAAAAAATTAGTTGGAGAAAAGGTTGTAATATTTATTCAGTTCTTTGTTATTTCAACACAGCTACTGATACAATTTTGGGTGATATAAATGGGAGGAGGGAGTTGAATGTATGTCTGATCTCATATGAAAAATAATAAAAAAATGCAATTAATGTCTAAATAACCAAAATATATGATTAAATATAACATTTAGATATCAGCAGCTGTCAGCCGATTCGGATGTTGTCAATCCATTAAATGGCTGTTATTAGCGGTTATCACTCCCATTAAATGACGTCAGACTGTGCCCTCTTTACCCACTAGTAGGTTGTCTACCATTCTTATCGCTGATAAGAGCCAACTGTCTGCACGTGCCAAAAATACTTCATCAGTGTAGCATATCGTAACTGGAGTTATCTAACCAACAAGTTTTATGTCCTAACCTTAAGGTCACAGAAGGACAAATATACTTTCTTTTAAATGCCTAAACCTAAACCTATTTTGAAGAGGTTTTGAACACCAAACGGAAAACTAAGTTTCAGTAGGTAGACAGGGCACAGTCTGACGGCATTTAAGGGGATTGATAACCGCTAATAACAGCCATTTAATGGGCTGATCACATCTGAAATGGATGCAACTGTGTTAAACATCACTTAAATCAAATTTAATACAGACTTAGTAATCAAAGGTTTGACGTTTTATTTCTGTCTAAAACATGATGGCATAGCTGTTTTAAAGACCGATATAAAATGTCCTAAATATATTTTTTCAGCTCTGACTGAATCCAGGATGTTGGTATTATTTTTCTAAAGCCTCCTCACTAATTGGCCTCCACTCCACTTTTTCAGAAAGTGTTTTTATTAGTTCACATCAGATATCTTTAGTAAAATAGCTAATCTTTCACCAATTTACTATTTGAATCTGTGTCCTTCTTCACTTGCTGGCTAGGTGAATATAAGCCGAGAAATACAAAGTTATCACTATAGCTGAGTGAAAAGCAGTCAGTATCACTGAACACAGGTGTGCATCTTTTCTTTTCATAAATTAACACAGCTTTTAAGATACTCCTCAGCACATTGTCCAGAAGTTGATTAAAGGCAAATTTGCTTGGAGGCTGGAAGAACAAGGTTGACTGAGCTGCAAGGGTAGAACAGTAACTGCTCAGCTGCCATTTAAAACAGTAATATCGGTTTAGCCTCCAAGACCTGGGCCATCAATAAGAAGGTCTTCATGACTGACAATGGTAAACAGGCAAAAACAAACAGCTCACAGGCACATTTCAACCTGATAAGTCCTGTAACCTCATTGCTCCTGACTAAAGGAGCTAATCGAGTCAGGCTGACATCATGAACTCAGATAAAGCCAGTAAATACCATTTTCTCACACTATGTTCAATAATTATAGCTCTCTAATCCACCAATTTCCAGAGTCTAAGGGTGAAGTCACTGCTTCCAGATAAGACTCAAAATCTTCATTATGGCAATCATATGGAAACTGTTCCTTTTTGTGCAAAATAATTTTATCCTTTGCACACTCAAGAGTAAGTTTCTACTATTTTCATTTAACATTGCCACAAGTTCTTATTCCCTGTGCAGCTATACAGAGGAAAATTAGAATCAGTTTCATGTTCAGCTAAAGCTGCTCATACTAATAGGTCTTGTAGGGGTTGTTGGTTATATTGGACTACTTTGGTTTTGTTCTATAATGTATTCAGTGCTTTAATCTTCACTCTTAAGGAAGTAGGAAATACATAACTATTGACGGTTTCTGCCTAAAATAACTTCTCAAATTCCGTATAGTTACATCTGAGCATAATCTGATTTCAGTAGCTCTCCAAACAACTGTCTCTTTCACTCACGTTTCTGCTGCTTGTGTTCTGTGTAATTCTGCACTGTCATAAGTGATATCTATCACAGTCTTGCTGATCGTGCCTTTCATAGACTAACAATCATCAGATTTGCATGTCACCTTGTTGACAGAAAACAAGAACCTCAATTTTATCAGCATTGTCAGTTCAGCCATCATCTTGTTGAAGCTGTGCTCTGAATGCCCTTGACTACAAAAGGCTTTTGAATTTAGGTTCCAATACTACATGCCACAAAGATATGACAATGACTAAATATTAATTTTAGAAAACAGAAATTTTGCAATTAGAATACAATCACCTTGGAATAATGTTAGGCTTTCTATTTGTTTGCAGTGAAGTATAAATTGCGTGGGATACAGGCTGTTCACACACCATTGGTGAAGTATCATTTAAGACTCAGAGAGAGGACAGACTGGCTGAAATGTTCGCTAAGTGATGTCCCCAGCAAAGCCCTCTATCCCACTTCTAACAAGATGGACAGAGAAAACTCTCTGCAGGGACTGATTACCTGTAGTTGGGTCTCAGGAGAGATTAACCTTGAAAAGAGAAACGCTGACCTCCATCAGTATCTAGACCAATTTTTAAAAAATAAAAATAACTGTGTAGTTTTTTTTATTCTTGAGGCTTCATTTTGAGACATTATATTGAAAAAAGGTTATTTCTTTAAAAAGAAAATTCTAATTGTAAATTAAATCTAAAGTTGTCAACAATACAGTGCCTTGAAAAAGTATTCACACTGCTACAGTTTGTCACTAAATAAACTCAACACAAAAACTTCAATGTATTTTATTAGGATTTTATGTAATAGACCAACACAAAACAATGCATATTTGAGAATTTGAATAAAATGACACATTGTTTTCGAAATGTTGTTCAAATAAAACCCAAAAAGTGAGGTGTAAAATCTCTTAGGGGTATTCTCTACCAGCCTTGAACAGCAATAAAACTTTTTGAACATTGTTTTTTGCCAAATTGGCTTTAGATGTGGAAGACTCGATCAAGAGCATAAATAAACATCCTATATATTCAAGTCTGTGTCACATGTTCTTAACTGGATTTAGATCTGTACTTTGACTGAGCCATTCCGACATACGAGTATGCTTTAATCTAAACTATTCCATTTTAGACCCTGCTAAATATTCAGATTCAATTACCTGCACAAAGGAGAATCTGCAACCTGTAGCAGGTTTTCATCCAGGATTGTACTGTATTTGGTCTGATCCATCTTCCCATCAACTCTGATCTGTTTCTTTATATCTGCTGAAGGAAGGCCTTCCCACTATATGGTGATGCCACCACATTTCACAGTGGGGAATGTGTGTTATAGTTGGTTGTATTTCTCCATCACATGTAGGTTTTCTGGCCAATGTTCTTTCTTTCAGATGTGAACTGTATCTCCTACATGGCTTTTTAGTCTGTCGGAATCCTATTAAAGATATCTAAGAAATTTGGATCAAGGTGTTTGCTAAAAGGGGTGGAACACAAATGCACATCACATCTTTTAGTTTGTTTATGAAAATATTTGAAAACCACATACCACATTGACTACACTATCATATCATTTAATATTTTTTGCTAGTCAATCACCTCTAATGAACTCACAATTAAATGCACTGGAGCTTACTTTCACAATGTACTGTAAGCAATTGTCCTATGTCTTAACATTTCCCCCACATAGTCAGTTTTCAGTAGTAGTGCACAAAAATAGCTTTATTGGAAGATCAGCTTGTGGCTGAACATCTCTAGGAATAATCAGAAGAGCTTATGTGCTTTTTAAGATGTATTTTAGGATAAGAACCACTGTATGATACACAACATTTCACATCCATATGTCAGGCACATATGGCAATTACATTGTGGAGTCAAGATGGGTGAATCTTGATATTCTGAATGCAATAACTGTGTATTAAAGGTGGGTTGGTCACAGATGATATGCCAGAAGATTTCAAGCGTGACTTTAGTTTACATGGTACCAGGCAATAATAACATATCTTGCCCCATAACTGACATTGCTGTTGTGGGATGAAGGCAGTTTAACAGAGTTGCAGAGACAGATTACTCTGGTTTTACAGGACAGCTGATATTAGACAGCAGATTGCAGCCCCAGCACCATTTTACACATGAACTGCAATAAAAGTGAAGGTTAGAACAGCAGCTGAATGATCAAAAGTGCACCACAGATTTATAATGATTTGTTGACATGGTTGACAGAGCATCAGCTCATCTATCCACGGGTGGCGAAAAACTAGAATGTTACAATCAGCTTGCAGAGCCCAAGAGAAAGTGCAAAGCTTGGGATCCTGGTGTCTCAGTTAATTCATGATTGTGTGTGGTTTATCTGACAGTTTGGAAATATAACACAAACCAATGACAGCGAGCATAAAGTATTTCATGCTCCACTGTAAGGCCTGAACATCTCTTTTTAATGCCTTTGGGGAATAATATTTAACTTTTCTTTAGCTACTAGTTCTTTAAGTACATCAGCACCTGTCACCAATGTTATGCAAAAAATGTCCAATTAGGTTAGGTAAAAGTAGCAAAGCAAATAAATCAGGTTCTTTTTACTATTGGGAAAAAAATGCACATCATATACTGTCAGAGTATAGAGACAGAATTACATTTCCCACAGGGAACACAGACCATGAACTTCATTATTTTCATCTTTTGGAGGAACAAAAATTGCAGTCACTACACTTTTCTTGGCCGTTACCCCACAGTGCTTTTATTTTGGACAACAGCAGCTTGAACAGATAAAAATGATATTAAATTATCATCTAGGGCGCTATTGCAAGGAAAAAAAAGGGCTAATCAGAATCTAATGAGTGCTGTGCACTTAGACATTTTCCTAATCCACTGAGTCCCCACATCCACTGAAACTGTATTCTCAGTATTAATACCTATGAAACCCTAGAGACAGCATGGTGAGTGACAATGGAAATTGCTAAGCTTACTGCCAGTCATTTTTTATTTTTTGTAATAAGTATAATAAAATTTCGGGTTCAGTCAGTGTCAGACTGTCACATGTTTAAGTGAGGTACTGCAAAGTAAATTCAGAAATCTGAAAAATAGATGTATAAAATTGTCTGTCCTGATAAAATCTAACTAGAAATGGCAGGATTACTATTGTGTGCCTGATTTCTGGTTTCTGTAAAGTGTTAAGCTGCTAATAACCATGTTAGCTGGTTTCAATTTCTCATAAACCACAAGAATCAGCATTTTCAAATATTTTCCAGGCTTCTCTCTGTGAACCATCATTAATCATATGAGAAGAGCTAAAGTCCTGCAGCACAAGAGATCATTTTATTAACATAGCAAAAGAAAGACAAAATTAGTATGGAGTTGATATTTAAAACTGACTTGAGCTCTATACTGTATATAAACTCTCACTGTTGCTAGGATTATGTATCTGCTTTCAGAGATTATGGATCTCTTCTTTAAATCTATTGTTTCCAAAAGGCTGCCAATATTTCCATATCTTTGTTTTATCTGGTGAAGGTATTGCTCTCTCCCACATTCTTACAGCCAGAATTAACTACAGACTTTTCTCAGAATGTTGTAAAAAATACAACTTACAGTTATATAGCTTTTTTCATCTCTGTTCTCACACAGACATAATTTTAAAGCCCTGTTACTAATACAGAATAAAGCTCCAATTTATCAACAGTAACAGCTTCCACTTGGTGTATGATTGAAAAAAGATCAAGCTAAAAAGCTGATCACCAGATGATTTATCGGTGCCTCTCTAGTTTTAGCAAGGTATCTGTGTATGGGAGATCTAGACAAAAAAAATTAAGTAGATACACAATCAGATACAGTGGGAACATTTTGATTTTTGTAAAACGTGAAGCCCAATTACAGCTTTAAAGTTTGTCTGTTGCTTTTGATTTGCTTGTGTTTTGAATAATGGATGTACATTGGAATCAGGGGTGTGGAGTTTAGTGTTCTACTGCATTAATGCAAGGTATGTTACTTTTGCTGCAGCAAACCTATCTATTCTTATTTATTAAGGAATGAAAAGTGTTGTATGAGTCCCCTCACATGATTAGATAATTAATTAGGTATATATGTAACTCTAGCAGTTGTGTAAATGTTGTGGCAGTGGTGCAGCAGTGTTCCATACATGGTATATGAGAACTGTTGCACTCATGCAGTGGAATCTTTTTACCTCAAAAAAAGAAATAAAAAATAAAAAAATAAAAACATGTAGAAGACCAGCGTCGTGGTAATTAGTTTGTGGGTACTACTTGTTAATTGCATAGTGAAAAGATGCTGAAGATTTATTTGTTTTTTTGCTAGCATAATAGTTTCAAAGTTAGAAAACATAACAATGATAAAACTACAGTTCTCATTAGGACTTTCTATATTAAATGTAACCAGCATCTTTTATTGATAGCATTCCAGTGGCACACAAGAAACTGCCGGAGTGAACAGGTTTTACCAACTCTGCAAAGAACCAACGATTCATGACAGGAGGAAAGCAGACAATTTTGGGGAGGTAGCGCTGGAAAAACTGAGACACACAATAAAATGTTAGAGTTCCAGTAGCCTGTAACATCAGCTCAGCATGAATGTTTTCTTTCAGTGGAACTATCAAACTTTGACTTACCAGAACTCACAGTACTGAATTACTGCAACCACTCCTCCTTTTCACCAGGCAATCACACCACTCATAAAACTTACATGGTGAAAAAAACTTTTTGTTCAATCATTCCTTCTGCCCAAAATGATAAGTGGTCTCAACTGTAATTCACTACATCTTGGTCTTTGCATGGCCTCTTTAATTAGGTGTCAACAACAAATAATGCAAGCTAAATTATCTTAAATCAGACATGCTCATGTTATAAGGTAAAGGTATTACACTTATTGTGGCAGATGTGAATACAATAGGGTACATATCAAACAATGCAGGTAAAAAAAATCCCAAAATGCCGAAAGCTGCTAATAAGAGTTTTGGAGGGGGGGGGGGGGGGGTTCTACTTAATAATACACATATAAGATATACTTATATATGTATATGTACTTATATTTGGACAACAATAAAAAATGTAGTGTTTTCCAAAACTCTCTTACGCAATACTCGTTTTAGTTTATCCCACAGGTTTCTTTGTAGAACGTAGATGCGAAGACTAAAATTGTCTCAGGGAAAAAAATTGATTACATGTTTGCTGAACCGGTCCTGATGAAAAACCAAATTACGAGTGTTCTGGGGGAGGCCACCAGATTTAAATGTTAAACATTTTCTGAAAGAGTTCATGCTTTAAAGCACTCCAAAACGTTCACAGGGTTTCTAATGCTAAAATTTGGTGAATTTTCCTACAATGATCATCAACCTGAAAGTGTGTATTAGTCCAAGTTTAATATTTTATATCTTTCTATTTTGTATATTTCTATTTCTCTGTCTATTGATGTTGGCAAATTTAGGCACTAAAGTATTAAGATAATCCCACATCAGCCTTACTTGACTTACTACTTGCAGAGTGGCTAAGAGTCAAGATATTTTTTTATACTCTAGGGAAATAATAGATTAGTATTAATAAGTAAATGTTAAAACAATTAGCGTATTTTTTTTTAGTACAAAGGGAAAAATATAGACCCCCCCCCTCCCCCCAATAAATTAATATACTGAATTTAAAGCTTGGCTATTTGAAAACTATCAATACAAATCAGTGTATTCATGGTACCGCACTGAAAGATGAATTTATTTTAAAGCTTGGCCCTGGATTCACTGCTAACAGTGGCTGAACTCCTGGAGGCCCTCCAAAGCATGCCCAATAATAAAGCTCCAGGCCCAGATGGATTTCCGGTAAAGTTCTATAAGGAATTTTGGAATATTCTGGCACCAACATTCTACAAAATGTTACAGGAAACAAAGGAAAATGGCTGACTACTGCCAAACATGAACTCTGCCTACATCAATCTTCTATTAAAACCAGGAAAAGACCCAATGTCTCCTACCAGTTATCGTCCCATTCATCTGTTGAATGTTGCAAGAAGAATAGAGAAAATAAAAATACAACTCAGGGAAGCAACCGAACCCAGTGCCCCCACCCACTAGCCTTTTACACACCTATAGCCAATGTCCCAATAATTGGGGAGGTCTTTATACTATATGTACAAAAAATCCCCAAAGCTTTATGAATCAATCTGTCCTTTATGAACAGATCAATAAGTATCTTGAAGACTACATTGTGTGAGCCCACTTTAACATATCCCTAGAGTCCATCAAAAACATCCATATGGTCACATCCTCCACTCTATTGTATAAGGATAGGAAGCAAAACTCTTAAATTAACTGGTCCATTGAAGCAGTCAGGGATAAAACGACACTCTAAAGAATTATCATCATCATACAGCTCTGACAGAAATGGGTACGAGCTTATCCCTAATGAGAGGGAATACTAAAAAATCTACCAGCAGCCAACTGGCTTGAAGAATGCAGGGTTGTTGCTGATACCCTTTAAATCTGATTATGTTACAGCTCCCATAGTGGCCTGGTGGGCCTCCAGAAGAAAAAAAAAGAAAAAAACGATAGCTGTGCAACAGAGTGACTTTGAGTACATTTGTTAACATATCTCATTTCTTTTCTAGATAAATTAAGGATTATATATTTTTTCTGTATGACAACTACCTTTTATATCTCATCATGGAAACAATTAGCTGTAGCCATTGCTGTAAATGCCAAGACATAAGGGAAAAAGAACCCTTTCACTGGATGGTAAGTAAAGTTCATATACATATTTGATATTTCATAGATAGAAATTATAATGTGCTTAAGAAACAGAGAATCAAAATCAAAATTGCATTAAAAAAAACAAAATAAAATCAACACGAACAGGTAAAATAACAAACAGCAGAAAAAAAACATTTCAAAGCATCCTTCCAGCTATTACGTTTTTATAACTTTTTTTTTGTTTTTAGCTAGTAACTCCCAAATAAATTACTTAGAGCTGCCTCATCCAATCTCATAGAAGAGACATTTCTCCTATTACTCGCATATTTTAAATATAAGCACAGTTTATATGTGACCTGAAACATTTCCCTAAAAACCTACTTTCAGGGAACCTTTTATTTCACGACGACAGTCTGACTGTGTTTCCCCTGCAGCATCCAAAACTGGGCTCTTTTACAACATCCTACAGCCACTAAAAGGTCCCCTCCTCCTATCGTATAAGTCTTTCTACTTAAAATTAAGGGATATTAGAAGAATTTGATCTTAGAGAGCTTAAAAAAAATTATCCTAGATGAATTGAAAATTCAGTAAAACTAAATAAATTAAGCATTAATATTTAATTGTTTCACAGCAGGTATGGCTTAAAATCTAAGTAAAGTTGATCCAAATGCATAATATGCTAAATTAACTGCTCCTCTGATCATGACCATGTAGCGTGTGGACAGGAATGAAGAAAAAGTCTTTGAAAAGTTATTTTCACAAAGAGCACTAACCGATAATCTGTCAAGGAATTACACTTAATTTATAGCAACAAGGAAAGGGGGTAACCTTTACAAATTTAGTTGGCACAAATATTCATGTTTACTTGCTTCAAGGAGAGGAGAGATCCAGCTTGTATTACCACCCAGTGCTCCCAAGTGACAATTTATTATTTTTCCAGTGAAGAAACTCTCTGTAACCGAATCAAAGAAATATCTATTCATCTCAAAATCTCTCAAGGATACAAAATTACAGGGCATTGTTGCCGCTTTTATTATCACAACTAATGCTCTGTATAAAAAAGATTTGACCCAAGTCCATTTTTAGACCACACAGAAGAAATGTACACTGCTAAAAGGCAAAATACAATAAAATGTTAATGGATAATTAAGCACTGGGAAAGAAAGTTTAAGGTCACATTTAAAAACAATGTGCTATACAATAATGTTTTTCACAGATTTAGGTTTTATGCATAGACTGTCAATATATTTTATTATAGTTCTTCAAATGTGCAATTTGATTTGATTTCCAAGAAATTTACAAGGGTTACACACTGAAATACATCAATATGTCAAATGTCTTTCATGAGATGCTAAAATACTAACAATAAGGTACGCATTGAAATCTGTGCAAAACCACAAGAACAGAGCAACAACAAAAGAAATACAGCATTTATGTTACAGCAGCATATCTAAGGGAGAATGTAATGTCATATAGGAACGATTGGTCATTTAGTAATGTCCACTGCCCAGTGGTGGTCTGCAGGGTCACGGGGTCTGCAGGCTGTGATATATGGCTTTGAGACAAAGTTCTAAATGCCACGGGCATTACTCATCCTTTTACCACAGGCTCATAGCCTAACATATTTTCTGGTATTTATCTGTCCTTAGGGATGTTGTTAGGCTTAATAATACATATATGCCATACCCATTACATATAATGATTCTACAAAATAAGTATTCAGTGCCACACCCTAAATGTTCCTAAAAAAGCTGAAAATTCATTATAAGATATAAAAGTCAGGAAGTAAGGAATAAAGCTAGGAAAAATCTTTGAGGCAATCATAAGATATAATTTATAAAGTGGAGCATGCCTTCAGCTGTTCTCATTAAATGAGCATTTCACAAAGAATACATCAGAGCTCCTGCCATCATTATAGGTATGATATTCTAAAGTCCAACAGTTTACTTTGGAAAGTAGGATATGGATCTCAAAGTGGCTCTCAAACAAGAGCCGTGACAAATTTTGCACACTACCCTCCTGTCCTGACAGCGGCCTGCGGCAACACTCATGCCTTCTCTTGAAGAGCTGCGGGCAATATGGCCATTATCTTCAGCTCTGTGGAGCTTCATTCCCCAGGACAGCCACACACTCAGAGATGCTGATGCTCCTTATAAAGGAACCTCCTCATGGCGAGAATATAAAAAATATGCCTGATGGTGTTCACCTTGGAAGATTTCTGTCTTTTATTGTGTGGGGAAATGAGCAGGCACTTGGCCTTAATGTGCAGGTACTGCTCTCGCCCTGAGCTGACAGGATTAGTCTCACTCCGCAGAGAATACTTAATGTTACTGTAAAATGCTGAATTAGACTGTTTTGACTCTCTAATACTTTCAAGTCTGAAAGTCTCCATTTTTTAAATCTATTTTTTTTTCTTTAATTGGTGTGATTTTTACATTTCCAGTTGCTTTAGGTAATGCAATGCTGACTAATTGCAACAATTCCAGCAACACAAACAGGTTCTCAAAAAGAATGCTGTTAAAAACTGCATGCAACCCAGACTTTAATATTTTTTATTATTCTTTATTATTATTATTCATTTTACTTTTATGTATTCATACTAATGTAACCAGCCAATGTAATTTTTTGTTACGGGACAGAGAAGTTCACAGATGGACCATAGCTTACTGATTTGCATCTTGATTGTTCAAAAATGGTCAATTACGCTGAATTTGTAGAGGACAAAATGTGGGGACAAAAGCTTTGTCCAACAAGAGTTAAACTGCTGACATATTCCCAATTACCTCAATGATTTCCAAAAGGGTGATGAAGACTGTCAGTAGCAAAAATGCAAAGTAACTGTAACATCAAGACCAACACATGTTCTTCACTGCTGGAGCCAGAGACTCTTGGCTCGGAGTTAAAGCTTTGCAGCCAGCTCATCTTGGCACTGCTGGGTCTGTCCTGGGCATACTGATTCTCATATCAGGATTCATTTACATAATCCTGCCTGTGACTGGTCTCAGTTTGATGAAGGGTGGTAATGCATTTCTATAACAATGTTTCACCCCACAACATGCCAACATAAACATGACAGTGTGATGAAATCTGTTGAAGTACTCAGCGACTTTACAATTAAAGCAAAGGCTGTTCATGTTCAACTGTGACACTGTTAGTTGTTGCAGAAATGCAGAACTTGTCATGTTTATTCTCTGATGCCTATTTGCCTGGACTTTGGGAAAATTAGATCCAAAATGGAACTTGAGTTACGAACAAAAGTCCTATACTTACAATGCAGCCATTTACCAAATCTTTGTTTTTGTTTTTTGGTTGTTTTAATTAAACATACCTTACAAGAATAACAAAACACTTTGTCAACACAAAGCTCATGTAAGTCTTTAATTTCCTTAATATGGCATTGAAATTAGTTGGTTTTCTTTGATCTTTTTTTCACTTTCATTTATGGACTTACTTAAACTGTCCAGTGGTAAAAGACAAGAAGAAGATGAAACATAAAAAGATAAACAACAAATAAGGGGAAACAACATACAAAGAAAAACAAACAGGCATAGAGAGAACCATGAAGATAGAAAAAAAAAGATCTGAAGATGACACCTGCTTGCTGAAAAGTGCAAGTGGAAATCCTACACCATTTTGCTCCTCTAGTTCCATAAGCTGAACAAAATACTGTGTGTCTGACAAAATATCAGTTTGTAGGTTACTGTTTACTTCCATGAGCCGATCCATCAGGTTAAGACTGAAGGCAACCTAAGCTTTTGAATTTGACATATGGGTCAACCGCATATTTCATCCATGGATGGTCTAGATGCACTCACTGATTGTGTCTTGTGAAAATTAAACTAGCTAGCTGCAGTCTGTGTGGTAGGCATGCTTTTCAGCACAAGAGGGTGCCCAGTTGCCTCTGACAACCTAATAAAATATGTAGGAAGTGTCTCTCCCTGTAGAATAGAGACATTTTCAATTTGGGAGAACGTGAAATAAAATAAAAGCACTTCCAGGATAATTATTTCAAATACTTGTATATTCGGGAAAATGTATGTGCTATATTGTTATGCTTTTACTGCTTCAACCAAATTTGTGAAACATACAGGTTTAATTTTTAGTATACCTAATATAAGATAATAAAAGGTCTACAGCCCTTGATTAATGACCTTTGGTTCTAACATAAGACCGAGTGGTCTTTAACGTGTCAACAGATGGCATCTTGTGTGAACTGGTGTGTCCTGATGGGAAGTTGTGCTCTGACCTCCAACTTTTCAACATAGGGTTTTTTTTTCTCAAACAGTGCAGCCATGGTTGGGAGATTAAGTAGTCTGCCACAGAAGCGTAAGATGCTTCATTAGGTTAAGCAAGAATGGATGTCAGTGCCTGAAGCAATCTGAGACCCAGTGAGGTGTCGAAAGACTTCCAATGCATTTCTACCAGCCACTCATTACCTCCCACTGTATTGACGAAGCTAAAGAAGGGCTAGGATGATTATTAAAAAGAAAAAAAAATCTATTCTTCACATAATGCATTCACTTAAGATCTAATCATGGCATGCTAATGCATTTAATGACGCTAAGGTCAGCAGTGCATAAAACAACAAATGTCAGAGTGGGACTTCTACTAAATTCCTGTAGCCACTGCTGCTGGAATGAAACAGCAGAATGCCATTTTTAAAACTCTTTGAAGAGTTAATTATACCAAACAGTACATTTAGTCAGTGTACTCTGTTGGAATTTATTGTTAAATCAATTATTTTTCTATAAGATTCTCAGCATTTCTTCCTATCATGGGGGATATCCACCAAATAAATAACATGCGGAAAGTTGCAAAAAAAAAAAAAACTTTAGATTTGTCATTTAGTGACTTTGACATTGCTATTTCATAGGTCTAATCATATCCACAGTAAAAATTCTACACAATTGTAAAAAAAAAAAATTAGACACACAAAATTGTTCTTCTTAAGTGATAGACGTGGAAACTTCACAAAAATGCATTTCAATTTTAACAAGAAATGTTAGGAACCCCAATATTTTTGGCTTAAAAAGTGACATTGACACTGGTTTGAAGAGTTATTTTCTTGTAGGTGGATAAGATATATATATATATATATATATATATATATATATATATATATATATATATATATATATATGTATATATATATATATAGTAACATTATGAAAAAACATCAGCTCAAGGTGGAACACTAAAAAACATCTAATTTACCACGGTATTGCTAGAATTCAAGTTAACAGCTGTTCCAATTAAAAAAACAAATGAGCTTTACAATTTTTGGTCTCCTTAGTCTTTCTGGCTTTTGCGATCACTTCAGTTCAAAGCCATTTTCTGATAAAGGAAATTGTAGAAATTTCTATTTAGGGGCCTATTGTTATTGTCCCATTGGTATTAATTATCCTGCCAAAGCAAGGTCAAACTAGAAAACCCAATGTTTTTCTTGTTCCTTTTCCATTACATTATACAGGAAAGTGTGTCCCATATATATGCAGAATTTCATATTGGAATCTCCACGCTAACAACCACAAACTATATGGTGTTTAATAGTTGAATATGCCTGGGTTCTGGTCATTTCATCCCTTTGTCATTGTTTCTCTTTCTTTGCTTTCACCCATCTTATGTATTTAAAAAAAAAATCTATTTGCCACAACATGCAAAATAATTAAAAGTACATTTCTAGAGTCTAGTTATTATTTACTGTGCGGAAATAAGTTTGTGAGTCCAAAAATATGAACCAGTACAGTGTAGTCAATCATTATTGACTTGACGTGATTGACACGTCAGCTGAGCACCAATAGCCGTTCACAAAAATAACATTATTTTCAGCTAGAAAGATAAGCTCATACTTCACTAACAATTTGTACAGAATATCCTAATATTTATGCTGGCATAGCAAAATTTCTCTAATCAAAATATTTTTTAAAATAAGTTCACAATTTTTAAAGCACAGACAGGTTATCTGAAAATTATTTGCTTGATTAAAAAATATACAAATAAAATAAATGGGTTAAAAATAAAACTACTAAGTCCATTTACATAAATCTAGCTTGCTAATGGATTTATTTTTTAGTGAAACAGATAATGGTACAAAAAACGTTTTACTTTTTAGTACTACGGAAATGTATGTACCTTTTGGACAATGAAAACGGTACAGATAGTTACCCTGAGGCTCAATATTTGAGGCTCAATAACACAGTCCTTAGACTGTGGTAATATGTGCTTTTTACCTTGGGGCACAGTACCGTACCCCTTTTGGACCCCTATTTCTGACAGTGTGAGAGTAAAAGTTGTTTCCGTTTGGAAACAATGTCTAAATCCTAGTTTAAACTTCTCTAACAGCAACTTTGCACCCAGACGCAAACATTGACGGAGATGTTTTTCGTTTACAGTACTCCGTTTCTTTCTCTCCGTTCTCCGTTGATTTTTCTGTGTTGCAAATCAATTACTGACAGCAGGGGGTTCTAAGTTTTTATGACGGCTCTGCCTACCGTTGTAGCGCAGTTTTCATGTTTTTTTTCTTCAGCTTGTGAATGCATTCCCCCCTCAAGGAGCAATGTATGACAGAAAGTATTTTTTGATTAAGCTGTAAAGCTTTTTAAAAGAAGTGCAGCTCATATAATACTCTAAAAAGCATGGAAACAAACACAACTGCCTATTTTGTTGTTTTCATACACCTCCTTGTGCTCAAAATCGCCAAAAGACCATATTAGATAAATTAGGACCCAGACGCTGCATCAACTTCTGATTATAGTAACTATTGAGCACTGTTCTGATGACGACATCTCTGGCTATTGCTGAACTGACCAATCACAGGCATATGCTCTACATTGACGGAGGCAGATAGTTAGAAATGGGGCTCTACTCCGTCCGTTGTGTAGGCGATAGAGAGCCCTTGCGTCGACGCATAATGGCACTGCGTCAATTCGTCTCGGAGTAGTAAAAACTAGGCTTAAGTTGCCATTTTGGCCGCCTGTCAATTTACCATTTTTTATCTTTGCAGCCTTTGTCTTTTCAATATTTTCTTTAGACAATGCATCACTTTGTATCTACCAGAACATGTCTCACACCTAGTTTTATAACCAAATATTCTATTTACTCTACTCCTAGTCTACTGAGATATATTTAATCAGATTCAACAACCTAACGGTGCTTACACACAGAACGTGACCAGAGAGTCAGGTTTACATGTAAAGTCAATGGAGGAGCGCAATAATGCAAGACTGGAGTTCCCGCGACAAAATAGAAGCAGATTTTCATTGCGAAAAAGCTTTTCTGCTTGATTTGCGTGACAGAGTAGCACGGCTGGTGCGTTTCAGGCAAACAAAAAATTCCTGTGGTGCATTTTGTGCATTCGCGCTTCAAGTCGTTTCGCGACAACCACTAAGCTGACGGGTGTCAGTGATGCTGCAAGTGAGTGAATAGAGTCATAGCATCACCAGGACATGAATATTGATTAACACAGGTCCTAACCACCCTGTGCCACAGGACACCAGCCTTTTTTTATACAGAGAAAGGAATAAAAAATAAAGAGGTAAAACTATTTAGACAGGACTGGTCTTAAGAGATTTGTGGGTGGCTCTTAAAAGAGCCGTTGAGGTTGCAAAATGCCCCGCTCTCTCTGCCGAGAGTGAGCCGTGAACAGCTTCCTCACCCGGACACCCAGGTCTGGTAATGTATCCACCACAGCACATCCCGCGCTGCTCACATATTATAAACGTTTACTGAACACAGACAGATGGACAGTCACTCAGTCGCTCAGCTTAGTAGTTGGTGTGTCGGCGGGCGAAGCTTGGACCTGCGTGGCACAAACTGGTCGAGGAGCCGGCGTATTTAGGGATCCCTCCAACACAATTGACTGGTAGCTCTCCAAACCCCCGCTGGCCCAGCTCCATGGGAGGCCAGGCAAAACACATAGTCTGTGTAGTCCCCCATCAGCTCAAAAACCATTGTCCACCCAGCAGCTGCATTCACACATGCTGGGCGCAATCGAGATGGTGCTCTGCTCCCAGGTTCTGGATCCTTCCGCCGCTGCTCAACTGGGTCTTCCCCCGCAGGACCTGTCCCAGCTCCGCCTGGGGGCAGGCCAAACATTTAACGTGGCCAGCACAGAGACCAGAGTCAAGTGAGCTGAGAGAAGGAGGGAGTGAGGAGGAGGAGGCCAGCGGAGCGGTCCCGGTCAGGGTCCTCCCACATTTCCGCTTCACGCGTGTGAAAATGGCATATATTAAAGCGCAACTAGTTCGTTTTGGACACGCTTCAAGGTGCGAATGTGCAAGCGTCCAGCTAGGGGCCTGTTGCCGTTTTTGGTCACTTCTATCACGGTCGGTGTGTACGCACAGTAAAGAGAGCTGAGCACCAAACTAAATGGCAAATCATTCAGAAAATTGTGAATACTGAACCACTAGTATTCAAAGGCATTAGGGACCACAACTTTATGCAAATTGCTGAAATTAGCGAATTGATCCTAGTATTTTTGAGGGTATTGCGAATTAGCATCAAAAATAATGAATGGCACTCAAGGACTGGCTGTTGTGCAAACACCAGCCAATAGCTAGCTTGTCTAGTAGTACTGCACCTGTGTTTAATAAATTCCCAAGCTGCTTTGTCGTTTGAATATTTTTGATATGGTTTACAAAAAGATCTGCTAGTAGCTGAATTTTTAGCAAATAATGTGGATAATTATAATTTATTTGGATTTATCATGAATACAGGAAAAAGACATGGTGAATTAGGAATCGGCAAAAGTCCATTGTAGTATTATGCATGAGAATGAGCTTTTTTCCCTATTCATTTCCATAATTTATGAAAATATTTTCTGAAAAAAGAAATAAACTAAAAATACTGAGTTAATGTTTATTTGTTTTGTATGGGAATAAGACGCAAGTAGGAAGGGAAAATGGCTACATTTATATAGGAAATTGGAGTACAAACTAGAAAAGGGATGACTTTACCCCGAGGCGACTACTTTCCATTACCTACAATTAGAGCCTAATCCCAACACTTTCATGCACACAGAATGATCAGCAATCACGGCATGAGTTTATATGCATGCTGTTAAACATGTGTGGGTTAACTAATTATTAAGATTAATCTATTTTTTTGTTAAAAATTAAAGTAAGATTGCTTGGGGCAAAAAAAAAAAAAAAACAGATTACTATGGTTCCCTACACCTCCATCCTACTAAAAGGAAATCCGAGGGGAGCTATCTTTTGAGATCTTACAATGAAACAGTGGCCTGAGCTTTGAATTTGTTTTGGCTTTATCAGCACTCTGTCAGTAATTTTCAAACAGCAGCAAGAAAAGCAGATTAGCCTGGCTCTACACTGCAGACACTGTTGACTCATTTGACTCACAGATGAATACAAAATTATCTCTAATTCGTTCAGAACGGACAAACAGATGAAACATTGTCTGGCATTAAACCTGATGGAAAATGTCATTCCAAACTCTGTCTGCTTTCCACCTTTGCTTGTAGGACACAAAGGTCATAGCCCACGTGGCTCAGTGCGGGTGCCAGCTCTCAGAACTGAGACAGTACGGAGAGGCTGAGCTTCATCTCCAGGAGGACGGCCACTGTCACAGGGAGTATATACCCTCTCTCTGCCACCGAGAGCAGTCAAGTGGAAGGGGACAGCCCTTGAGCAGGCACGGTTGTGTGCATGTGCTGATGTGTGATCGTATGTATGCAGAGGGAGCAATCTGGAGTGTGCTGGAGGCTATGGCCTCTTTGACATGACAGATTCCCCTTTGCAGACTGCAAAGCCTGGCGAAAGCCAGTCAACAGTCGGCTACAGAACCTGCAATGTATCTTCCAAAATCTAAGGATGGCCTCTCAACCTTATTACTAAGATTACAATGATTTATATAAATACTTGTAGCTACATTTACTAAAATTGTTCAAATGACCCTAAAACTATATTTCCCTGCATGGATTTGTCCACAAAAACAGCGGTATCCAGGACATATGCAAATATTTCATGTATTTTAGAATAGACGGCATAAATAAGGGTTCATTGTAAAAGAAATTTTTTAAAAATGATAGAGCTGAAAGCTTACAGATCATAGCCTCTTACTGGAGAAAAAGAGAGCTGCGACAGGGGGAAAAAATTCAATTCCAAATCTCCAGCTTCAAAAGTGGATGGAAGCTGAATGCAAATAAAGTTCTGTTTCTCTGTGTTGTGATTTATCACTGTGCCGAGCAATGGTGCCGAGCAATAGTGCCGAGGCAGGCGGAGTATTGAACGGAATGACTCTCCTCACATATTGGAAAAGCAACTCAACAACAAAGTGCAGGAAAAATAGAGCCAGACAGATGGATGACCTTCAGTTCTCCTTGATAGGAACAGGTAGAGGGATTTGTTTAAAGAGCTAATCGTTCACTCACATAAAAAAGATTATGGAAGGACAGCTTGTCTTTACATAAAACAGAAAAAAAAATAAATCAAAGGGCACAACCTATTCTTTATGAAGTCTGTGAAGCAATAAAGGGGATGAAAATGATACACGATGAAGGAAAAAATGAAGAATAAAATGGTGGAAGCCATCTTATAACTTGTACATTTTTTTTTCCATCTGAACAATAGACTACATAATGGATGCCATAAATGGAAATGAATGCAGCATTTGAAACTTCTTTTTGACATTCCAGCCCTTGACTCATTCCCAAATTGTAATAAACGTGCTTGATGTCAAAGAAAACTGGACCTTATTTCATTTTAACTGGCACATTTTTGCTAAAATTAGTTTTGTCCTTCACCCTGGAATTTCTACAGTCCAATGTTTGTTGCAAAAAATATTTGGGAATTTTTCCTGTTAGTTCATTGACATACTTACATACTGTGCATTCTGAAAAAGCAAAAAAAAAAAAAATAACAATAAAAAAAACTGCCATTTAACAAAGACTGTACTCAGAAAGCAGGTCCTCAAATTTTTCACCTTTTGATGCTCATTCACAGATCTCTAGTAAACAGGATAGATTGAAGATGAGCATTATGTTTTCCATTTATCTCCTCCATGTATAATTTCCTGGTGATGAGTCATGTCACCATTACTCTGCCATGGGTGAGCCTCAGTCTCTGTGCCAAATGACTGCACCGGAGAGCAATCCCTCAGTGCAACACTGGCATCAATCTTTTCTGGAAGCACTTCGTGATGAACCTGGACTGCCTGAAAAGTTCTACGGCTGACAGCTTCCATGATCAGCCATCACAGATGGCTGTGTGATTTATACCAGAACTCCATGTCGGCGGACAAATGAGGAGAGGTCATTCTTCTGTTCTTGATTGTTCACAGAACCAACAAAAAAAAGCAATTGCAAATAAAAAAATCAACAAAAACTGATCCAAGAGTGAAGATAAAACTCCTTGACTATTTTGCGCAACCAAGGTGCTTTAGCAAATCAACCTTGCAATGGTGCTGATTATTTCCCCCTCTTGCTATTTTGTACTTCAAGAGGCAGTTGTTGCTTGTATGCTTGTATATAACATATGTCTTCTCCCTCTTAAAAATAGGTAAAAGAAGAGAACATGTCATACAAGCAAGACATTTGCATTGGGTTTTTATATGCAAATCAGGCCACAAAACAGTAAATCACCTAAACTTGCACAAATCTATGCTACAATAGCTATATTAATTCAAAAACAAGCCTGGACGTAGATTTAAGATTGTCTTAACTTTATGATAAGGAGGATCACAAGGGAAGTAAATGTCACCAGTTCACTGTTAACCAAATGAAGCAATGATTTAGCATCTTTCTAAAACAAATTTACCAGATGAGGGAGTGCAATTCTCTCATATTTTGTTAGTCACATACTAAATATAATCAGTACATAGTATATACTTTGAGTATTTTCAAGATTATCTTCACAGTTTATCAAAGTGACAAGTTCAGAAAAAAAAATCTGACCTTTATTAAGGCAAGAAACCGAAGAAGAGCAGGGGAAACAAGAAAATTGGAAAACCTGACTGGGATTAACTGACTCTTTAGAGCTATATACTAGAAGGAATGATGACTGAACTAAGGACAGGTAAAGCTGACTGACGTGAAAAAAGGGAAACGCTTTGATGAAGAGAGAAGAAAACTAAACCCTTAAAAAGAACATTAAAAAATCATAAAAGAATCAGCAATAAAAAAGACAAATAGTAAGGGTCAAAATAGACAAGACTAAGGTTTTTTACATAAAATGAATACTCTGAATCAGAATTTCAACCAAGAAGAATAAAATTACTCTAGGTGCAACAGCAGGGTAGGAAGTGTTGACAAAGTGCTTCATAGAAGAAAAGGATTATATAA
This sequence comes from Apricaphanius iberus, assembly GCA_028564705.1. Lineage (NCBI taxonomy): Eukaryota > Metazoa > Chordata > Actinopteri > Cyprinodontiformes > Aphaniidae > Apricaphanius > Apricaphanius iberus. The sequence goes on from JAPXFQ010000249.1 coordinate 1,991,566, forward strand.
TAATAATGGGGTGACTGTGGATCGGTGGGTAGAGTAGGTGGCTTGTAATCAGAGGGTTGTAGATTCAATTCCAGATACCGCCTGTCATAAGTTGATGTGCTCTTGGGCAGCGCACTTAATTGCCTACTGATCAACGTGAGTGTGAATGGGTGAATGCGACTCCAGGGTAGAGCTTGGATACCTGACCTGAGACCAACGATAACCGTTGGGTTCGGGCCGGTTTCGGTTACTGCTCTGTCGGACGCGCGCTGGGCACAGACAGAAAAATGTGGCCCGATCCACACTCTACTCTAGGGTAGGAATGTAAGAAAATATTGATATACCTACATATTGCGATATTTTATGTTTATGTTTTATTTTATGTTTACTGTATTGATATTCAAAAAAATGATTTTTTTTTTAAGAATTTGAATTGAACCATTAATAATGGTTTTATAATATTTTTTTTCATAGAATTAAAAGTATGACTGGAAGTTGGTGGCTGTTTTCAATTTCTTCATTCCCGTGGAACAACTAGATCCAGTAATAAAACTGTATGTGTTGCAATGAAATATGTTCGGGTGTTTAGTATGCAGTGATACATTTTCAACAGTCAAATTCAGATTTAAAAATGACTATATATATTCATAGTCATGGTATCATGATATAATGCAATATATCATATTGTCCCATTTGTATCTTGATACATATTGTATCGCCAGATTCCTGCCAATACACCTCCCTACTGATCACATCGTGGTGGTCAGCAGGACAAGGGAACTGATATAAAATTAGTTTTGTAAATGAACTAAACTTGCCTAATTTATAAGACTAAAAGAAGGCCAAAATATTTTCATAATTTAAAATGTTCACAGCAACATAATATTAAAAAGCTGAGATAGAAACTGACTGAAATAAATTTAACGTTTTATGTGTGTGTCTTTAGAATTATCTTCATTGCCTGTTGGGACATTTAATATTCTAAAACAGTTAAGGCAACATAAGTAAACTAATGTCCTTGACTGGAAGATATTCCTAATTAAAAAGTACCTTGATTCATCATGATTATAATCTTCATGAAGAAGAGCCAAGAGATAGCATAAGAGATGCATTGTAAAACTTTTTTTTCTCAGTTCAGGATGCAGATATAAGATTTTTTTTTCCAGAACAACTAAGCGCTGCACAATATAATGAATGAAACTGTCCTTGCATTTTCAATATTGGAGTTACAATACATTTGACATTGCAACATTTCAAGTGTCGTTTGGCCCATTTGATAGGCTTTGTTTAAATTTTATGTTCATACCTGAAATACATCTACAATCCAATCTAATAATTCAAGGAGAGTGATGGAAACATGGTGACCATGAAAAACAAAAGAATAAAGAATTGGGTTAATAGTGTGCAATATAAGATTTGTCAAGATTGTCATCGGAATAGTCAATACTATTTTCCCAGTACTGTGCAGACCTACAAAACACACCTACTATTCCTTTTTGAGTAACAGTAAAAGGGTTGCCTGTCATTTTCCCGGTGCAAAATTTTGATTTTTGTTGATTCAGTAAGGTCTACCATGGGAAGATGTGGACCTACAATTCATCAGTTCATACTCATCAAGGGCACATTTCATACCAACTTTGACAGCTAATATTTAAAGTATCTTTCTGTTATTTACTTAAAGCCTGCTGTATCAAAATGTGGTTTTACCAGTTGCCATAAAGTCAACTACCCTAAACTAAGATCAGTGCCAATTTAAATGCAAACAGGATTAAGGACAAAGTCTTCAAAAAATACATTCTGTTTAAATTAAATAGTATCAAACATCTGAGTACTTCTATCACTCTTAATCTCAATGATTCATGAAAATGCATGACAAAAAAAATATAAACTGATATGCAATTGTTTAAAGGGTGTAGGTATGAAAAGGTTTGCTTGCTGGTACAAAATGAAAGTAGAAAGAAAATAAATTGCCATGAGTGTGTGCACATTGGGGGTAAGAATTGTTGAATCAAAGACTTGATTTAATCCTCCTCACAATAACAGTCTAACCAACCTGATCTCATTGACACAAATACAGAATATTACTTCACCTATAATTCTTTTTCTGTGTAACTGTAAACAAGTTTATTGTCATCCCCGCTGATATTCTTTTGTGCGTTGTTTCAGGAGTCCGCAATTGGCTAAAGTGCAGGAATCAATCATTAAGTTTCCCAGTGCTGTTATTCAGAAAAAAAGTTAAAAATGAATACTTTACCAAATGTTTGAGAATCTTATTGCATGCAATCATAGGAGAGTCAGATAAACATATATTTTTGTAACAAACAGTTAGAGCTCCCATGGTTTGCTTATACACAGCCCTACATAAAAATTGTATGGTAAAATAAGTATTAAATTTCTTCCAGAATACTTCTCCACCCCGAATAATTTTATTTAGCTTCAACACCCGCCTTCATGACGTGGATACAAAATTACTTTCTGTAAGACAATTGTTTCACTTTTAAATGAAAGTACTGATTTGCTGCAGACAAACTAGAATGAAGACTTAGAGTAAAGAAATCAGAACCATGACAAGCTTATAAAGCAGCTTTCTTGTGTCTTCAAGCTATTATGCATTCTTTTGCCAGCACTGCAGAGGGGAGTTGTGCTCTAATTAAACTCACCTCCAAATATCCTTGCCGACACCTCTAGAATACTCAAAAGCTTTGAAAATGTGGCTGAGATGGGAATTTGTTATGCATGTACGCAGCAGTGCTAATAAATTCCCTGTTTAGAGTCCAGCCAAGATTAGCGTCGCAACCTGCAGAACACATCTCATGCGTGGTGGTGAGTCACAAAGGTCACTATTCAAATTCTTTGACACATGAAAACCTTGTTTGATTGAAGCAGTCCTCAGAGGTAATGCCAGCTGCCTGAGCAGGGCTGTGTGAACTGTTAACTACTGATTGCTGCTGCAAACACCTGTGTGGATAAAAAAGCTTTGCTACCATACAGCACTATCAAAGCTTGAAACGATGAAGCTTGGTGGATTTAAACAGGACGGCAATTGAATTTCTTTAGGTTCCCTTAAGGACCGGAAAATTTCATTTGGACTTTACAAAATGGGGGTGGGTGGAGTGACTTGTAAAAGTATTCATACTCATTTAAAAGTTTCCACATTTTGTCATGTTTCTTCTAAGAGCTTCAGCAGGGCCGGCCCTGGAGTATTTTGCGCCCCAGGCGAGATTTCAGCACATTGTTTTAAATGGGACTTTATATTCTTTAGCGACAATTTTCTTCTTTCATCGGTCATTTCCAACATGTTTTAATCTGCCACTAGTCACCTCAATAAGTGAACAGAACCACGCCTATCTCTGTTGATGCTGCGCCCCGTCCAGTTCATCTGGAGGGAAGGAAACTTTCTGTCCCATTTCCCCGATATATTTACGTGTATTCTAATTGGTTTTTGAGTGACTATGTCTTCACCAAGTTCATCTTATTGTTGCTCCCATTCTAGGAGCTGATTTTTTCCAGACCTGCCACTGTAACTTCAGCAGGCAGCAGCTCTCGCACTTCTCTAAACTGAGAGGCAGAGGATTTACTTATGATGATAAAATACGGGAATTTTACAAGTAACTTTGATACGGAAAGACGGCGGGAAAGAAAATACAGCGGTTCCCGTATCCCCCCCAGCCCCCTGCTTTGTCACAACACCCCCCACCTGCTCCTGCTGAGGGAGAATTGCCTGATGACAGTGCACAGTAAAAGTGTACAGCGTGTGCGCTGATTGAATTTATTTTCATGGTAACATTGGAGTAGCTATGTATAGAGAGTGCATTTCAAAATATGATACATAAATTTAATAATTTTTTTTTCTCAATTTTGCACCCTGTCAAGCAGATGGCGCCCCAGGCAGCCGCCCTGAGCTTCAGTGTATTTCACAAGTATGTTTTAAATCAAAAAGGAGTGAGTAATTGTCTAGAGGAAGGAAAAATAATATATGGTCTTCAAAAGCTTTTGCAAAAAAACAAAAACAAAAAAAGCTGAAAAGTGTGGCATGCATTTTTTTACCAATGTCTGATACTTTTAGCGATTTGACTACTGCTATGTTCAACGAATACTTCTTGCCCTATGTTGCCCTGTTAGAAGCCATTATGCTTTACACAATCCTCCTTTCCTTGTTTACAGCATCCTACTTTCTTGTATATTAGCATATGATGTAACTTGCTGATTATTTTTTTTTTTTTTGGGGGGGGGGTATCTTGGGCAAAACTGTGTGAGGTAATGTTGCTGCAGATACATATCAGCAGCCTGGCATGAGTCACTGCTGAAATGTTACCATACCAATCCCTGATTGAACGGTTCTCTATGAGATATATAAAGCCTGGCATACTGTTTTCTTAACATACCCTTTACACTTCTCTCCAGATTTATTCCTGACCTGTATGGTGCAATTCATTGTCTTAAAGATCATAAAGCTTAGTCTTAAGGGTGCGACTAAGGTTTCCTAAACAAACCTTAAGGCGTTGTGCTGTCTTATACTTAGGGGTATTAGAATAAACAGGGCAGAATACAAATGCACACTGCACTTTTCAGATTTTTTATACATAAGGATTGCAGAAATCCTTGTTTCTTATATACAGTTGCATTAACTATTCAGCTGAAGCAGCCAGTGGCTGCACAAGCACTGTTGCGTTTGACAGAGTCCTGATCATCTCTGTTGAAGCTAACAAATTTGTTCAGTAATGCTGGTAAGGAATTCAGTGAGTAGCTGAACAGACTCTGATGTTTAGATTAGGAAAACACCAGCTGGAGATCGCTGATAATAAGCGCAAAACTGACAAGAAAAACCACTGGTTAACAGGTGAACATCTGGTCTACTGAAATCATCTTCCTGTTTTAAGTGAAATGCCTTCCTTTTCAACTAAACCCATCAGCAAATATTAGGCTAGTTTATATAAGAGATTTTCACTAGTTTGTATAAAAGGTTCTCAATAGTTTATTTGAAATGTTCTGATTGGTGTGAATCAAAGGAATAGCTTTTCAGAAGTTTATATGCAAGCTTTTCTTTGTGCAAGGCTTTCAGTATAGAATATGGGAAAGTTACATTTCAAATGTGCATATGTAAGGTAATTCAGAAAAATGTGAAGGTGGTACCCCATAAATTGTTGCTGGTTACTCCCTGGTGTAGAGGGGTGATTTTTTTTTTCTGTTTCACCCTTTGTGAAGGACGGTATCTGGTCTGCTCCTTTTTTGTTTAGACAGGTTTTGCTGTTTGTTTCTGATTTTTATTCATTCAGGGAACAACTTTTAATCTCTGGGACATAAGAATCTATTGTATTTTTAACAGGACTAAATATGTGATCGTTTGAAGGGTAGGATACTTTTCTTCTGTAAACAAAGAATTAGGGATAAAAAAATAGCATTTTTTTTTACAGTTTTTTTAAATATATTTTTTATTTAAACATATATTGTTCAGCCCAATATTATTTGTGGCTCTCTGGCCCATAAAGACCCTTTTAGAACAGTCAGGGCCATTCGAATTGATGCTTAACAGTTGAACAATCACAGCCCAGCTGGCATTAAGAATGATGTTTGATAATGACTCCTTCTCTCACAAAGAAAAGAACTCACCCTCACTGTGATAAAAGCTTATTAGCTACCTGAAAGGATTAAATTGGATCACTAGGGGCTGTTACAGAAACTGTAAATAAATAAGCTCTTACTTTTTACTCTTTAACCTCTTACAAAGGATTTCTGGATTTATTTAAGCTGATGAGAAATACCGCCAAGCATCCATTTTAAACTCTCTAACACCCTCCCTCCAAGAAATAACACTGATGTTACCTTTAGAGATATACATTTAGACATGACTGCTAATCCATCCATCCATCCATCCATCCATTTTCTTAACCGCTTATCCAATTCAGGGTCACGGGGGAGCTGGAGCCTATCCCAGCAATTATCAGGCGTTAGGCAGGGTACACTCTGAACAGGACGCCAGTCTGTTGCATGACTGCTAATCCACCGCATTTATTAAATGCTGGAGGGAAAGGGTGAGTTATTAAGATTGAAGTTAAAGACACCCTAAAAGATTAAACTCATAATTAACAACTATTCCATGAAGGGTACGACTTTTCAAATCTCCTAGGATTTCTGATTGGATTGCCTTCTAGTGAAAACATGTCATCTAAACGCAGGCTCAAGTACTGAGCCTGAAGCAACAACAACAAAAAAAACATCCATTTGTTTTGCTAAATCTGTTGTTTTAGTCAGTTTGCTAGTTTCTGCTTTAGACTTTAAAGAAACTTTTAATAGCTACAGCTTAACATTACAGCCAAAATAGCAGCAAGACCAAAAAGCTGTACCAGTATGTCAAAACCAAACAAGTTAAACAATTAGAATCCCTTAAGGAGAGAGATTATTTATTACTGTGCCAATTTAACAAATTTATTCAACAACAAAGCAGAAAAACTAAAAATCTATGCATGACAGTCCCGAAAATTTCAAACTGAGCTTTGGCCACAGCCCTAAAACAAGCATCTGTCAAAACAAATGGATTTTGTTTCATGGACTTACATTAATAAATAATAAACTAAAGATGCAAGGATCAAATGGAAAAAAAGGAACATTGATAAAGAACTGTGAAATCGCTATATAGATCGGATGGTCATATTCTAAATGCTCTGAAAAATGAAATAAATTGCTTTTGGAACAACAAATTATGGTCTAAACTGTGAGATAGCATTATGAAAAGCAGAAACTTGTGCAAAAAAGAAATCTCAACTGCACAACTCAACTGTATTTATTCTGTGTTTTTCCTTAAGCATAATGACTCATAATATCGAGGACTGACGCCCCTTGAGGTCTTTCACACATTCTAATGTTAGAAGAACAAACTTCAAAATACAGTATTTTAATAGGCTTTTACATGCTAAACCATCAAAAAGTAGCTTATAATTGGGAAGTGCATAGAAAAGGATACATGACTCATTAAAATTTGAAAAGCGCAGTATACATTTATATTTATCTTCCTTTGCTTTTACGCCATTATAATTCCCTAATTATTAAATAGTCTAACAGTACAGATATTAACCTCAATTTAATGACAGCTGTATTTCAAAGGAACTCAGAGGTTTGTTGGAGGACAAAGTGAACAAACAGCATTAGAGACACCAAGAAACACCACAAACGAGTCAGAGATAAAGTTATAGGGGCTTTTCTTAGTTTATTTATCAATCTCCCAAGCTTTGAACATCCCATCAAGCACTGTTTAATCCATTATCCAGAAATGGAAACAATATTGTACAGATAAAAACTCGCAATGACATGGCCCCTTCAGCTGAACTGACAAGCAGAGAAATCATAATCAGAAACCATGGTAACTCTGTAGGAAGAATTTATCAATAGGAAAACTATTAACAATGCACTCAAAAAATCTGGCCTTTTTGGAAGAATGGCTGAAAGAACAGAACCCATATAAAGTTGAATTCACAGTTTGCTACAAGCCGTCTAAGGGGCACAGTCACCTTATGAAAGAAGGTGCTCTGGTCAGATGAAGCAAAACGGAAACTTTTGGCCAATGTGCAGAACCCTATGTGTCTAAAAAAACTAACATCCTTTCATTTAGACAAGACAACTTTTAAAAAAACATGAATGGTTTGAGTTACAACAACACTCAAATTCCATTTGGGATCAATTAAGAATTTTTGAATTAAATCGAATATACATTCCATCTAGTCAGAGAAAAAGGTGGCAATAGCATCATGCTATAGAGGTGTTACTCTTGAACAAAGATGGGGAGGCTGGTGAGAGTTGATGGGAAGCCGGAGACGGAGCTAAATGCAGGAGTATATTTAATTGCAACTATAGGTGGATCTACAAAGTATTTACTCAAGCCGGCTAAATGTCAATGCATGCCACCCTGTTTACATTTTTATTTATATAAGATGCTTAAAAGCATGCTTCCTTTTCCTTCCACTTTACAACTTAGATACTACCGTTTTTTACTCTATCAAATGGCATGCATTTAGCATACATTCCAAAGTGTTTTACACAACATTCAGTCAGTCACTCATGCACACATTCATACACTGATAGTAGTAAGTTAATTTGTAGCCGTGGGCAAGCTAACACAGTGTAATCCTGAAAAAAATACCCAGAAAACGTGTTTTGTGACATGACCCAATGTGATTAAGTATCAGGTTTTAAAAGCTCCAGCTGGCACTGTGGAGCTTAAACATATTTTTTTAGGGAAATACAGCAGTGATCTTTGACTTCACACCAGTTGTAGATGAGTCGCACAGCCCAACAGCTTTAACATGAAAAAAGTCACTCTAAAAGGTTTAAACCTAACTTAAGACTACTCAGAAAATGACTTTGGCTAATGAGATTGTAAAGGCAGCCCCATCTTTCACTGCAAGAATGATAAACCACATCCTAATGTGACCTAGTGTATAGCACGTCGCTGGTTCAATCAGAGTGGGAAATGAACAATATAAAATAAATAATTCATCTGCCCCCTTATTGTTATTCAGGGTCACACAGACAGTCCCAGCACATATCGAGAAAAAGGCGGAGAAACACAACACAAGACTCAACAGTTAATCATAGGACTACAACAGACAATCATTCACCTACATTTATGCCTTAGGGTAATGAATGTGACTTGCATGTGCTTTCACTGTATAAGGGACTAGGTGACACGATGTCACCTTGTCTGTAACCAACATGTCATTTAAAAGAAAAATGAAAATACAATCCACTATTAAAATGAGTTTCATCACAATAGTCGTCTTTATTTAGGTTTTTTTAGCCAATAATTATAAAATAACCTTTGGTCATTAAAAAGCTGCTCTTCAGCTTCAGGAAAAGTCACACACAGCATTAATGCATTCTGGAAAGGGATATTAGGATTATTTTAATGATTCACTCTGACTAGATTGTGGCAGAGTAAATGTTCATGTCATTCTACAGTAGCGTATCTTTATTCATAAAAGCTAACCAAACCAAAGTCCTGAAGTACTGAAACTGTGCTTTTTAAGATGCTCCTTTTGTAGAATCAGAGAAGTGACATCAGTGTCGCCCTATCTCTTCCTTCAAAACAAATGTTAATTAGGCATCTGACTACATCTGATCCTGACTCACAAATTCTTAGCTTTGGCCTCACTTTAGTTCCTTATCTGTCTGCCATTTAGAAAAAGATGAAATCTGACTACATCTAAACAATGTATGTCTATGCACACCGTTTCAGTGCTTTTCAGCATTTTTTAGGATTTTATGAAGTAGACCAACACAAAACAGTGCATAATCATGAGGTGGAAAGAATGTGAAGATTGTATTAAGAAAAATATCAAAGAATGGTATGCCTTTATAATTACCCTCCTGTCCCATCATATACTTTAACAAAATCACGTACAACCAGTTGCTTTCTATAGTCACCCCAGTTAGCTAATGAGAATCTGATGACATGACAGCTACTAGTCACGCACTCCACAAATCTGGCCTTTCAGTAAGAGTTGCAAAACAAAAGTCATTGTTGAAAGAAAGCCTTAAAATGTAGAGTTTACAAGACACATATAAGAGATGGACAAAGATTTGACCAAATTTGACTTTGCGGCAAAAATTCAAAAGGCCATGGGTGATGTAAAGCTAACATTACACAAGAAAATTAATTACAAGGAAGCTGGTTATAGCTAATGTAAAGATGGATAGATGTAGATAAATGTCAATTTTTGAAGAAAATTAGCTAGAAGCTGCCAAAGCATGGATGACGAGGTTCAATTTAGAGCAGACAACACCATGACTCTTCCTCTCAGGGTTGCAGTGGAATGACTTGAATGAGTGTTTCCTAACCCTGATCGTAAAGACACACTTCTATGTATGTTTTAGATGTTCTCTGCTTTAACACAGCTGCTTCAGATGATTACAGCTCAGCAAAAGCTTATTATTCATTAATCAATTGAAATCACTAATACTGGAGGAGGAAAACTTCTAAAACATGCTGGGTAGTCTGCCTTGAGGAACAGGGTTGAAAAACACTGGCTTAGATCAAAGCATATTCATAATTTTTAATATCCAAGTAAAAGTAAAATCCTAAATCCAATTTACAATCTCCAGTAAGGGTTCAAAATTGCTGTTTACTGAGGCTGTTAATCCATTTTCACAGCCACAAAAAATATTTAATGAAAATAAATAAAAATAATTTCAAAAGATTTTTTTACTCTATTCTTTTCGTTCAACTCAACAATCATGTACAACTTTTTCAATGGTCTTTCATGTGAAATCTCAATGAAAATTTGTGGTTATAATCTGATGGTCATGTCTTTGTGAATACTTTTGAAAGGAACTGTACTTCTCATTGATAGTTTTTTTTTTTTTTTTGTTAAAGAAAAAGTGCATCATAAAAGCTAAAGACTAACAATGATGAGCACTTCAGATGAGAATGACTCATTCTGAAACAGCAACACTTCTTGTCAGCTAAACAATATCTTTTGTCAAATATTTCTCTTGGGAGGACTTTTCATATCTCTAGGTAAATATAAATAACTTGTAACTAAAAGGTGACTATCTGACGTGCTCTTAGTAGCTATTAGTATAATTTCCACTGTTATTCATATTTTAGACAAAGTTGCTCAGCATAACATAAAAATATAGTCTTTTTTGCAAAACTATACAAAGTCCTGGATATACTGTGCAAAAATTATGCTGATGACTGTCAGAGCTACATGTCCATCCAGTCTCTCCTGCACTGCCAATGTGAGTGTTGGTTGGCCACAAATTTTCTTCATCTCAATGTTTCAAAGACTGAACTTATACCGTTTAATTTGGCCAGACCCAGTTAATCTAAATCCTTGGATCTCTGTTATCTCTCTGCATTTTAAAACTACTATGAAAAACCTGGGTGTGAAGATGATGATGTAGAAAGCATCTGAAATCTGTGCTACATGCCTTCCTTACATCTAGGCTTGATTTTTCCAATGCGATTTTGTTGGGTGTCAAGAAATCAACCCTCGCCCGGCTCTAGCTAGTACAATATCTGACAGATCGTTTTCAGACTCCAATATAAGCTGCTATTTTTGTTGTTTTAAAATTCCGACACGGTCTCGCCCCTTCACATAGTACATGTCTGAATTGCTTTCACCATATTCTCCCAGACACACACTTAGGGCCTCGAGTTTATTACTTTTGAAGGTCCCATTAGCTCATTCTTTATCACATGGAAAAAGAACGTTCTCAGTCGCAGTTCCAAAGTTATGGAACAAATTGCTACTCACAATTCGCCTCCTCCTCCTTAGCTGTTTTTAAGTCTCTAATACAGACCCATTATTTTGCTCTTGCATTTAACGGCTAGTTGCAGATTGGCTTCCCTATTTTGTTTTCTTCTTTTCTCTTTTATAAATTTTATTCTTATATAATTTTTTTATTTAGTTTTTAACATGCTATCTTTTATTGTACTGTTTTGTATTGTTTTTACTGCATCCCTGACTTTACAGCACTTTTTTCAGCCGTGTGGCTGTGTTTAAAGTGCTGTATAAAGGTGGTATGATATGGTATGGTATCCAATAAGGAAATTGAGTATTATCGTCACTCTTACTTTTTAAATCTTCAAGGAGTCTTGCAGATCATGATGTATAAGAATAATTCTATTTACAAGTGCAGTCATCAGGAGGACAGTTAATTCTTTTGGCATTTCACTTTAAAACAGAATGAACATTACAACACGGTGTCCATTCCTATATTAATTTTAATAAAACAAGGCCTTAAACATTTTGGTCTAAATCCACATATTGACTTAGTTCTAATCTAAGGTTTTTCACATTAACATTCAAACGTGGTAAATTTGAAAATCTCTTTAAATATTTTATTCGTGCAGGTTTTCATCATCCATGTTCCTTTTGTCTTTTTAATAGTTATTTTTTTATTTAATATTCTATATGTAAAACAAACTGAGATTTTTATCGCTAAACTGTAATACATAAATAAACCTTATTTAAGCACTATGCCAGTTGCACATACAGTTGATCTAACAATCTAAGCATTCTTTTACCCTTTATAATGACTTTAATAATGAAAGTCTTTGAGAGACGGCATTAGATAATGCGCCAGGTCTGTCTAAGCACAGATATATGCAGCTCTCCAGCGAGAGGTGCCTAGAGTGCACCTGAAACACTCTTGATTCTAATTTATGAAATTCAATCTTCTAAAAGATTTATCCATACATCATTAACAGGAACCACACTGAAACATTAACTTATTAACAAGTCATATAAAAAAAGACAGAAAGAAAATATGCGAACATTTGGCACTTCAGCAAGCTGCTCCTCATAAAGACTTTAGAGCTGTTATATATTTATTCAGATGAATATTTCTAATATAATTATGAAGCTATGGACATTTACATCATGTATTGTCAAAACACTACAGCAGCTTCCTTACACAAGACTTCTTTGGAGGAGCATTTAAAACTTAGTGGAAATTGACTAATCTTAATTTGTATAGATCTGTATTTGGATAAAAATGAATCTGATTAGGACATTTTTACCTCAAACCTAGCCATCTAAAATGCAAATAAGTACAATAATTATTGTTTGTAACGATGAGGTTTGGGTATGAAAATAGCCATCTCTCTAAAGATTCCCCATCTGCTCATATCCATACTGTTTGATTCAGAAAAAAAAATCAGATTTATTCTGTCAAAGTCAGAATTAATCTCAAACACCAAATAACTATGTGAAACCATTTACTCCAAAAATCATGTATTCTCTTCTTTGTCCAAGACAATTATAGCTGTTCTAAAAGCACAACTGCAAACCCACTTTAGAGCTGCTGATTGCTAAGGTCATCACTTGGGTGTGGAATGCTGTCTCCTCCCGCCCACCATGTGTCAAGTATACTGTACTTCAGGTATTAACAGAATAGACTGGCATAACAGACTCGATTTCAATAAAAAAGGGCCAATCAGTTACATCTCAAAAACAAATGATCCATTTAAGCTTGCCAGATGAGCCATTTTTATGACAGCATTCACTAGAGTTACATGCTTCATGGAATAAATACTCTTTTTGTAATATAACTTTAACAAACAAAAGTGAAGGTAAAATGAGGAGATTTGTTTTTCTGTCAACCTTTATTAGAGGGTATGTTTATTTCAGAGCCTTTTATCATAACTTGTCTTGGTATCTCAAAATGTGTCAAAAATAATAAACATTAATCAGAACTTTTTAATTTTTAAAGGTATTTTATAATACTACTAATCATTGGATTTGAAAAGTTGTGATGCTGTTTTTAACACTTTTTCTATTTCAAGTATAATTACAACTAACAGGGAAATGTCCTGTATTATAATTAGGCCATTTGCTTCACCGAAGACATTGTTTGGAGATTAAGTTACTCTGACCCATCTGGCTGACAGCCTTATAGGATCTCAACTCCCCTTAAAATATCTGCCAGAGAGGACTGAGAAATTTATTGAATTCTATTATTGTCCTGATCTAATTTTTTTTAACATCAGCACACTATTATTTCTCCACAGCCTGTAACGACATAGGCACAATTGAAGACGGAACAGTAAAATCTTTTTAATAATACACAACCTCAAAACTAATAAACCTAGTGTGCATTTAAGATGTTATATTTTATTCAATAAATAAATTTAATTCAGTCCATCCTATAGGAAACAGCCATTACGGGTCATAAAAAGCCTTACTGTGGTCATAATGGTTTTGTCTTATTGCTTATTGAACTTGCATTATTGCAAACATTGCATCTTGTAAATTGTTTAAAAACATTTAGATTAAAATAACAACCCTATGAAAATAAAAATCTATTAAAACCCTGTACAGTAAAATGTAACAAAATATGACATTTCGTCGATGAATCTGTCCAACCTATAGAGGGACATCAACTTCAAGGTTTTCAGGTCCTTTATTATTATTTTTCTGGAATTATCCTTGTGGTTGCCCTTTTGTAAAAGTTTATTAGAAACACATACAACTGGAAATGAATCTTATAGATTTGATCTAAAGACTCCTGTTGGTGTTTTTTTTTTTTTTTGGGGGGGGGGGTTGCAGTCTATAAGTGTCAGCAAATAAAAACAAAGAAAAACTCAGATATGCTTCTTTTTAAAAATCGCAACTTTTACAAGAAAGCACTAAATTCATGAACTACGAAAAAACAGACCTCATTAGCATATGATATTAAAGAATTGCAAAGAAGTAAATCACACCATTAGGTTTAATTTGGTTGATTAGGGTTAATCCAATTAACCTAAGTATAATGGATGAGACACATTTTTCACTGATGTGTCAAGAATTGTTCAAAATTGCTCTCTTGTCCTATTGAAAAGTCAGCATTTTATTAATTCACTAGCTGATTAAACAGTTTAGTAAAACAAAGAAAGAAAATACATTTCTGTGTAAAAAATCTAATTAAGAAAAAAATTAAATTCCCTGAACAGTTCCTTAAGCGTAAAAGTCATATTAAGTCCATTTATTTATTAAGTACATTGAAAAAACAAGAGTTGTACAACTTGTAGATCATTAAAAGAACAAAAATAAAAGAACATAATGACATCACAGACTGGAAACTACATCAGTTCAGAGATGTTTAAAAGCCAATGAATAAAAATTGGCTTTTAATTTAGGTTTGAACATATCTAATATGGGAGATGTCTTAATGTGCAAAGGCAGTCTATTCCAATTTTTCTGCACAGCTATTGCAAAAGCTGTTTTCCCAATGTTTCAACCATCCCAGGTGAAACATTAAGGCATGGTTGATATTTTCAAGTCTATTTAAAGAGAGAAATCACTTCACCTTACAATCATTTATATCTGAAAAAACCCTGTAACATATAAAAGTCTGAATTTCGAGAGAAAAGTTCTCTACTATTCCAATTTCAACTAATTCAAGGTGATTTATCTAACAGATGACCTGCAAAGGATATTCTCAGCATTGCACCAATTGTCAGTTCAGACAATTTCAACTCTGAGCCTTACTAAACAAAAATGAAAAGTAAGTACAAAAAGTGAAATTTTAAAACTAAACCAAATTGCACTTGTAAAAAATGTATCAAAGAATTTGTGCCGTAAGCTATTCCACCACCATTATGACATTAAGGATATAGGAGGATTTTAAAACAATAAGCAGATTAGTCTACTCACGAATCCTCCTTAATTTATAAAAAATATTTTGGGCACAAGGTTAACAGAGACCAAACTAAGGATTGTTCAACGCTAACAGATATTACGATCAGTCTCTGTGATAATAACTTGTGATATGCCTGTCACAATCAAATCAGACATATAAGATCTGTTCTCTGTCACCATATAAAGTCCAAAATTATGCTTTAGTCAAAAACAAATAAAATGAAGCTGCAGCCTAACTAAACCTGTTAAGGAATGTGAATACTTTGCAAAGCACTGTATCTCCCTAGTTCCAATTGATTAAAACATGTTCTATATAATCTGATCATGTAAAAGTTCCAAATAACAACCATTCACTAGATCTGCCAGTGTCCCTATTAATACAGATCAAATCATGTTAGGCTAAAACTGAATATCGTTAATTTTCTTATTAATTCATATTTTTATGATATAATTTCATTATGTAACACATTGAGAGCAAAGTACTGATGTTGCAAACTTTTTCTAAATTGAAGCTAGAAATGATTTTAATTTCTGAGCAGGACCGGTGCAAAAGCCGTTTATCAACATCAAGGCTTGGATGCCAATTGTCATACCTCAGTTGTGGAGACTAATATCTTTTCAGGAAAGACAAACATGGCCACAAGCAGTGCTTTATTCAAGCAACAGGAGGCTTTGCCAAGGGCAATGTGACTGTTGATAAACCCACAAATCAACAGCAGATTTAATCTGTGTTCCACTTGGCACATAATGGGAGAGCCTGAGCAGTCCAAACTTAGGAAGTCATTCTTTGGACCTACCTTTATTGTGTTTTTGCTTCAACATATCGACAATCAACATAATATGGCATAGCAGAAAGTATCATAACTTTAATTTCTAGTAGCTAATCGCCAAAGGAGAGCCCTAGATTCCAATACAGTGGACAAACATAATTAGAAAGAAGTCATCAGTGCAGTTTACCTTCTTTTATACCTGAGGAATCAAAGCTTATGTATATTGTGATGAGCAGAGATGAGATTAATCTGGAAGTCACCCATTTAGCCTGCATCAGCATGCATTATAATTCCCACATTAATTAGGAGGTGACAACTGATACAATTGAAGAAAAACATAAGGATAATTATTTGGCAATGCTGCATATCGTGGGAGCAGGTTTTAAATCCTATTAGGAAATAACTATCTACATTGTTGCTAATTGCTCATTTCAAGGGGTTTTTGATGTGTGTCCAATAGTCCTATACTTATTAAGTTAAATAATTCACTGGGTGTTGGGAAGTATTAATGGAAAGACTTTCAGTTGCAGGTTTGGTAATCCTACTTCTTCTTCCTTTCAATAACAATACCCAGATAGACTAGGCAACCCAATTTTACTTGTGGTGAATGCTATTAGAAACTCTGCGGCGCACTTGTTTTATGTTGCTATCTACGGAGACAAAACCAGCTTGCAACCAGGATAAGCTGACCTGCTCCATCAATTACAGCTCCTTGTTTCCAAGCCAACCAAATACCTAGAAATCAAACGCTCTATTGTGTGTTCAGTGTTTAAAAAACACATATTCTGTGTGATGTTTTCTTTCAAATCTGTGTTTTAAAGAGTCAAAAACAATTACATTTTTTGTACAAATAAGAAATGTTAGGCAGCAGTCACAATAAAATATGTTACAGTTCAGTGGTATTTCAAATAGATGATGGTGATTTCATGTAGAGTTTTCTACTTGTATATGCATAAAAAACACTTGAATATAATTTAGGTCATTAAAAAAGTCAAAAATGTATTTGAAAAATGCCAGCAAGCACTCCAGGTCCATCTTTCTCTACCTGTACACTCCTTAGGTTAATGCTGAGCAGACTGCGGGTGGCCGTGGCGAAACAAGCTGAACGTATCAAAGCCTCCATGTGAAGGACATACTTTTCTTTCCTCGCAGTATCCAACATATTAAATCAGTCCGCAGTAGAATGATGAAATCTGACTGCACTACTCCCTTATTTAAACTGCGGCAGAGCATGCAGCTTTTCCCTACCCTTTAAAATAGGTTTGTATACCATGAGGTTTAAGAGAATAGTAAACCATGTTACAAAAAATTTTAATAATCTGTTCCAATACAAATAACACATCTAATATCACTTATTTGTCATTTATTTATCTTGGTTCAGTTTGGAACTAATGTTACCCCAGAACAAGTTTTTAGGGTTAGAGATACTTTAGGTCCAATATTCTTATTAAAAAGTGACTTAGCCTTTAGGCGCTTTCGCACCATATTAGGACCATGCTACTGATCCCTGGATCCTTACAAAAGTCTCAGTTGTGAAAGAAAACTCTACTGCCTTCAAGGTTTCCAAGGCCCTAAGGTCTAACGTTTTTTTTATCATATGATTCATGCTGTGATTATTGAAAATATGTTTTCCTTTTTCTACTAAGGGGGTGCATGCGCTGTTTTCCTCTATTAAGCACATGACGATTTCTTGAAATCGAGACCATTGAGGCCACATTTTAGAGCTTATAGACTACATAAAGCGAAGTAAGTCAAGTATTTCCATATAAATATGAACATGAATATTTTTAATTTGCAAATAAAATATCATATAAATGTATTCTTGTTTGGATAAAAGTTTTTTGAATGATCCCAAATCTCAAGGTAATATCCATGCATTCTCTTTTAAGGACAATTTAAAGCATTCTTATGCTTAGGTTTCCTTCAAAAGTTTCTGGAAATTTTCAGGACATTTACCTTCAGTTCTTCTCCCCTTTGCAACCCAGTGCTTTCAAACATTTGTGTTCTCAGGTCCAGGTTCAAGGCCAAGCAAATAAAAAGTACTACGACATTGTTTTTCTTGTTTGTTTGTGTTTAATCCTGGACCTGAAAGCACAACTTTGTAAAAACGTAATTTTTCTGTACTTAAGTGCAAACAATCTCAATTTAAAAAAATAACACAATTAGTATTTTTGTTGTGGTGCAAATAACATTTGTATATTATATTATTAGATAATTAATTATGCCATTTGTGGCATGCATTCACTGTTAAAGTGAGGAGCTGAAATCTATCTTGTACACATGTGCAATTTCAAATGTGTAATTTATTGAAGAGATCACCTGTGCCACCCTTCAGAAAATTGTTGAAAAGAATGAAGACAGTATTCGTTTTTCTTTTGCAACCACAAACATTTTTTTTTCTCGGTTTTTATGCATCTGGGTCTCATTTATAAAGCTTGCTTACTTACAAAATGGGTTCTGAAAACTACATAGGCAAAGTTTTACGTCAAATTTGGGATCTATGGGAGAAAAAAATTTAGCAAAACTGTGCGCAACTTTAAGCACACTGAAGACCTTGCTTACACATTCTTTACGCACAGAGGACGGGACACTGACAGCGCAGCAGGAGAGATGGCAAAATTGGGAAAAGACACATTTTCATATTTGTAGAGCTTTGCGCATCCAGATAAACACACAACCTATAGTCCCACACCCCGCTCCCGTCTCTGAACTGAGAATAAAAATGATAATCTGTGAGAAAATATGTTACGCTTAAGAATTAAATCACAGTGTATTCATAGTTTTGCATTCAGATCATATAGCAATTGCACTCATTGGTGCATTAATTGTGTGAAGTACAAATATAAACACTGCAATTGTTAGGAATTGTCGTTGTCTGAGTGATTTTTATAGTTTTCCCTTTGCTGGAGCTCTCTTTTACTTTCAGTAGCTGCTAGGCATGCCTCTAGTATTAAACAAGTTTTGGCAAAGAAATCCAATGTTTAGTTAAAGTAGACCCTTTTCATTATATTATGAAATCTACCTATTTTAATCCAGGCCATCCTTACAAAGAAAACAAAGATGAATCTTACTAAAATGTAAAAGTTTAGATGACCTGATGTTTATGTTTTTAGTCTCTTTGACACTCTTAAAATTGTAGGTTTAAATTTAAGTAGAGTTATGTAATAAAACAATATTTCAGGGTTTGGACATGTCACAGAGCACTGTTCAATCCATCATTAGGGAAGTCTAAAGGGGTAGGCCAAGCAAGGAAACCATTAATCAGGGAAGCAGCCTAGAGGCCTTTGGTAACTCTGGAGGAGCTACAAAGATCCGATCTTATTCAAACCAGCTTTATTAAAAAACAAATTTACATTACCACAAGGATAGAAGTGCAGAATAAGCTACAGAAATATTTCTTTAAATCCACAAGTCAGTTAACTTCACAAATCTGATTTTTTTGTAAATAGGCAAGATTGTTGAGAGGTAGTTTGGTCATATATGATCAAAAATTATTTAACCATTTGGCCTTTATACAAAAAAAATATGCATGCGGAAAAGTAGCATTGTGAACGTTTTAAGTCAGTTTAACTTTGTAACACTTTTTTGTGAACTCTTTACTGTAACACTGTCACAATGTGACTTTTGTCCTTGTCTTTTTCTGTCTCTGATTCCCTCCAGCTGTTATCATTTTCCACGATTACCTCCGTGTATATACAGCATGTTCCCCTGCACCCTCATGTCTTCCCCGGTTCGTTGTCATTGATTGTCATCTAATGTCGTCGTTTTTTCACGTGCTGCCTTTTCCTCAGCCTGAGTTCTGGACTAATTATCAAAGATTAGCCTTCTAGCTCTAAACGTCGCTCTGCATTTGGGTTCCTTTTTTCCTCAAAACATGACAAACATAAGTTCCTCAATAAAAAGAAAAGTGTGAGTGGCTGTGCATAAAACTGATAATCAGGCCATCATTATCTATGAACTGTGCATTTTTATTTAAGGGTTAAAATGTAAGGATTTGAGTGGCAGTGCACAGTAACTGTATTGACTCCCTCTTCGAATGTTTGCATTATCCATTTTTATTGGTGAGGTACATCTGGTTGCTTTAATTTTACTTGGAGGACTTGCCACTTTTTAATACTTATGCTCTGCAAATCCATCATATCAGTCAGGCAAACACAAGTATAGGATGCAGGGACCAGCTGTAGTAACAGAGTTCACTCTTTATTTTCACATTCACACCCCGGTTTACCTGCTAAGGAGATCTCACAGTTGGGCTGTTTTTAGTTCTGGCATCTTTTTCACATTAGGTGTGGCTTTTTTCATTAAAATGAGCATTCACTTGATCTGTTGTTGTTTCTTCACAAATGTACTAAAAGCAGATTTTTATGTAAAGATTACTTTTAAAAGTTTTGACTTACTATTTAGGTGGGCTGGTTGCACAAGGACATGGGCACGTAGCAGCCTATGTATGCGTCTGATTGTAACGCCTTGGGTGAGCATTAATCATAAGAACATATAATACTTCCACATTTCATATTTTGAGGTTTTGAATTAAACAGGAGCTGGCATACAATATAAGATAATTGTTTTGCCAAATCTCATTCAGTTTTGTTCAGATGTGCTACATGTACTGTAATCACATTTGCTGATGTAAAGTCATTATAACAACACTCTTCCTCCAGCGTGTACTTCATCACACTCAGCAGTGATTTTATGTTTTTTTGCGGCTGCCTTAACTTCAGATTTGTTAGAGGGGACAGCTTTAATACAGTATGGGTTTAAACTACGTACTGGATGCTACAGGCAATTAGTAAAAACACACATCTTTTTGACCTTGGTGCTTTCCATAATAACAGACTTGGTTCGTTTCCAAATTGATGACTCAGTTCCGCCTGCATGTTTTGTGTATTGCAAGGCTCTAGAAATGGTCCTAAAAAGGTGAACATCCAGCATGCTCTGTCCCACTAACTGCACCGAACAGGGTAGAATCTCTGTATTCTGAAAAATAGTACCATTTTGTACTTTACTATTTGTACCTCTTGAAAGAACATTTCTGTTCCCATAGTTTTAAGAAACTGGCTTCTTAAAAAAACTGCTTTCAACGCCCCTCAAATCACTAACATTAGATTCATGTTTTGTTACTGTGGGTGAAAAAGCCACAGCAAACAAACCAACTAAATAAAACACGCACATGCACGCGCACGCACGCACACACACACACACACACACACACACACACACACACCAGGAGTATTGCCACTTCACAGAAATTTACCAGCTGAAATTCAAACTAGAGATCACTTTAAGGCAGGTGTCTTTAACCTTTTCAATTCAAATTGACACTTTTGCCCCTGCAGCTACAAAATAAAATGTATGTAGAGCTGCAAACAGAGATAGATATAACAAAAACAGCCTCATCCATGAATATGGACAATGAAGAAAGATAAATAGCTCATTTAAAGATATTAAGCATATAACATGATGGACATTTTTTAAATGTTTGTTTTACTCAAAGTATGAGCCAATGTAAATAGCATAATGCACTATTGCCAAACAAATAGTCCCAAACTTTGTACTCACAAGTTTGGTTTTGGTTGGTGATGGCTTTATATTGTAGGCAGTTTAGGTTAATCAGAACTAATATGGGCTAACATAGGGCTGGTTGAAATGGAGAAAATAAAATATATTTTTTAAATTATATGCTCATGATTTCGATGTTATCACAATTTTTTTATGACCAAGATAACTTAAATTACATATTTAAAAAGAGATAATCAGCACAGTGCTAAAATATTGTTAACTCACACCAGAGATGATAAAATACAATGAAAGTCCTGAATGAAATGATTACAAAAAAATTGTTTTTCAAATATACTTGAGTGAAAAATGCATCAAAATCGTATATTTAAGTGCAATTATGTAAAATTTGAATATTGTTGTTTAAAGCAACAGAAAACAGAACACACATGAAATTACTTTGCAATTTATAATACCCCAATAAATAAACCTCATACATGGAGGTAAATACAGCTTTAAGTGGTTCATGTTTTTTTTGCCAACATTAAATTGTCCAGAATGCTAACGTTATAAACAGGCACACATAAAGCTGCCTGATAAAAAATTTAAAAGAGTTAACAATATAATGTAAAAACACAAAGGTATACAAAGCGCAGATAACACACAAAAGATAATGAGGCTAGAGTGTAGTGGAAGCAGTTCTATTACTGCTGTAATGCTGTGAAGAAAATTATTATTTTTTCATTCAAACACATTCTTAATATTTTTTGAAGCTCTCTCCATGCATTCTGTGTACATGTGTGGAATGGCGGTGTTCAAAAAACAACTTTCAACTCGGCAACTCGTAACACGGATTCTTTGCTGTCTCTGTCGTAGGGGGTTAGTTTTGTGATTGTTTCTGATAGCGTTGTACAAGAAGCACTAGCCATTGCTGCTGCTGGAGCCACAGCGAGCTTTTAAGCTTTATCTGCCAGCTGGCTCTCATCGTATTATCTTATGTGATCAAACAAGTTTGTGGTGTTGCGATCACCCGAATAAACGCTGTCATTGCAAACTTCGCAACTTATGTTTGTTTGCTCTTTGTCATCTGATGATAAGCCAAATCAGTTCCATAGGATGGATGAGGAGTTTCTCTCGAAATACTCTGCCTTGATGAAATACTCGTCTTCGCTCTCAGCTATGGCTGAAGCCATGCTTGTTCACAGGTTCTACGCACATGAAGGGGAGGGAGTTTCATTCGCAGATAGGGAGGGAGAGAGCAGAGGCTTCCCTTCCCATACAGAGGCAGAAATACAGCAAGAGAATTGTGAATTGTGATAAAACAATCTCTCAAAAATGACAGCTTGTCAGATGTTTAGATCTTAAGACGGTCTTAAATTGTTATATCGCCCACCCCTAGGTTAGGTATTACCTAAAAACTACCATAAAAAACATTATTTTTAATCTAATTCTTGTTGTTACTCTAATAAAGACTAAATCTGCATAATTTCCACTTGGAGATACAAGAAACATTACACACAAATATCAAATCTGCCAGCAGTAAAGGCCTTTGTCCTTAAAGTATTTTGAGGCAATAACCCACCTTAAAGTGTAATACGATGAGGCCTCCAAGTAGCACCAACAAAACAAATTTTAAAAGGAGGAGAAAAATAAAATTTTCTCAAAGATAATGTGAGCCATTTACAGTATCTGTTCCAGGTGCTCTGGGAAAAATTGACAAGCAAGCACCACTGGAATGTGTTCAAGCAAACAATAATATAACAACAATTATTATTGCTGCAAAGGCTTTTTGCAACAAGAGAAGAAAAATGTGTCTGGATGACTCCCAATTCATATTTATCTGCACAGACCACAAAGTTTAAGGGTTAATGTTTGAGATTGAACAACTGAGAAGCATCTATGCAAAAATGATGAGAGAATCATGCAGTGAATACTGTGTATAAATGTCATCAAGTTGAGAACAAAGCAAACATCAATTAAACTCAGGTTAACAATCAAATAAAAATACCAGCTGTTCTATGGCTGAGGAATCAAGTCTTCTTGATATGTTATACTATTTGGCACAAAACCAAGGATGTTACCCTTACTGGGGTTTATATTTAATTACTGCATCAAAATAAAAATTATATTTATGGATGACCCAGTTAAAAAAATGTTGCCCTGATTTTTAAGGATTAGGGAATTGCTCTTACAGCACAGATGCACACTGCAGTGACATCCTGTATACACAAGTAAAGTCAACAAAACCAATTTCTTATACATGATTGACTCCTTAGTAGTTCTAAAGAATGTGCCTGAGCAAATTAGCATTCTTCCTCTTAGAAAGCACAGTTTCTGTGATGCTGCACGTTTAGACTTAGGTGTAGAATTAACTGCAAAGCTTGCAAGAAGCAGTTCATGGTTGGATTCATTTACTCTTTTATTTGTGTGGCGTTTTTTGTATTTATTGCAACATCAAAAAACCTAACATTGATACATATTTTGTCATGTCCCATGTTTTTAGCACTGATATCAGGCAAATTCTGAACAGTGTAGTCAAAGCCAATAGCAGCGACTTCAGGTAAAATAACCCGCAAGTGATGGTGAAGGTTTTTTCCAGCTCAGGTTGTGTTGTGTCAGCTGTCGAGAGGGAAGGTCATACTGTATTTTCACCAGCCAAAAAAGAAACCTATATGCTACGCCACAATGATGGGTTTTTCATCCAGAGCGACAAATTCAGTCAACCTTTGCGTATCTTTTTTTCTTTACTGCTGTCAGGGGGAAACTTCTTTCCTTTCTGTACAAGTTAGTTTCAAAGTATATTGCTTCCCTGTGCTACAGTTACAACTGTCTATTTATTTTTGCGTTAAAACCCTTCTTATTTTACAGGATTAAAGGTTTAGACTAGAGGGTGAATATTTATAGAAACATTTGGAGGTAGAGCCGGGCGATATGGCTTAAAAATTAAATCTAAGATTATTTTCATGCCAAATCCAATTTCAGAATATAATCCAAAAAACATTTTCTTAAAAGAAATTGTAAATGATAAAAAATATTTTCAAAAACCTTCTTTCATTGCAATCATCCTGTCATGGAGCTGACTTGAATGTAATGTCCAACTAAAAACAACCTGCAAAGTATCCTTGTAAAACAAGATGGCTAGATCGAAATCATTCTGAGCTATGGAATTCTAAGTAGTACATTGACTGAAGAAAAATCTCTGTTATACAAAAATTAAATCTTCATAAACAGAAGAGAGATGCTTTTTGCTGGGGCTTTTTCGGTGACTACGTTTTGATGGAGCTTTTGTTAAGCTAGGCTGCCAACGTCCTCGCCCACTACCGTTCTTCTGAGATGGTAATAGAAACACAACCTACCCATTCCAGGCCGTGCTGACCCATTCCATTCCGTGCCATACTGGCCCTAGTGGAAATGGGGCAAAAGAGAGAACTCCTATTCAGCTAAGAGTTCATTTTAAATGTAAAATTAGAGAAACTGAATGTAGAACTTTCATTGCTCCCTTTTCAGATTTTTATTTGCAGCTGAAATACTTTCATTTTCTGTTTTAAAGTAGTTCCAAATTGAGGACAACTAGTAGGCAATATGAGTAGGGCAACAACACAGATTGAGAGATGAGTGCAAGCCACTACTCTAAGCAAATTTAAAAATGCCTCAAGTGGAACTTAAAGCCAATACCTGGGATATCCTTCAAAATTAGCATTGGAAAGTATAGAAAACTCAAATAAACCGGAAAAACTGCAAGAATCTAATACTGCATCAATTATAGCACAATGAATGGACATCAAGGCAATGTTTTAAACAATAAGCTCTTTACAGGACAAGGAAATACTAGTACTTGGTTCAAATCTCAGTTCTTGTAACCACGGTATGTAACCATAAATTTCCTCCACCAGTCAAAACAGAAATGTCATCATCAAATTGGGAGGGTGTGACTTGTATATAGGGATGTAATTTGAAAGAATCAAAATAAAAACACAGAAAACTAGGTAGTTCTTAGACTTTTTAATTCAAACTTCTTTTAAGAGAAATAAAATACTTTAGCCGGTGTCTCAGCAAGAATATTCTTTTTTTTACTTGAACATGAAATTAAAATGTTTTTTTTTTCTGTTTCAACATTTATTTTATTTTGTCCTTAACCTGTGTTGAAAACTATTAACAGTTTTTATTCTGTCATTTTGATTGAAAGGGTTCAAAATAAATACATAAATGAGCAGGAACTCCACTTTGCTAAAAAATAATAAAGACTGCTTAATCAGCCCCATTTAAAATCGAAACTCATGTTGACTATTACATTGCTTATGACTATTATGTTGCTTTATTACTGCATAATTTACCAAAGCTATTTTAAAAGTAATTTTCCTTCCTTTTGATAGTCATCAGTTTTATTTTTCCAAAGAATAATTTTGGTTATATCAGGTCCAATTTTTCAATGTCAGTTTTTTTTTTTTTTTTCATATCAAATTTGAAATGCAAGAAAGACATGTATGTACTTATTTCTATTATCAATGTTAACATATGGAGCCGGGTATTGACTCCATTGTATCTACTACTGCTGCTATCGTTTTTTCTTCTTCTAATAGCTTCACAATTCAACACATCAAGTAGCAGTGCTCACATCATTAGAGCTCAGATAATACAATCCCTGATTTAAGTCTACTTATTCCAACATCAGGAAGACACCTTGACATTACCATGGAAACACTGATTTGTTAATGATGAGATGCACAGTAACAAGTCCTGCTTGTAACTTTGAAATATTATACAGTAAAATAATAACATTAATAATTTAAGATAATTACCATCTCAGCATTCCCTCAAATGGAACACTTCCCTTAAAATGAACTATGATGACCTTAACATAACTTGCATTGTATGATCAGTCTTCTTCCGTCTTTCAAATTGGAAATGTGAAGATCCACAAAATGCCTATGAAATTTGAAGTCGGTTTAAAATAAAATACAGATTCTGCTGCAGTAACAAACTTGTAGGACCAAAAACCCTATTCTGAAAAAAGAATCAGTTTATTCCTCACACTGACTTCATAACGTGTTTTGTTTCATGTTTTTTATAAAGTGCCCCTGCAAGCTTTTCAAAAGCTGAACCTGTCTTGTGTTAGATTTCACTTAATGCACCATTAACATCCACCTCTTGCGCAGAAAATATAGATTTAACAAAAGATTAGTCACTGCACCGTGTTAGACTATCAATATCAGAGTGGCATTGCATGTTGTTTATACAACGTAATACACAGCACTTGAAACAGTTTTCCTCATAACCCTAGAGCTCATGTATCAGATGCTGTACAGCCTCACCTTAAAACAAATTGGGGTGATGTTTCTTAAAAGGCAAGTATTGCACTTTTGTTTTGTTTTTTTCATTCCTGTACCTGCAATTCAGCAGAGTCTTTGTGAGAAGTGGTGCTCCCATGCTCTTTCCAGGCCATGGGCTGTACAGTAATCAATGTTGATGAATGAGTAGGAAGGCTTTCTTTATTCCAGCCCTCGCTGAATAGAAAGTTTCCATTATCTCTCACAATGTATTCACTCTATCAAAGTGACAGGGTTGAGGCAAGGCACACTCCATTGCCCTCAGTGTGCCCATACCTACCGTTATCCGTCTACTCAAAAAAAAGGGGAAAGCCGGAAGAGATTGTTAAAATAACATTGCTGAACCTCACAAAATCTATAAAAGTCTAACTGGTGAATTTCATCCATCAAAGCTGTACAGATCTATTGACATACATGCATTGTGTAAAGATAACCTCTAAAATAAAATAAATGATGAGCTTGGCTTTTTTTGTTTATGTTATTTTTTCCCAACAAATATCATAACAACTTTGGCAAAGTAATGTAAGAAATGAAAAACTTTTTTTTATCTTTTCCAAAAGGCAACTAGAATACTTTTGTCTTGTGTATCTGTTCAGGAAAAATTATAAACATAATAAGAAATACACCGTTTGATTTAATATGCGTTTTGATTTACTACCAGATATCATACTATATTTTCTATTTCCAACCGGACTGAGTATAGAAACTCCAGACTTTTCCAGGCTGTGTGAGAATACAGGAAATAAAACTAGTTGATACAGGAGAAGTTGGAATAACTTAAGTATGTTTAAAGACACACTTCGCAATTTTTACACTTTAAAAACACTTATTTGTCGAGAAATTTCAGCAGCACAAAATAATTTTTTTCGTTCATTTTTTGAGTCACCATGCCATAGCAAGTCCATCAAAGAAACCAAAGAAGACTATCAGAAGAAGCAAGGAAAATAGAAAGAAAGTGATGGAGCAAGAGCAGCTCAGTTCCCAAGTTGAAAGCTGCTGGAGCTTCTCTGCTGGAGAAGTCAAGGAAGTCTGGGTCTCTTTGCTCAAGCTGTTGTCTCGCGACCTGACCCCAGGTAGAGGATGGATGGATGGATGGATGGAGGGAAAGCTCCATTTATCTATTTTTTATTGTTTCAATGAAATTTTGCCAACATAGACTGAAAAAAAAAATTACAAGGTAGATATGTTGTATTTAGATAATTAGAGTTTATAGTATTACAAATTAGTGACAACAGCTATCTAAACAGCAGACAGAAGGTTTCTGAGAATAATTTAATTTTTTCTCTTGAGGTTCGTGTCAACTTTAATTTCTTTATTATTAATGCTTCTCTTAAGTTTTCTAACTACTCTGCTTTCTTTGGGGAAAAACAAAAACCTTAATCGACCTGCAGTCTGTGGATCCAGCAACTGAACCTTTAACTCTCTGTTTCCGGTATGAATGATTAAGGTATGAGTTTCCACTCCAACTTGACTTATTCAAGAACAGTGAAAAGGCAAAAGTTTTAGTGCTGTGATGTGAGGAAAAGGGAATTTGTGAATACCATTGTTGCAAAACAACATCAAACCAAAAATAAATACTTTGAAGATTACAGACACTGTACAACAGTGTGTTTTTTACAAATTACTGTACAATGGAGAGGGAAAAGAGATCCAAGTTTGTACACCCAATAGAAAAAAGGCCAATGTTTTTGTGCTAATCTGGGTTGCTGACATCATAAGAGGCACAAACATGTAACAGAAAACTGAAACTGGATTTGCTGCCTCATCTGCTTCCTGATTTATTGGGCTAACAATTATCTTCCTACTTGGGCGCTCTCAGAGAATGGAAATTTCCTTCAAAGACATTCAGTTGCCCGTAAAAGTAATTAAAAATGACCAAGAACGCATAGTCACACAAAAATAGCATATACACATACTAATGCAGTTGAAACCTGATTTCCCCCCTGCTTATCCTAATACACACGCACTATTTAGAAAAGGATCAGATTATAACTTCAAATTGATCACAGGATTTGACATTCCAAAAAATCCACATTATTTCTTCACTTCTGGCCTATTTGTTTGCTGTCTTTTTTATCTGTTTTTCAATAAGCTAATTTGTCTAATTTTGTCATCTTACAACTTATTTTTAGCTGACTCAAAGCTAGGATGGATAACTGCACAGGCGAGGTCCAGAGGTACGTTAAAACCTTGAGTTTGTACATTTTTCTGCCTGACAATTACTTTTGAAGAACACAGCAGGTATTGCAATAGCTTAGCAGAAACTATTGTTGACAACTGTAACTCAATTTATTGTTTCGACCTGTATCCACTATATGGTTTGTAACCGTTTAGCTACAGATGTTCACAGAAGATCTTTGATAATGAAACTTGTTCATTCTAGTTTGCTCTGGTCCAAATCAAAAACCCATTCCTTTTGTTTTACTGTTGCCATATTTTCCTGAAATATATGCAGTCCTCACCATACAAATTAATGGTTTCTGCAGCTATATAGAATAGAAGTAAACACCTTTGAAGGACAAATGTAATTGCAAATAAAGAGAACAAGTAACAAATGGATAGTACAAATTCTGGCAAAATAAGGAATTTTTATTTAGTCTTTGCCATATAGCTTGTGTGATGTCAACAGACCCACATGCACATAGAGCTTAATTTTGGAAGACTAAATCAAATAATTACTAATGATTTACTACGAATGAGCAAGTCTAATAGAAAAATAAACTCATTTAGATTTATGTGAAAAACTCAACTTAAAGTAAGTTTTATTTAGTTTACATAAAAGGTTAGTTTATTAATTGAGAAAAATCAGGTTTTCTAATATGATCCATATTCAAAATACCTGCTAACTTTTCATCATTTCATAGTATTGCATTCGGCTAAGAGAAAAATTCACCATTCATATGGAGATTATGTAATCATCTCATCTTAAAATAGGAGTCTGACTGTATCAGAAAAATATCCAGTTGTCTAGCAGCTGCCATTCTATTTTTTCATCCATTATCGGTTTCTAAATTTGGTAGGTTTCTTGATCTGAAATATGTTTTTGACGAAAATGTGTGACATCTGATATAATTTAGGTGAACAGCTCCCCATCCTAGTGACTGATGATTAATATCAACAGGCAAGTGCTCAAAGACAAAAAAAATCAAAACAGAGCAAACACAAAATAAGGGAATCAGTTGCTGAAAAACTTTTTTTTTTGTAGGGAATCGAATCCAATTATATCTGATGTCCAACCACTTGTGTTTTACTTGGTATGCTACCTCTGCTACAAATCAAAGGAAATTTCTCTTTAAGCCACTAAATGCTATCATCCACTGCAGCAAATTAACTGCTGATAACTCAACTGTGAAGTCAGCAGTAAAAGTTTAAAGCTCCATATGTCGCATATATTGAATTTCAGGTTGTAGTGACATCAGTTCGGATTTTAATCTAATGAGACACAAAAATAGAAAGTAAGATGTCTTTTGCCTTTTAAAGATGCATTTACTTTTTCCTTAGAGTTTTGCTGTTAGTATGAAATATAAACCAGTTAATGTTTCCATGTTCCGACACACAACCAGATGGTCTCATTCACAGTTGCTACAGTATACTGAAAAAGCATGGAGAGTAAACAAGATGCAGATGCTTGGTTTGAAAACAGACAAGTCTATCAAAAGGGTCCAACAGCTTGATGATAACATTTTTGTCGGTATTGCCAAAAAGCTGTAATAAATCTTTGGGGAGAATAGGCCTTTTAATCAGGCTAACAAACTGAAAAACTGAAAGAAAAAAAAAGCATTTTCTATTCAGCAGCTTGTTCAGAAGATGATTTCTTTTTGGCCAGTTAAAAAAATAATGAAGCAATAGACAAATATTCTTTAGATGGCTTTTATCAAATGAATCATCTTTAATCCTTAGACAATTCTAACAGAAATAAAGACATTTAAGAGTAAATAATTTGTTTAATATAAAACTGAATGGTTTGAAATTTTTCAAAATGATTTTTAAGTCCATTTGTTGTGGTGGCAATGAGTCTTCTGACCTTCTCACTGAAATCTCTAAATGAAGGTTCTAAATACTGCCTATATCACTAAAATAACTGCATTATGTAAGCACCATAGCTGAATGTTGTCACATTTTCCAATCTTCTAAGTAAACTAACATAAATCTAATAAAAAAGGTGATATGGTTTCCTTTAATCCAACTTTCCAACACCATGCTTAAATAAAACACTCTATAAACAATCAGCTTCCTTATGGATAACCTTTTTGTGCTTTCTCTTGTTGTGGAGGGTGTCAGTGACTGTCTGCAGGACAACTGTCAAATCATCAGTCTACCCTATGTGTAGGCCAGGAGTGTCCACACCTTCTACCATGCAGTTCAAAAGTACTCACAGATCAGATGTTTGTTTGTTTTCTGTTTATTATTTATTAAAATTGCAACAAATATATATTTTGGGGTTGTTTTTTTAACTGCAGCAATTACTTAATATTTTAATTAAACAAGGTTGTAAAATTTGTGTTAGGAATTTATAAATCATTCTTGATCAGAAACATAAACAAGCCTTTTTTTCTGTTGTGGCTTTGTAAAAAAAATGCAAAAAATATTTCCATGTTAAGATATAAATTAGTCAGTAATCTCGACATTGAAAACCACATAAACTGTCCATCTTTTTTAGCTACCTGGGCTTGTGGGTTGAATGTGGATTGTTCTTGAACTCCGGTTTGGGGCCACATAAAATCATTCAAAGTGCCACAACTGGCCCCCGGATTGCACTTAAAAAACCTTGTTGTGTAGGTCATAAGTTCGCAGCATAACTATTCTATGATTAAAATGCTTTTTTTATTGGTCTCATGTTATACACATTTTTAAGATACTTTTTTTTTCATTAGCTCTAAGCCATAATAATGAAATTTAATAGAAATATACACTGGACATAATATTACACTGAATACAGTAAATCTATACTTGAGCCAAAAATTATTCATACTTATTCATAGAGATTTAGGGTTGAAATTATATTTTATGTTTACCAACAAGTTCCTTGTGACTGGGATTAATATTACCATTTTATAGAGGTCTAACTGGTGTCCCAAACTAAAAATATTTTTTTTTACAGTGTGTTGTACCTTGGAGCCCCTGAGGGAGCATAGGCAAAAAAAAGGGGTTGTCATGCACACCGCTTCTTACCTTGTGCACCTCACTCACTAACTCTTGCTCACCAGTTTCGTGTGCATAAACAAGGGCTTTAGCCTGTTTTTAAAATTGCTAGGGACATTAATCACAAACTGGGGTGTACTACAAAGAATGCTGAGGACAATTATTGGTAATTATTCATTTATCAGTCTTGTTTTTATCCATTTGACATTTCACTACAAAATGCAGTGCAGTGTAGGCTACATTTTATCTTTATTTAATCAATAAAAGTTGCAAGCCAGACTGTTTACTCTAACTTTTCAAACAGCTCTGAAAGCCAGCATTAAGCTGTTGGCTAAGAAGGATCAATAATATCCCCATTGTGCCGTAAAGAAAATGTTTTGCTATATTAATAGTAATATACTCCCAATCTACGACCCTGCACTATGTCATCCATCCATCCATCTTCTTCCTCTTATCCGTGGTCGGGTGGCGCGGGCAGTAGCTTAAGCAGGGAGACCCAGACTTCCCTCTCCTCTGCCACTTTGGCCAGCTCCTCGGGAGGAATCCCTGCAATATGACCTAGGCAATATCTGTCCGCGACAAAATGTAGTCTTGAATCTGGAGCTAAAATGGCGAAAAACCCTGAAGTTAGGAGATGCTTGCAGAGAAGAAGAATGTTTATGCACAGGTAAGAATCCGGTGCACACGAGTTAGTAAGTCGTGCGCACAAGAAACCAACTTTTTTTTTCTGGCTTATTTCCACGGCTCCTTATTTTACAGCTTCCTTTAACCTGAAATCAGTTTTTTAAATATTTTTAGCTAATCTTAAAGAGAAATGTTGGATGTTAAAGGAAATAGGAAACATTAGTCTGCCAACAAACAAATTCATCCAGTCGTAATTCATCGTTACAAAAGCTTTCATCAGTGATCCTCAGAAGAGTGTGCTTACATCTGTTTTGAATATTTATGTTACCTACAACAAACCTGATTTTTCATGTGTGTCCTTATCAAACAAGGGTATGCCTACTGGTGCGGGAAGCTTATGGAGATGTAGGTAGTTCTCACTGGGGTCATGGTTTGTGCCCAGGAGAGGCTAAGTGAAATGACAAACTGTTGTACTGATGCGACAGCTTGCAGCATATGAGGGTGCAGTATGCGTTCATGATGGGGATAAGCACAGGACTTGCAAGGTTGACTGAAAAGTCTGCTGGGATGTTGAATTAAAATCAAATCTGAAGCCTTAAACCGAATCAACAATTAATTAGTAATGCCGAACTATTACCCCCCAAGTAATGCCCCTCTTTTCTTTTTTTCTTTTCTTTTACAGATTGCATGCTTTATATGTTTCAGTCTACTGTTACAGCACAGGAAATTGGTAAAACTGGAAAAAAGTGCCTTTTGAAAGTAACAACCTTTAAGCACCTATTAAACATACTTTTCATGAAGCCCACATTTCTGTATTAAAAATGTTTTAATTGATCTGATGTAGTCTTCTAATCTTAAAGGTCGTATTTCAATTAGCTCTAAGTATGTTAATTTATATAATGAGTTTCACTCGGTGAACTGACCTACTGGAATATGTTAACTTTTGAATAACATTCCAACTCACTGAATATGATTCTATATGTTTTTAAACATTGTCTGATTTTTTAATTTTAAAAAAGAGCATCGAGGTAAATTTTAAATGCATTAAACAAATTAGACAACAATTTCTTACTATCCTATAGGCTAATCATCAGACACAACTGATCAAGACCAAATTGGCCAGGTTCAGTCTATGGACTTTCTAACCATATTTCTAATGCTGAATCCACTCACTCCAGTAGAAACACTCATTTCAGTCCCTTATATCTGGAATCTTGCTCGTTCTGATGTGGTCCCCATCTCATGACTCTATATAGGGGTCAGAACAATTGACCAAGATGCTCAATGTTCTAAACCCAGTCTCACAAAATGATAACCGGTTACTACCAATATGTGACCTTATCTGGTAAGGTGTTCATTCTTTTTTGGAGGACTGAATGTAAAAGGGAGCTTGTAAAAAAGCTTGAAACCCTATACGTATATACTGTATACAGTGCCTACTTAAAATTCTCATCTCAACTCTATAGACTGCTTTTAAACGGATCAAACCTAAATTGTTAGAACAGCTTGAATTTGACCTACAGCAAACATATTAACCTATTTGTTAAAAAAACTAAACATAAAACAGAATGGGAGGCAAAATATAGTTAAAATCTAGTCTCTGACTATTCCCATTGTCATGTACCTATATTTTCCATTTGCTTGTCTGGTGAGCTGGATGCAGCCCTTCTATTTTCCATTCACTGACTTCTGATCAAACGGAAAAAAAAAAAAATTCTGAGCAACCTTAGTATGGGCTCTAAAACCTTTAAAAGGTCATGCAAATGCTTAAACGTATGTGCTACTCTTTTCCAGAAAACCAGTATTTCCAGGTTCACCTCACATGTTTTATTTCACTTGCATGCTTTTTTTGCTGTGATCAGTCGATCTATTGCATTAACTCCTTCACTGGGACTCCTAGGGAAAACATAATTGAGAGAATAACTGACTTGGCAACAAATCTGACAGCAATGTGGCTATTCTAATTTTGTGGTGGTAAACAACTGTACAGGCCAAGATTGTTTGTTTTGCACATACATTTGAGGAAAATTTAAAATAATATTAAAAAATTGGAGAGGAAAACGGACACCTACAAATCTCCTGCCTAATCACCTCTTGCCAACAACACACTAAAAAGAAAACACACACACTCAAACACACACAAATTATAATGAACCAGGCAGAGTACAAAACCCAAAATAATTAGCCAATTAAAGGTGTGAAGCAACAAAGAGTAGGCAGTGTGTGCAACGTCTCAAGGTCAAACACATTTAAATGCAAATTTAAATAACTGATCAGAAAGGAGAACGTGTGCTTTAACAACCACAGACACACAAAACCATCTGCCTTCATAGAGTACCATTCCCTGTATACAACTCACAGGACTGTGCTGTAAATTAGCAAATTACTTTGATGCTTTTAGAGTGTAGTTACTACACCTCAACATAGCTATTTATCTAAGGGAGAAAAAAAAACAGAGAAAAAAACAGCTGTATGATAACAAAAAAAATATTGTATGGAAAAATAGTTTAACTTAAAACTTTTGCTATTGTAGGTTGCTTCTTGATTGATTACATGTGCCACCAGAGAGAAGTTATTGATAAGTGATTTTTCAGACCAGGGACCATGCAGGAGCAGGCAGTATAAGACGAAGTGGAAGCAAAGCACATTTTAAATGCCAGGGGTGTAGAAACATGGCTTCCGAAATCAATGCAACCAAAAGCGGCCTACAATATTTCTGCGTCAAGCCAGAGTTTTAGAAAGCAAACCTTTGAGCAATTTTGACCGTACACTTTGTAAAACTTCCCATAAATAACACCAACATTTGAAAGAGAAAACATAAAAACCTAGTCATAAAAATGTGTAAAAAATACATTTATATATTATTTACACCGTTTCAGCCAAATGCCTTTAACTTTTACTGAAAGCAAACTGAGTCCCAGATGACTCATTTTTGCTTCAGTCTATCAACCATTATTCTCTTCCTCTACTTTGAAGAACAACAAAATGAAGTTTGGTAGATGGAGCCACACTGTGTGCACGAATACACAAAAGTGTGTACAATGAAACACAAGACAAACACACACGCTTGTCTGCACTCAAGTGTGAATTCCTCGGATTTAATTAGAAGCTAATTTTGAGTCATTATACAACTGCAAACAATATGGAAATGAGCTCATAGGTTCCTGACAGTTCAGTTGACTTTGACCGGAAAGAAGCATGACAAATTGAAGAAAAAAATAGCTCGTTCATTAGCGTGCTGTTTACTAAGCAATTATCTGACAGCTGAACGGGTGCATTAAAAAAAGTTGAGTGAGGAAGCTTGACTGTCGAAACTTGGATCCAAGGTGTTATCTCCAAAGTCTCTAAAACAAACACAAAAGTTTCATCCACACTGTTGTTGAAAAATAAACAGTGATTTTACAATCAGTCTGTAAATCTGCATTGAATGCAAAAAGTGGAATATTTCCTTGCTAGTTTAGAGTGAATAAATCAAAAGAATGTGGATAACAGAGAAACTAATATAGTTATAACTAATATGCGGCTTTAGCAGCACACCTAGTTGGAAACAACACTCATAGGTGTGGAAGGTCTAACTGAAAGAAAATTGTTTAAAGTTAAGTACTTTTAGTATCCCCTGTTCAGTAAAACCTGTTCCTAAGTTGCTTTGTCATGTTTAGCCATGTATCTTGTGATACCAACAGTACATGGTACTTGTTACTTTAACCATGTACAGTTGGTAATTGTTTACCAAATCCTAATATCCTCCCCTATTAAATGCTCCCTCACAGCTGTTTGACTTTCAGTTAATCAGTCTCCTCTGTTTCTACTCCAGGAATCATCCATCACAATATGCTCCCTGTTCTAATTACCTGCTTGCCAAATTTTCCTGTCATCTCAAGTTCCCCTCTCATGGTCATGTTTTTACACTGTGGTTTTGGAATCCTTGGTGCTTTTGTTCTTCAATGTTCTAATTTTTAAGATTTATTTTTGAAACTATGCATTTTATAAAGAAGGTTTAACTATTTTATTTTGTCCCTAAATGCAAGGTTAAATATGAGAACTTAGATGGACTCTGTGAGGGTAAAACTAGAGAGCATCCCAAAATCCAGCATGTACTAACTTAGGCTTAAACAGGTTCATGTGTTCATTTTCAGAAACTTCAGCTTTGACTTTCCTGGTCTATTTAAAAAAAAAACAGTCAGGTACAGTTACTCCACAATGCTGGTGTCACAATCTATCAAGAAAAGATCATATTAAACTACTTTTGACACCACTACATTGGCTCCCTGTTTATATAAAATATTGTTTGCTTTTGTTCTCTGAGTGGTTTTGGGCCAAAATTAATCTCAGAATCTCTTGTCCAGTATGGACCATCTAGTTCCCTCAGGTCCTCAGAGACATGTCCAATCAGTGTTACCAGGAGCAGAACTGAACCAGTAG
Organism: Apricaphanius iberus; assembly: GCA_028564705.1. Taxonomy (NCBI): domain Eukaryota; kingdom Metazoa; phylum Chordata; class Actinopteri; order Cyprinodontiformes; family Aphaniidae; genus Apricaphanius; species Apricaphanius iberus. Next base: position 2,028,448 of record JAPXFQ010000249.1, read on the forward strand.
AGGTGGGACTTGGTTCTGCAACCAACTCCCCAAAAACCTAAAATCTGCAGAATTTGTTGATTCATTTAAATCAGGACTGTTTAATGAAGCTTTACCATCAAGGCCAAATGTTTCTCTTGAACTGGTTTTCTGTTTTTGGTTTTTTTCTGTAAAGCACTTTGAAATACCTTTTATATGAATGATGTCAAACATATAAACATCTTTCCTTTGACTTTGCAGCACATCCAATTAGAAGTTGATAATGCTATCAAGTCAAAGACCAGCATGGTATCCAATACTGTTAATTACTTTTATTGTTGAAAACAAAGGTAAAGGGTGGTTGGGGAAAAAAAGAGAGACATAAGCTCAGCTAGACACCAGTTCTCATAATATGTCTGGAGGTCACTCTACCTTAAATATGAAACTGCCTGTAGATAATTATCTGTCTCATTTGTTTAAAACCTTCATTTCCTTTGAGGGTTTTGAGTGCTTGTTCAAACTTTGTTGTTTTATTGCACACACTCCAGAGCTCACATCTAATACTGTACAATGAACAGAAAGAACCTATACTGCAAGCAAAAATAAATAGCAGTGATTTACCAAGGTCTGAAACAACTAAGCTTTCAAGTTTAAGTATGTTGAGATAAGTGCTGGTCTTGCAAAATAAGTATTGCATTTAGTTTCTCAAGTTTTTCAGTTTGTTTATACATTTTTTTACATTCCACTATTCAGTCCTGCTGGACAGACATGGCAGCTGCAATTTCCCTTGTTGTTGAAAATGTCACATTTTGCAGAGTGATTGTCTGTTATAAGGCTTCTTACATCAAAACTGGCATAGAGTGATTGAATTTAAGTGATTCCAACATGAGCTGTTGAAGAGGACGCAGACACTCAACATACTGATGTGTAATGACTGAAGGAGGGAGATTAGACTGCACTGATAATTCTCTCATTGTTTTTGACAGCTCCTTTTATCGAAGTAAGTGCATTTCTTTACCCCGTTCTTTTGTCAGTGTGTGAATATTTAGAAATGTTGATTATCTGATATAGTACATTTACCAATTTGACAATGCAAAGCACGCAACTGCACAGCCCAACTGCTAACTCATTCTATTAGGAGAAATTACTTGAAAATGTATTGAAACCCCCGGACTTATTATTTATAGGGATTTTACGTGTCTGACCCCAAAAAAAAAAAAAGACATCTACAAGGAAACCGATATGCGGTTTGGAAAGTTTTTTACAAATAACAATCTAAAAAGTGTGACGTCCTGTTTATTCCATCGACCATTACACTGATACCACTAAAAAATGCAGTGCAACCAGTTATCTTCAGATGTCATGTAATTGGTCAATAGAATCCAACTGTGTGTCATTTATCTTAGGCATTCATTAGGCCTGTTCATTTGAGAAGTTTGATGGAAAACATATCACAGAGCTCTGTTAAATGTTGCAGCCACAACTGGAAGGATTATGGGAAAACTGCAGAGCTGCAAGGATATGATGATCCACCTAAACAAACAGATAGCATCAGAAAAGCAGCCAAGAGGCCCATGGTATCTCTGGAGGAGCTACAAAAATCGAAGTGGGTTTGAAAGTCCTATAAAATATTTCTGTGCTGTCTTGCTTTGCTTCTGTTTTGCCACAAAATTCTAAATTTGTTTACATTTTAAAATCTCAGACAACAATAAATCTAGAAACTGAAGAAGCAGTATTTTTGCTGGCGCTTCTTTTGCGATGGTTGAAACAAAATGGCTAAAGCTTCCCAGCTTTTCTTGAAGTTGTCTGTACACATAAAACAGTAAGCCAACAAAGACTTATGAATAGAAGGTAAGCCATTTAAATCCAGCCTGGGAATCTTTTTTTACCATCTGGGAAAATCTGCTTCATGATTACCTTAAGGCTGCCTCTGAGCAAACCACGTAACCTTCATCCACTCCAGAGCAACTGCTCAGTGATCAGCGCTATGGGAAGTTCATATGAGTTGTTGTACTTTGAATCTGCCGTATGAAAAGAGTGAGGTTTGAGCTTGTGGGACCAGCACATCCCTGCAGGAATAAATTTGTATGAAAAAAAGATGACTTGCTTGCAGCTACAACATCAGCACTAACCTGTGAGAGCAGGTTTAAAGAAAATAGATGCTAATGTCAGGACACAGAAACAGGGGCTGGTTAGATAACAAAGCTCCTTGGGGATACAAGAACCGACGGCAAAGATTTAAAACTCAACAGTCATGGCAACTCAAAAGACAAATGTAAAATGTTACTGCTGCAACCTAAAAATCTACTTGCAAGTATTTAGTAGCTATTTAAACTGATAACATTACTATTGTTTCAATAATTTTTGCAAGTATTTTTTTTTTATGTCCAAAGGTTGAGATATTTTTACTAAGCAAAACATAAACTGTCAAAGATTAGTTTTGTTTAGGTAGTTTACCTTCTATTGCATCATATGGAAGCTAACTTTATTGTATGATCTGTCCTCTTTCTGCCAAATAAATTTAGCAAATGCAACTAAAAGTATGATTGTTTGTTTTTTTTAATCAACACTATTCCTTCCTTTGTGTATTAGGTTCAGAAATATTTTATAATGTAAGAGCCCGTATTGTAGTGGAAAATGATTAGGCCTTTTAGCTACCTCTTCTTGTGCATTTTGTAAAATACCATGAAAATAACAATTTATACCTCTTAAATCTACGTAAGACTGAATTTAATTAAGTTTTTGTATGAACTTTATAAAAAATACTTAATTAATAAATAGCATAAAATGGCCTGGGCAGCGCTTAAAATATATTATTTACATTTAAATTGATCACTATGATTTTTCTTTTTATTGATATGCTCTTTTTCTATATTGTCCAGCAATATCTGACTGTACTGTATTAAATTACAGCTAAACTGTATTGTATGTAATTAGCCTAAGTGATTGTTCTGTTTGGTAATGAATTTGATATATTTGATTAGATACTGTATATTTTGTGTAATTAGACATGAACTGGACCCGTTTTTTTTCTAACATTCATGCATTACTTTTTTATCTGCAGGGTGCACAAAATGCAGATGGAAAAATGATTTAAACTTTATGGTGAATGCAGCCAGTCAGATTTCACTTAAGCAAGAACTATTGTACACTTTTATTATATAAATAAACACATTATTTAGGTAACTGAAATAATAAAACTGAGACAAACAGCCCAATTAACCAATCTATGACTGTGCCAAATTTGATTCTTTAAATGTCCTTGAACACAGAGCTACGGTATATCAAGACCTGTGTATCAATGTGTAAAGTGCAACACCATGGAAAGACAACAGTGTTATTTCCTTGCACTTCTGATGCCTCATCACCTCACCTTCCTTTATCACGTTCACAATTATAACTGCTGTTAAACTCTACCAGACTTAGTATTTCATCAGTATTTTTCAAATAAAAAATTTTTTTAAAGGTATTCGTTAGCCTTTGATCATCAGGTCTGTGCATTATTTTACCACTAAAATATAATTTAACCTTAGGAAATACCCATTTCAATAGCTGAACGTTTGAAAGTCTTATTTTGTCAGCTGACAGAATGTCAGTAAATGGCTCATCCTTCAAACTTTAAAATTTTTACACATGTTAGTGGAACAGCATATAATAAAATATGTATATTTTATTTAATACTTTTTTTTCCAAAGTCAAGCTATATTCCAATTATGAACGACACGTCTAGTGCTTTCCAATGGCTTTATTGAGAGTAAATTGCATTTTCAAGTCTATTTCCAAATCTAAAATCTCTCCCTTGAGTGTTTTTTACAATCTAAAGCAATCTTGACACTTTTGTATTGATGGTTAGAGGAATGAGGGTTATCTGGAGTACCTTTAACAACAATACAAGTGTCATACTGTACATGGGCTCATATTAATTTCCTGGCTAATTCTGAGATGGAATGTGAGCATCAATACTCACTGGGAGCTTGTATTAGCTTAGCTACAAGCTGCGTAACCCTGCCAGGCACTTGTAATTGCGCTGGGTGTCGGAAGGGATGGGATGTGCCCTCACAGTAGATATCTATAGACAGATGGACTGGGGATCTGCATTGACATTCTGATGGTGACAGACCACAGTACCTCACACTATGTTGGCCCGACAACAAAGGAGGCCTCCACTGTGCAATAATCTGATGCTCAGCCCAACAAGCTGTTACTGTATCATTCAGATAGCAACAGGCTTATCATGCAGTTTGCAGTACATGCTGAAAATTTATATACATATAGCTCTACTATTACATAAAAATGTAAATCTATGACGAGGCATGAGAGAAGTTGTTCCTATAAGAAAAATTCAAATAAAACCTGGTCATATTTGATTTGTCTCTCACCTTGTGTGTTTGGCCATATTAACATGCAAGGTGTGCCAAGGTCTTGGATCCACAACCTTAAAGGTATGGCAGTAAGTCAATGCAAAATACTGAATAATTTATAGGAGGACAAATAAATTCCAGGCAACAACACAACAGCAGACTCTGGGGCTGATTGGTTATTACCGTGAAGTTTGTCGGGAAACTTTGGGCTGTTAAAAAGGGCAATGACTGAATATCTTCCTCAGCGAATTAGAATGGGGATCGCCAGGGCACGCAGAGGGCAAATCAATGTGAGGCAGGTAATGAATTTAAACAGCGTGGAGGGAAAAAAGAATGTCAAGACGAAATTTGACATTTCTTTTATTTTATTTGCCTAACATCTATCATGTATAAGTGTTGCCACTGTGCTGACATATATAAAATCTGACATTTCTTCAAAATGACACAATGAACTTGAGAATCAAAATCCTTCACTATGTCTGATCTGTGTATTTGATGTTTATTGGCAAAATGTTGACTTCTCAATGTGTACATTATTATTTTTGTAGCTATCTGGAATATAACTTAAAGGCAGAATAAGGCAAGTAGTAAAAACAAGAAAAATATTAATGAAGAACCTGAAAAATAAGAAACATGAAATGGTTTATAAATCAGATCTTTCTTCTTTTTTAATAGGTTTATTTGGACTTATAAATTATTATTTTTTACTTCTTTTGCATGTTTTTACCATACAACAACTAAAAATCCCAATGTATTTTTGTGGGATTTCACATGACAGATGAAAGCACAGTAGTGGAAAACATGGTTCTATAAAGTATTGATTCTGGGGAAGAGGGGAAATAAATATGCATAGCATACTTCTTGGGTCTGGGAAATTTTCATCTGAAACCAGTTGTAATGTTCTTTCTACTTCAGTATTATGCAGTGTTTTTGAGATTTTTTTATCACAGAATGTCTCAATAAAATAAATAGAGGTTTGTTGTGGTAAAGTGCAAAAGATCAGTAAAAGTTTAAAATGTTTTAAATATTTTAAACTTTTTTGTTGGATAAATCTAAGATAAGTTATCTTAGATAACACATCCAAACAAATCCAGAATTATTGCAGTAAACGTTAGAGTTATAAAGTGGTAAATTTCTTGTTTTAACATTCTTACAGATACTAATAATTTCTACTTAATTCATTTTTATGGAAGAAATAATTAATATTAAAAGTCTTTCAGTATCTCAAAAGAAACTATTTCGTTTTTTCTGGTTAGAATGTAATCTAATCTTCAATGGTTCATGGCTTCTAAAACATTTTTTAAGGTAACAAAAAAATGATGAAGTTGTAAGAGTTATTAATTTTTGGAAATCTCTTATTCTGCAGAATAATTAGAGAATCATTCTTAGAGAAGTAATACATAAATTTATTCAGTAAACTTTATTATGTTGGGATGCATATACAAAAGCAACAGTCTAAACCTGCTTTACTGGACAGTATGTATTGATACATTTTAATCAGAATTTAGAACACCTAATATGGTATTAAAATAAAATGGGAATACTTTTGTCTGATAGAAGTGTGTGCATAATGCATAAACTTGTGTTCATCTTCAAAACCAATTAACAGATGCCTTTAAAGGCCTTTTACTCGAGGCATCATTTTGCCATCTGCTTCATCGTGTGTTTGACATTAATGCCTACTGTGAGAACCCTGAACCAACACGTAGAAAACACTTCATCCATAGCTGTAGCACTGTTAGACTGAGGGTAAAAAAATTAAGATTTATTTAGTTCAATTAGAGTCATAAACTGTTTCAAAAGTTTTAACTTGTTAAATACGCAAAATGGTACAGTTTCAGATAATTTTGTAATCCATTTCCTTTCACTGCAATCAGTTGAAGATTAATATTAAAAAAACATTAATATTTTATTTAACCCGTTTTCATCTGATATTTAGCATCTTAATGGACTAGTCTTTTAGAAAATTGTTCATACTGCTAAAACTCCCACAATTTCATCATCATACAACAATAGACTTACACAACTTTCATTTGATAAGCCAATACAAATTAATGCATACAATGTGCTGACAAAGTGTTCCACCTTTACAGATTTATTTTGTTCTTCGTTATACCTAATTGTTTTATATTATCAACCAAATCACCAGTGAAAGATTGATCAAATGCATACAGTAATTTATAAATAAATGTAGTTTTAAATATTTCTTAACCAACTACACCCTTTGTAAAATAAAAAAATAAAAACAAAAAAAATAAAAAGAATTAACTTTGATTAGACCAGTTATTGGGTAAATTTATTTAGCCACACCCAGAGCTGATTACCGCTTACCCTGTAAGATAAAGGATCACGTAATCACTTAATCAAAACTTGCCTAAAAATGCAGAAATCTCAAGAAGCAACATCTCATGCCCCAGTCTAAAGACATTCTAGATTACCAGTAGATGACAAACAAAGACAAGTATTTGAGCATGAAAAGGGTTTAAATTTTGGAACTCGTGCAAGAACAGGGACGAATTACCATTAAATAGCAAGAAATGGTGAGCTACCACAATAACTCCGGGTGTTCCTCCACTCCTAATCCATGAGGTCATGAAAGTTCTATAAACTAAAGGGCTAAGGGCTAAAGCACTGTATGCCTCAGTTTTCCCAATTAAGGTCAGTCTTCATGATACAACAATGACTGAGAGAAAATAAGCAAAAATTTAATTCACGAGAGAGTTTTAAGGTGGACTTCGAAAAAATATATTCTATGGACTGATGAGATGAACTTCCTAAAACGTTTGCGCCCTGTTAAATCTGACATAATATGGCAGAGTATTAGGGCATTTGATAACAAAATAACATTTTGGAGTAAACTTTCACCCAAAAAACTCAGAAATATTGAGATTAAAGTAACATATTTTCAGACAAAAAAAAATTGGAAATTCTCTGTCACAAAAGTCGTAAAATTATGAGTAAAAAATAAATAAAAGAGATTACTTTCACATATTTTCTCGGGGAAAAACAGCATAATTCACTGATGTAAACTGCCGCCAGCCAGCAGTGCTCGGCCGCGCAGCTTCTGAGAGAGGGGAAGAGAGAGTTGACGAGATGCCGCCGACCACTGCCGCTAGGAGCGGTGGAGAGAAATCAGCGGCCATAATGTAATGCTTCGAGCCCATGTGAATGGAAAATGCTGTGATGACGTTGAAGACAGTGTGTTGGAGGGGGAATGTCCGAGGCTCTTAAAGAGACATGCAGCTAATGCAGTTTGGACATGTTGTGAGTGCAATTTCTCAGAGAGGTAGTGTATATCATTTAATGAACTTACAGATGGATTTAGGATAATATTCTAGCTGTACTGTACCACCAGTGCCTGAGAAAAACGTGCCACCCCCCCCTATAATGATTCGATTTTCTGAGTGACATGTAAACTTAGACTGGGTCTTGACACTGGCTAAGCCATTAGTTCAATTACTGCCAATAGCTCGATTTAGGTATGCATTTAAACATACTGCATGACAACAATTCATGCAACAAAATTTGGATGCATTTAAATGAGACTGATAATTCAAAGACAGTTTCTAGAAATGCGAATTTAAAATATCATACCGAGCAGGCTTGTCAGTCATCTGCATTACTTAACTGCTCTTTGTTGTGTATGATAAATAGTTCAGTTATAAATATTTTACGTGCAATCAGAGTTTGTTTTTGTTCTTTAAACATTTTTTTAGTAGTACTGTGTTCAATGTTGAATATAAATTGACATAAAATACTTAATATTTGATATAATTATCTTTATGTAAAAGTAATACATCTTACACAATTTACAATTTTTTAGGTGATAAATAAATTGTAAAAAATATTTAGAACTGTTTGGAAGCTGCTCCTTTTTAGTGAGACAACCAGGAAGTACTAGCTCTCCTAAAAGTGCTGGAATTCCCACCACTACTTTATTAGGCTTAAAGAGTAACTACTTGTCAAATAGGGCCAGGTGGGTTGAAATAGCAGCTGAAATAAAATTGTTGTATTTATTCAGGTTATGTATGCCTCATGCTAAAATGTGTGTGTGACAAAAAACATTGTAAAGAGATCAGGTACACTTGCATCACACTGCATCTTTTTCCTTTCAGTACACAATTATACAGTACTTTGAGTTAGTCTTTAACATTAAGTCGTAATGAAATACATTCAAGTTTGTGGCTTTAGCATGACTGAAAAGTTCAAATGTTCAGTGGGTAGGAATACCTTTACAGGGCATTGTGAGGATGCACCTTAAGACCACCAGTGTCATCCTTCAGAAATCTGAATTACACAGACATGCTGCACAGAAAAAAATCCAAATTCATATAACTGCTGAAGCATAAAGTGGTCCCTCTGTGATAAGCTCTTTGGAGTAGTGGAGTGACAGATATCCTCAGCATGAGCCTTCCCTGCATGCTCTTTCACAAACACACACTTACAACTGGAGCACAGGGCAGCAAATACCCAGTACTGCAAAGACTTTTCTCCACAATTACTACATGATACAATGAATACAGTGGAAAACATAGAATACAGGTCATACATTAAAATTTACACTGTTAGATAGGAAAATCTGACATAAAATGGTATTTGTCCTTCATTTTTAAAAGGCTTTGTCGTGAGCAGGTTTTATCTGAAAGAATTTGCACTGTGGGTATTAGAAAATGTCACTTTTAAAGCCAATAATTGGACTTTGCAGGGTTTTTTTAAATTAAGGTATTGGAACTGACAAATGAAAGTCAGGTTGTACTTTCTGTATCACAGTTGAATTGTCTAAATTTGAAGATAAAATGCTCTGAATTGGTCTGAAATATCACTCATGAACCTTTTGGGACTCTCTGCCAGATAAGTTTTAAATACCATTGAGGAAATAAAGAAATGCATTCAATAAAACATATTTCCTTTCATTGGTCAATATTGTTGGATTAGGTGCTTTAGGGATTCTGACAACAAATGATATTTTGAGTGTCTCTAAGAGACATCACAGACACAACAGCAGGTTTTGACACCTTAGAAAACAAGAATACAGGGCTCTTTTCAACTGTTGTGCTTTGTATATGATATCTGTGACCTTAACTCCCTGCGAGCTTCACATAAAGATCAGCTTGGAGTAAACCTCAACCTAGTAAAATATCTTCATAATAGATCTTGAAAATATGTTATCCTATTCATCTGTCCAATCATGTATTGTTAACCTTGAACCAGAGATTGCACTATGTTTATTTTATTGTTTAATTTTTTGTTATTTTCAGTCATTCAGTTTCTCTTGCTCCGCATTCCAATGAAACTCGCATCCATTTGTGTAAAATCATATAGTGGGATTTTAGAGGTTACTGTTATGAGGTTTAGGATTCTTGCCTCAGACTCATGACTTCTCATGGGGGCTTAGATGTTGTTTGGAAGGCTGAATTTGCCACTTCATCCAAAATTTTGAAATGAGGATACATATCTTCAATTAAAGCAGTAAGACATCGAAAAGACTCTCTAAATTAACTGTTTCCTGACCTGTAAGCTATTGCTTCAGCGGGAGGAAAGCCCACGGAAAAAAGCAGCATTCTCCGCTTTGACGTTTCAACATGCAGTCAGCTCCCGGTCAGCAAGATGCATTGAATAAGGTGTCTAGGTCTGATATGATACTCTCATGAGAATATCTTCTTTAATGGATTTATTTACCTATACTCCATGCCTAAAGTTGAAAATATATCCAGATTTTCACCAAGTGTTCTCAAGTGGGAATACTAATCTGTAAAAATTACGGACATCCTTAAGATTTGTCCATCACTGTCCAAAAAAAAACCCTTGATCATTATCATTATCACTGATTCAAGGCATTCCTCTTAATAGCAGAAATTCCCCATGGTGTTTTATATTTCCACAGATGGAATAAACATTGAAATTCTGTCCAAGAAAAAAGTCAGTGAGTAGCAGTAAGTGTCCCACCTGGGCCAGCCATCAATATAAAGTCTATGGCTTCCTTATTGAAATAGGAACAAATAAATAAACATATTTTCACACTGTATTGTATTGCAGTGTTTCCCACCATATTGCACCTTATCATGTCACTGTAAAATACATTACTGTATGTCATATAGCATCATTTTGTACTGCTTTGTGTTGTAATGCATATTCCTTCATATTGTACTGTATCACATTGTAACTCCATTTTATGAAACTGTAACACATTGTGTTATTTGTACTGTTTTCATTTTGTTGTGTTGTCATATTGCAATGCATATTTTAACACATTACATTGCATCATATTGTACTGTACTGCAGTATGAAATACTGCATCATTTTGCCTTTTGTATTGTAACCCACTGTACTGTACTGTATCATATTATCAGCAATGTATCATAATCAGAAGTATTGCATCAAATTATACAGTTTTGTATCACTTTGTATTGCATTGTAATCCATCATAGCACAACACATGGCATTATGACTACAGATATACCAATACCGACATCGGTATCAGGACCAATAGCGCTCTAATGTACTTGCATCAGTATCTGTTGGTTTAAAGAAACTTAGAATGTTCAAAGTCTACAATAATTTCACAACAAAAGTTTATTTTTCACTTGAATTTTAGTTTTGTGGTCATTTTTATTAATCTACTATTTTTCTTATCTAGTTCACCATCATTTGTTGTAACAATCAGAGATAAAATAAAACCTCTCCTCCAATTAATTTCACTTTTTTGTGTATATAATATAATTTTGTATTGTATTGTATCATATTGCCTTGTATTGCTTAATTTCATACCCCAAAGAAAACTGAGGAAATCACAAGATATTTCCTCTTTGATTATCCTTTTATCTTTATTTTCACACTGCGATGATTTTTCAAACAACAGTTCCTTTCAGATGTGTACCAAGGACAGAGATATACACACAGTTGCCCAACCTCTTGCACAGCTCCGTGTCTCGAGACGTCAGAACTGCAGGCTTTCAGCTTGCTTTAACAAAGAGAGTCTGGAAACCTGTTTGAGAGCTCACTCAGGTATAGCAGAAGGCCCACAAGTGACTCAGTGCAAATCACTTTCATACATTGGTAGCTCTTTTGTTGGGATCTCCTCCGATACAGTATGTCATTTTCATTTAAGGATCTTAAGCCTGGCTAGAAAGTATTTTGTTCAAACATGTTGTACATCTCAAAGTGACATGTCATCATCATCCTTTTAAAATAATAATGCCGATTGTTTGCTATGATGTTGACTGAACTACACAAATTTGGATGGCATTGACTAAGATGCTTAAAACACACATGGAGTGGTGTATAAGTTGTGTTACAACAGAAGGAGGAGAGCTGAAAATGCAGCATTTGGTTTTAGTGAGTTTCATATAGATTTTAAGATTGTTGGAAAATTTTCCAAACTTGAGAGACCACACCTGGAAAAAAAAATATCCCAGATCTAACCGTTTTCATCCTACAGTGTACAGACAGATTTCACTCACAAACATTCCCAGGTCAGACGGGAAATCTCCCAAAACCTCACAAGATCAAACATGACTTTGGAGCAAATAAACATGGGGGATGAGGAGGAAGGCAGTCTAAATGCTTCCAAGGCATATTGCTGCTACATATAACCACACATGCTGTGATATCAAGCTAAGACAATCTAACATGTTAAACATCCCTGATTTGTGACGGGAGCAGTCCTGATGTTCTTCCGAGCAGACGACAGCGGCCTGAACATCCACACATGGCAGAAATGTTTAATAAGATTATCTTTAGAGACACCACGATAATCAAGGAGGAAAATTGCTGGAGGGGAGAATTGGTTAAGAAATCAGCATTATCTCAAAGGGTGAACTAACCCTTATTCAACAATATTCCAACAAAATTCCAATACGATACTTTGCGAGCCTGTGTTATTTGCTTTAGGAAACGCCACAAGGAATATTCTTTTTAGTGTGGATTTGTTGTGAAAGTTTTGCAAAGACCAGTCACCACTACGATAATAGCAGCTGGGAAAGCAAATCAGCTTGGTGAAGCTGGAATTCAAAGGATCTATGTGAAAGTATAAAAAGAAAAGAAGGAAAACATAAAGTGGTGTCATCTTAGTTTTTAAATCTTTGGTTATGTGTCACTTTGAAGCTATGTAACAAAACAAAAAAAACAAAAAAACAACAACAAAAAACAAAAGAAAACAGTCAATTGCAGAAAGATAATCCATAACTAATTTACTTGATTGATGGTCTAATTATGTCTGCTTTTTGTCATGCTTGATAATTTACTCTTTGATAGGAGAGGCAAATTCTTACAGTGCAGAGCTGAGGCCGTAATGAGCATGAAAACAAAGTGGATAATGCTTCAAGCTTTTCTCTGCCCCTTGATACAGGTTTTAATTGTTACTTTAAAAAAATGTGTTTTATTTAGAGCATTTTTAATAACGAATACCTGAGCATCAATTACTATAAAATGTAACATTTTTTTTTATTTCTCGTGTATTTCCTGCGGTCCAACATAAAAATGTTTTTAATGATCACACTACTTTTATTTATTTTTTAAATGTGATTTATTTATTGTTGTCTGTAAGTTATAGCAATGGGGTAAACAACTATCACATGTTGGAAAAAAAGTAATTTGCACTATGGAACTGTAGTGCCTGTTTTAGGGACAAAAGTCAGAGATATTAGATAGAGCAACTACGAGATGTTTTTTTAACCCTGAAGAGGCATCTGAGGCAGGCAGGGAGAGGGAACTACAGTGAGGACATAATACAGTATTTACAGTATTAAATACTTTGTGTTCTGGGTTGGGCAGGTTCAGGGTCAGGTTTGGATGCAAGATTGCTTTTGCATTTGTTGAGCCTCCTTCTTAACAAGCTATAATAAATTATCACCAAACAGAAGGAACCTGCTCTCATCCTTTTATTAAATAATTCCATAACATTTCCATTATTTATTAAATGACTAGTGAAAGCAGACAAGTTACGTAACTACTGAGCAAAAACAAGCATGTAAGGCTGCTGTTGTGCAACTTTCCAGACAAAGAGCACAAGGCACTTAAAGGAGACATATAACAATTTTTTACTATTCAAAATAGGTCTAGAAGTTCCAGAAAACATGTTTCTGAATTTGTTTGCTGGAAATAGCTTTTAGTAAACAATTGTTACCAACTTCTATTCCCCTCTGTTTCAGCCCCTTGCAGATTGTGCTATTTCTGCTGCTCATTACATATTACATGAACTGCTGTTAACTTGGCCATGACCAAGCTTCCAGAATCTGTGCTCACGCACAACACTCACAAAGTGACTGTTAAGACTATGTGTGAAAGTTACGAACATGGCTTCTACAGAAGTTCAAGCATACAAAAAAAAGTAGTTTAACCATACAAAAAAAAAATTAAACCATACACAAAAATTTTTTTTCAACCGTACACAAAAAAGGGAAATAAACCATACAAAAAAAGCAGTTCAACCATACGTACACGTTTGAACCAGAATCTGCTCCCATAGGAGGGGAGTCTCCTGAGAACCTGATACTTTTGAATGGTTATTGAAGAAATTACTTAAAGTTAAAAGAATATATTTAACTGCTTACCTGGCATTCTGATATCTTCGTGAGACGCAGACTCTAAAGCCTTCCAGCTCGAGCTTGCTAACTCCAGCTCTCTAGCACCATGGAGACCCTGCTCGTTGAGCTCCGAGCGGCTGCATATCCTCAGTCTTCCCTCGGGTTGGAGTAGCTCAGATGTGCGGCTCGTCTGCCGTCTTCCGTACGGAGATCGAGTAGCCCTTTGTGGCAGGTCTTCAGTCTTCCCCGTTCTTACTGCCAGTATCATATAATCAAAAAATAAATCCAACCCATGCCGCTCTCCTGCGAAAGGTCTCCCGTCTTCTTCCCGGTTTTCAGTAGCTCAGTTCGGTGGCAGGTCCCCATCCTCTGCCCACAGTCGCTTCTTGCGGCAGCGCTTCTCCCCTCTCCTCCGTGGATTTTGAGTTGCTTTGTGCGGTGGCGCGTCTCCCGTCTTCCCTGGCCTTACTGCAAGCATCTTACCATCAAAAATAAAGTCAACCCATGCTGCTCTTCTGTCCTCTTCGACCGGGACCTGATGAAGTGTTTTGAGCTCTTTTGACCAGCCAAAAACGGAGCATTTTGTGTGGAGCTTCAACATGGTGTTTCCTAATCTGAATCGTAACTGTTGTTTACTGCTGTACCTGGTGGGTGGAGACAGCGCTCTGAGGGGGTGTGGATATTCTAATATTCTGGCTTGTGATGTAGAAAGCCGGACAGATTTTGAACAGCTCAATCAGAGACTGAATCCAGGATCAATTAAGAAACCCCTATCTCACTCAAAACAGCATGGATGGGCTGTTGTTTTTTTTCAGAATTTGTATGCATATATATGCAACAGAGATACACAGTAACACTCCAAATCCCAAAATATAGGTTTTTTAATAACATGTCTCTTTTAAAAATCAAGAATTTCTTAATTTCTTTTTATTGAAAGTTCAACTTTTAAGACTAGCATTTGTTTTAGTTGTTTTTCCCCCCAAATTTTGTCTTTATTTATTATACCTTTTGATGTAAAGTGTGTATCTGATCAAGTGAGGAAAGATGTGAAAATCACTCTTACAATAAGTCATAAACGAAGAGATAACATGGAGTATGAAAATTGAAACCTCCTTCACCAGTTCACTTCAGAGGTATAAATAAATACATGCTTAAATTCATATTGTACCATGCATGGAGGAAAATTTAATTACACTGCAATGACCAATAACACTCTCACCAATTACTTGTACTGAAGGTGTATGGCACAACAAAGAAAATTAGCTAAATTTTTTTGTACTATAATAAAGATTTTTCTTTAATTTCTCATAATGTATATTTCACAATCCACATTACTGGATTACCACTACGATACCGAGAAAGGAGGTTCATGAATACCTAGCTGTTCATGAGGTATGGAATAATTTTGTCCTGTGTCCATAAAGAATGCTTTTCCCGCTGAAAACTTCAGAAAGCACACTAGATAGTGCTTCATGCAAGTATTCTGTCAAAGAAACAACCTTCATACAGCAGAATAAGCCTCCACTGATGGGTTACACAGTGAAAAATACCAAATTTCAAATGCAACAATGGCCAATCTGCTCTGAAAACATGGCTTTCTGTATTCCTAACAATTTACACTCAATGTATATTTCCCTCCTATTCTTCCACCAGGTATATATTATATCCATTCTAAAGATAGATACAGTGGTCCCTCATTTATTGCGGGGGTTATGTTCTAAAAATAACCCGCAATAGGCAAAATCCCTGAAGTAGTCATCTTTATTGTAGGGCTGCAACTATCGAATAATTTTGGAATCGAGTATTTTGTCGATTTTTCCATCGATTAATCGAGTAATCGTATAAATTACACTTTTGGGTTTTTAAAAACCTATATTAATAGTGTGTAATGCAACAAAGGGCCTCTTAAAATGAGCACGCAATTGACTGTTATTCCTCCCAAAGAGCGTTTTTATTTAAACTCAACACTTCACGCTTAACTATTGGCTCCAAAAAGAAGCCTCTTTAACAACTCTTTCTGTGAAAGCCCATATGAGGACAAAAAAGAAATAAAAAATATACGGGCAGAAAATAAAAGCATTTAAATGAGCAAATGGTTGTTACAATGCAAAAAAGTCAACATAAAATGTATATGCTAATGAATCTAGATTTGTCAATCTTTTTTATTTATTAAATAAATAAATTAAATAAGGTAGCATTGCAATAATAAATGCAACTGATGGTCAAATGCTTGTTTTGAGATGTAACCTATCTGTGCGCGCGTGCGCGCAACGTGCATGTGCCCGCGAGCGGAGTTTGAGGTGAGGAGGGATAAATTATATGAATGAGATTTTGGTGCATTTCTCTGTTACTTGTCATGCCTTGTTGACCCTGTCAGCTCATGACAGGCAATAAATAATTACAAACACTGCACTAATATTCTGAAAGGCGATCGTGTTCACATCAGTTAGGAATCGTAAAAATACGTTACCTCGTTGAGGGGCCGACTCCGCTCGGAGAAGTACAGCTAACGTACGGGTGTCTTCTCTTCAGGTGCTGTAGCATAGATGACGTGCTGTTGTGGTAGGCCAGGTCTGTTTTGCAGTACACACACTGCACCATGTTGTCCGCTTTACGAAGCGTGAAATGGTTCCATACTTTGGACATTTTCTGTCTTTTATTTGCACTTTTTTTCATTTTCTGCCATTGTTTGTAAAGGTAATAGTGAGTGATAGAGAGAGAACAGTGCTGCTTGTGAAATGTGCATCAGTGTTACACTCCGTGTGAAACACGGGGCAGCGCAGTGGTCTTCAAAATAATTTGCCTCGAGGCTTTTTTTTACTCGAGTTACTCGAGGAATCGTTTCAGCCCTACTTTATTGTTTACAATTATAAATGTTTTAAGGCTCTAAATCCCCTCGTCACACACTTTATACACTGTTCGCAGACAAAATTTTCTCAAATTTCTCGATAGTTTAAATGCTCTACAAGTTCAAACCTTCAAAGATTTTATAACATAAAACAGCGGTTTCTTCATCAATGTGCCACTAGGGTGTGTACTTTTCCACTAAAGGCCACAGAGCAGGTGTCTCTTTCTGATTGAGGAACATGGTTATGGGTGTAGTTGTAGGTGCTGTTGGATGGTCCACAGTCATTTTTATTATATTATTTTTTTTAAAGTAAAAAATTTGAAAAAAAATAAAGCAGACTTAAAGGCACACTCTGTAACTTTGCACACATTTGCCCTCTGTCATCCTCTCATGCTTTAACGTCACTGCCGTAAGAACAAATCTCTATGGAGCAAATTTGAAGAAGTGTACTGACTGTTTTATAAGCTTGCCAGCCAAAACAACAAAACATTAAACTAATGGCGTATCAGTTGGTAAAACCTAAAACAGTTTTCCCAGCACTGCATCACATCATCATTGCCCAAATAACCCCAGAGCAAGCATTTATTACAGTACTTACCCATCCAGTAGCTACACGGCTAGTTCAGCATCCATAAATCCTGCTGTATCTCTACGTGTCTACGTTTTTGTACGTCTCACTCACAGTCAGTGATTCCGATTGTCTGATTGTCTCCTTTACGGTCCCCATGTTTGTTTTAGCCTGAGTCTGAGAATTCTGTAATCTGTAGGCTACTCTGAGTCTGCCCCCTAACGGAACTCTCCAGTAGTATGTGCAGTGAGCAAGCTAGTACATCCCCAAGACACAGCTTGTTGCTTTATAGTTGCTGGTGTCAACATGAGTTAAAAAAGAAAGTATATTTCCAGTGTAAACACTGGCTCCTCGCTGCGTCAGCAAACCTGGCCTGCTCGCCCAGTTTGAGGAGCCGTCGTCCCATGAAGGTGCAAGCTTTGCACACCAAGCCTCCAACTACTAAGCGAGCAGTTGTCCATCTTTCTGCGGTAAGTAAACGTTTATAATATGATATGTATGTATATATACGGGATGTGATGTGGTGGAGCCATTACTAGGCCTGGGTTGTGTTGCAACCAACATCTCCAGAGAGGCTGCCCAGGTGAGGAAGCTGTTCATGGCCTTTTGCGGCCCCAACGGCTCTTTTAGGAGCCAGGCACAAACAAGTACTTTCTGGAAAATATATTTCTATAAAAGCCAAGTTCAGTTAAATCTCTGTCCTTATAATGTAGAGACAATATTATGAGAACTGAGAAGCCATTTTAAACAAAACTAAGGTGAAGGTTCCTTAGATGACGTGCAGAGTAGGTCAACTACTATATGCAGAGGTTTAGCTTTAATTATATGTGCACATGTCATGCCTTAGGAACAAAAGATACCAATGACTGCTAAGTGAATTATTATTTAAGATTATTCTTACCCCTGCTGAATTGTTTAGCTAAAAATGGAAAGTGATCTTTGAAATATACATGACAAAGTATTGTAATGAATAGAGCAAAATTGTATAATAAAAAGAATTAGGATAGTCAGAATTATTAGCTCCAAAAGGTTTGGATACAGTGAATACTGTTAGTTTAATATTAAAAGATATCATGCATGTATAAAAGAAAATGAAAAGCATTAAAATGCCAAGAATTATTCTGCTTCATAACAAAAAGGTTCATAGCTGAAGAAAATAAAATAACATTTTCCAATGAAATAAAAACACTTCACCGATTTTGTGTCAATGAGTGAGCATTTAAAAGGATGCTAGACTGTTTCATCACAAAACCCTTGTTCAAGCAAACGGAAACTAACACCAGAATGGGATACACACAAGGCATTTATCACACAAACTGCCTAATCAGTTTATAATGATTAGTTTGCTCAATTATGTGTTGATCAAGAGCCGTTCATACATAATAACAGGAAATCATACCAAAATGTGTCACAGTAAAAAGCAACTGGAATCACTTTTGAATAATAATATAAATTGAAGTAACAATCCATTGATATCACTTCTAAACAGACGTTACTGAGAAATTAAAATTAATACAAATATAGAGTCAATTGACTTGATAGTAAATGGAAAGATATTCCTCTCCCCTCTGAACTTGTGTGATTAATCTAGTGTGGTATCATGACGTACAACTCAATGCCTTGCCGACCCACTGCTGCAACACTTAACTCAGCATGGTGTATGAATTTGGAGAGCTAACTGTACTAGCAAGAAATCAATTTGCATGAATTACATCGGCTTTAGATGCTCATTAAGTTAGTTTGAAAATCTGTACATCAGAAAAGCAAAAATGCTAAAAGTTTTATTGTTTGGTGTCACTAATTAAGTTTTCAGATAACCGTATTTTCTATTTTCAAGCTATAGTCAGACAGTAAAAGGCATATCATTGTCTCCTGCAATATGATTATGAAGTTTTATAAAGCTAAGCAAGTTAAATCTTTCTGTTTAAGTGTGGGAGTGAGTCAGTGGGTTTGCATTAAGTTCTAAGGGATAGACTTCCAACGCTTTGCTACATTCTGTCCATCTTCAGCTGAACAGCAATCATGAAAACACTTAACATTATTAGCTGCAGCAGATTCACAAACAAATGTAACAACTTTAATTAATACACATTAACGAAAAGGACTCAGTGCTGTGCAAATAATTATCTCGGTATAATTCTTCACATTTTTAAGAACAGAGGACTGAAATTAACTAACACTTAAACAAATAAAAAAATAAAACAATCTATTAATTTAAATTGCTGTATAATCCATGCAAACATTCGTTAAAATGTGCTTGCTGCTGTTGTTAGTTTAGATGAGGTGCAATCTAAAGCTTTGAGCCCATTACTATAAAAACTTTTCTCAGAAATGTGACTTTAAAGGAAGCGTATTGCTAGTGCCGTTTCCATAGCTTCCATAAATTCACAGTAATTATGCACCCACTTACTCCCCTGTTAAAGAAAGGAACTTTAAACCCTTTAACAGTTTCCAAGGGCCAAACAATGAGCAGCACACAGTAAAGCTCCTTCTTGACACTACACATAAAAATGTGTTAAGATTTTATGATGTGAATGGAATGATTTCCTCTTAAATGTCACAGCTTCCTACAGCATATCAAACAACTGCGTCTGGGTGTCTGTTACTGGAGGGATCTGTCTACAACCTTAATGTTACACTTTCATGGAGCCAGATTTCTCTGAGAATCACTTCTCTGCATTGTAAGTTATTTCATAATAAAAACCTAACTGACTTAATTGAAACAGTTTGAACATTGGAAAGCTAAAAAAGCGATTCATGCCTTGATGGAGTTTAAAATGAAGAAGAAAAACTGTTTACAATTAAGAAAAGGTAATTAATTACACCATTTCAAAACTAACATAAACATTTTTAGGTAAATGATTAATATTTTGGAAATAAAACAACAGTAAAAGAACTACAATACTATTCTCGTTGCACATATAATATGGAAAATACTGCATTGTGTACCTATATGCACATATATTTTATAATAAATAAATTAGGATGTGCTCCAATGAGGCTCATTTGTCAGTACTAAAAGTACCTTACAAAAGTAACAACATTAAAGCAGGTATTAAATCAAATTTTCATTCATTCAATTCAATTTAATTTAGTTTATTTATATAGCGTTAATTTACAGAAGGTGTCATCTCAAGGCATTTTAAAAGAAAAGTCATTTCAATACAGCTGTACAAACATTCCAATCAGTTATAAGTTTTCTATTTATTAAAATTCCAGCAGATTGTGTTGAGACATTGAGGTTTGGTGATGCCCTGTTAATCCAGACTCTAACCACAGCAATCTCTCATACTGAGCAAGCATGTGGCGACACTGTAGAGGAAAAACTCCTGTTTAACAGGAAGAAACCTCCAGCAGAACCTGGCTCAGTACGAGTGGCCATTATCGTCTGGGGGTTTGAGAAGGCAGAGACTCAGAAAGAACAAAAGGAACTGATGCAAGAGTACTTCCTTTATTAAAGAAAAAAAGTATTACATTTTTTGAATTAGCTGTAGGTGTAAAAATTATAGCATCAATAACAACTTACATCAGTCAATGCAATTAATCTATATATAATAAACACTTACCAAATTGAATTACTAAAATATTTTTTTTCTAATTACAGATTTTCATTTACATTGCCTATTTATACATTATTTATACATTCAAACAATCTTTTTTTGAAGGGTTTAACTGCTTAGTTAAAATAAAATCTATATTAGTGAAGAAATACTTTATGAACCAACCAAATGCAAACATAAATTTAGTGATAGTAAAAATATTAAGTTTTCTCATTGTCTAGCTCAGAGGTGACCAATAGGCAGACCTTGGCCCGGGTCTGGACTGAACTCCTGTTTCATGCGGACCCCGGACCTAATACTAACACAAAGTTCCCCAATTAAAACCTTACTGAGCGCTTCTGGTTTGCCAGGGTAGCTTTTGCAGTGGTTACGGTAGTGTTAAGCTTCCATGGAAACCAAAAGACCAATCGCTTGTAAGTTTGGCTTTACCATGTGACACCAACAAGCCAATAAGCACTCTGCATTCCAGCTGATCTGGAAGACTTTGAAACGATAAAGCGCAGAAAGGAGTTTGAGAGAAGTTAAGTAATATGGTGAGATGGATAAATGGAGCGACACAGTTCGCAAAAAGGAGAAAATCTGGGCAGTGAGACAAAAGGGGAAAAAGGTTGCTCATATTTGAGACAGTGGAGGAGACAAACGAGATGGAGATAGAAGGCAGAAAAGCTTGGAGAAAGGGGGAATTATGTTCTAAAAGAAGGAGAGCTAGAGGTGGCATGTATAAAACTAAAAGTGGACAGCAGAACTAGAGAATGCTGTGTATGGAATGGAGAGTCAATAACTAGTTTTTCTTCTGCTAGTTTCTCCTATCACTGATGGCAATGAACCTGTTTCTGACATTTATTAAAAGTGCCAATATAAAATGCCATTATGAGACAAAACATACCCACTCAAATCGGAAGTAAAATCAGACAAAACGTGTCTTCACAAAAACAGCATGACCAGGCTATCTTCCATACTGCTGATCTTTACAGCTTTCTCCACAATGAATGTTCTCAAAACCATATACCATTCCTACCTTACCAATGAGCTCCTCCACACATGCATGAGAACAGCTCTGACTCAATCCAAGCCTGGGTTTAATGTGGGAGGATGAGTAACTCACTTTTCTCACCAGGTAAAAAACAAGAAAGTGAAACCCTAAAAATGTTTAGCTTTTAAATGTGCTGATCTATAAAATTATTTGAAATAGTTTAAGATGGTAGAGAGCACATGTGAAAAAAGAAAATCAAGCCTTTCCTCCTTTTATGGTTTTCTGAAGTTTATCATTTGTAAACATGGACAGTTGCCATGTGTTATTTATTTTCTTATTGACTTTGTTTTACTTTCATGCATTGAATTAGAGAATATTAGATTCATAAGAAATAGTATGTTCAGCTCTTTGTTAATTTGACAAAAAATGTTGTCAAAAAGTCTTTGAATAAAACAGAATTTAATTTATTTCAAAGGCAAATCAGTTAGAAAAAGTAAAAAGATGCTTAAATATATATCACACTGAATTATAAGAAATTACGATCATCCGGACCTGGCCTCAAGAAAATTTCTCTGCTGGACCTCTTTAACATTTATTTGAGTACCCCTGGTCCCCTTGTTTAGCCTAAATTATCATAAGACATTATTTTCATTTTGTATGTCTTAAAATCCTTTTAATGTGATACCATCCATCCATCCATTTTCCATACCGCTGATCCTCAAAGGGTTGCGGGGGGGCTGGTGCCTACCGCCAGTCGTCAACGGGCAAAAGGCGGGTATATTCTTGACAGGTCGCCAGTCCAAAGCAGTTAATGAGATTAGCACAGTGCTCCCCCTCCCACCCATGTTGCTCCCCACTACAGATCAGCTGGCTCACAAAAGGCTACCCCTCTTTTCCCCCACTTTCAAATAAGATAAGTACAACTATTTGGAAATGCTTCTGATCGCTTTTTATTATATACATTTGTTGGGGAGAAGCCATTTTTCCCAGAATGAAATGAGCAGCCTTTACTTTTCAGCATGCCTGGCTTCTGCCCCAGAAGCTCTCCCGTTGTTAACGGTAACATCACAAATGACCTCTGAACCAAGCCATTAAGGGTGCCAGCGGCTGGCTCAAAGCTGTTCTCAGCAGTGTTCTATGTGGAGAGAAGATCTAATTTCACCCCTGGATTTTCCGTTTGTTCTGTACTGCTGGGTGAGAACAAACTCTCATTCTAAAAACGTTCGAAGTGCTACTATCTGTTTGTGCATCCGCCCTGGTTGATAGACATGCACAAATCCTCATAAGAAGACAATGAAAAGCTGTGTTGCGGCCCTGCAGCTGCTGATACAAGTTGGACGTACGTTTTCATGTGTGCACAAGTTTTCCTGTCATCTTTTCCAGTTTTGAATAATTTTGTGCCCTTCTTCTTCGACTGGACCTCACTTCAACATAGTAGGACTGAACCACACATTTATTTTAACGTGTGTCTGTGCAGATTGATAAATTAGGGAAAGATAAGTTAAGATAGATCACATTAATTTAATGGTTAAATTGCCTTGTTTAAAGTGCTGTAACTTGCTCACTGCATTGCCGAATGCATTTGCAAACTGTTTTACTGTTTGCTGTGTTGTGACTGGTTTTTTTTTCCGATTTATTGCTCTCTCTTCCTCGCTCTACTCTCATTCTTGCTCTCGGATCATTTGGCCGTGCTGCAGGGCCGTTCTGCGTTTGCAGGTTTATTAGCTGGAAGGCTAACCTCCATTGTTCTCTGTCTTTTTAGTTGAAGCTGTGGCATTCCCATGTGGAGAGTACACGGCATTTGCTCGGCTCCATTTTGGCCAAAGCTAGTTTTATGGCCCTTTATCCCTTTGCCTGACCCTTATCTGAGCTTCCTGGAGTGAGCGGTTACCCACCTCCTTTAGCATTTATGTGATCCAACGCATCGTCACGCCCCCTTTCTCTGAAAAACATTGTTTTGAATCTATTGCCTGATGCTTATTGTTGTTCCATTCACATATTATTCATTTTCTAAGTCAGTAGTTGGTGTATGCGTAGAGTGGACAGGATTTATTGATAAAAATTTTGGCTAGAAAGTTCACATATATTGTGAATAAATCTGGTACAAAGTGTGAAGTTGCTCTGCGAGTACTGTGTGTATGGAAGCAAATTGCTGTCTTTTGAATCCCACTTTCATATAAGACTGGGCGTCTGAAAAGTTATAAGTTGCCTCTTCTAGCAGATGAAGAGGCTGGCGCCCGATTATCGAATTAATAACTTAAACGTAATCAATAATTGTAGTTATATGAAAATATTGATCATAATTATTGGCAATTATTGTAAACCAGATGCTGATTGCACTCTGTTCCACTACATATCTGAAACATTTGTATGAATATCATGATAAGCCGTGGTGGGGCTTTTTTTCAAAGCAACCATACTTGTATTGTCTAGTCTAATACAAAAGTACAGTGACATTTATTTAAGAAAGTGGCTTTAAAGGTTTCTTATTTATCAAATATACATTATTTTATTGTAAAATCTTTGCAAAGGCATCCACAACCAACACTGACCTGTCCTTAAGATGGCCTTTGTTATTTAACTTTATCAAATAACAGACGCTTTAAGTTAAAAGGTAAATAAAAATTAAAGTAAATATGAACAACACTAATATGAGCAAAACACTAACACAAATATTAAACAAGCTGAAGAGGACAAAAAGTTGTCCCGTCTACGGATTCTCCCATTGGAGTTTAAGATCTCTGCAGGTCTTCCAAAGTAACCATCAGTCCATGACAAACTCTTTCTAGTTTTGGATAATGGATATGCTTTTACAACTTGATTGTACTTTAACATAATCCTTAATCTTCTACCTGACCTGTCTGGGGTGTCCGTTGATCTTACTGATGCTGTTTGTTCAATTATGCTCTATAACAATCTTCTGAGAGAGTTTAGTTCAACTCAGTTCAATTAAAGAATAATTTGTACATTTTAATATTCTATTTATACTTTTATCTTCCTATTCGTATTTTCAGCATACTGTAACGCTGTTTTTCTAGCAAAAAAAGCTCAATTAAATACACTGAACTTTGAAGCTGTACCATGGCAACAGCTGGAAGAATTATTGATATGAACAGTTTTGCAGGGCAATTTATATTTTATTTAAGATAACACCTTAGAATTCAGCCCATATGGAAAAAACTCTGCAGTTCTATGTATGTGTTCAGAATATTCACTGGCTACATAGGGGCTCAGGGTTTAGCACAACAGAAGTGGTTAGTTTGTCAGCACCTCGGAAAGCAATTGTGTCCAGAGGGCCCACTTTGCATTGAGTGAAAAGTCGGGCCCCACAGTGACAATTCAGGCAGGAGGGAAACTATCGAAACGGCAAACCTTTTCGTACTTGGCTGCACTTTAGAAGAAAAAGCATTTAAATGTTTTATATTTTTTCTAAGCTGAAAAGGACAATTTATATCCATTAACATGCTGTAACTATATATATATATATATATATATATATATATATATATATATATATATATTACAGGTTCACTGACTTATCGGCAGGCCTTTGTTGAGATTTTTGGCTTTTATAAAAAAAAAAATTCTGGATGAACTAATACAGTGTAGTGTACACCGGGTACCCTTTTGTGAAGATTAGCTTGTTGGAAAAAATTAATTCAATAGGATACCTTAAATTGATCCAAAAGTTGCCAAAAAAATTGTTTTTCTAATTCAAGATCGTTTTTATAGTTTGCATGCCTCACTGCATGTATTAATAATGGAAAACTACATTTTTCTGTGATTTATACCAGTATAACTCAAGTATATCTTCCCCAACAACAAGGTTCCCATAAACCAATAAATGCCAACCAGTTATTTTTTTTCCACAGCACATTCCCCTCAACAAGTGCATGTCCATTTGAAAAGTTACAGTCTGTAGCTTTCCACTGTGAGTCCGTATGGTCCCTGTATTTATGGGGTGATGAGGCCTGCTCCTGGGGTTCAGAATAGTCATTATCTGGGGGATGCTACAGCTCTAGTGGTTAAGGTCACTTGGAGCACACTGGATGTCCTCACTCTAGAGGCTACTAAATGTATAATCATCCCAGAGTCCATTGAGTCCAGGGTCTATCCAGACTGGCCATTATATGAGCTTATTGTAGGCTCTGTCTCAGCTTCATATCCTCCAGCACTAAAATCCTTAAAAAACAGCTTCTTTCTTTCTTTCTTTCTTTCTTTTTTTGATCTGTTATTGACACCAAAGTTCACTCTGTTTTTATAGCAGAACCAGTGTCTACATTTCACATTACTGTTTCTATCATCTTTATTTTAGTTAACGTGGAATTAATACATTTCATGCAAATACATATATACAAACAAGACAAAATGTATCAGTAATAGAACGTAAAAAAACTACCACAAACTTTTATCTACTCACTATCTATCTACTCCACTTGCAGACTAAAAAAAAGCACAAGGGAGATGTAACAGGAACCATGCTTTTTCTGCCCAATAATAGTTTTTGAAAGATTTTGAGCTTAACCTGCTCTGATGGAAGTTCGTTTTTTGTTTTTGTTTTTCAAGTAAGGTTCTATTAAAAGCTTAAAAACCGTTAGATATCCTACTGACAGCTGGAAAAAAAAACTTGGTGTTTTAATTTACTGTAAATCCCAGAGACTAAAGCTAAAGGCTACACCTAAAGTTAGCTTTTCCAAAGTAGACCTCTACCATTTTAACAACTCAAATTTCAAAATGTCACACGGAGTTCATGCAAACAGAGCATTTCTCCATTGATTTTACATTTAAACCTGAAGCTCACAATGCTTCAAATCGTTGTGAATGCACTGTTAAATTGAAAACTTTTAACTGACTGGAATGTTTGTACAATTGTATTGAAATGATTTTTCTTGTAAAGTGCCTTAAGATGACATCTGTTGTGAGTTTGGTGCTATAAATAAACTAAATTGAATTTAAATTAATTGAAAATCATGTTATATATTTTGTTTGTGTTAAATGTTTAAGAACACGAACATCATTGGTGTTGCACTGCCTCTTACCTCAACAATTATCATGACATACAGTATACAGTTGGGCAAAAAAGTATTTAGCAGCCACTGATTGATAAAGTTGTACCTCCTAAAAAGATGAGAGTGGTCTGTTATTTTACTCATAGGTACAATTCACCTGGGAGAGGCAGAATGTCAAAAAATATATATCCAAAAATATGAGCTACAGTGTGTGGAAACCTAGTGAAGACCTACAGGAAATGTTTGACCTCTGTCATTTCCAACCAAGGTTACAATACAAAGTAATAAGGTGAACTCTTGTTGTTGACCAAAAACTTTCTTCTGCACCCTACAAATAAAGTCTTTAAAAATCCTCCAATTTGATTTCCTGGATTTTCTTTTACATTCTGTCTAGTTGAATTGTACCTATGATGAAAATTACAGACCACCCTCATCTTTTTAAGTGAGAGAACTTGCATAATTGTTGGTAATTGTCCAGACCAAATGTGACAATGTTTGAACGATAGTCTTAAAAACAGCATTAAGGGCAAAGCTTTTTTTTTTAAACTAGAGTTGTTGCACACATCATGAGATGGGTATAACTTCCCGTACTCTGAACTCCTGAAACATGTGGAAAGCTTTCCCAGGGGAGATGTTATAACTGAAAAGGGTAGGCCAAGATGATACTATTCCCTGCAGATTCAGAGAGGGATATCACACATATTCATTTATGTGTGAGGGCAGGCGAGTAAATACTTCTTGCAACATATACTTGTATATGTTTTCTACCCATTAAGGCTAGAAACAAAAAGGATATTTAAAGTTCTCATATTGCTATACACATATTATATATGATACTAATCTTATATATTATATTTCTTAGTAAGAAATAAAAAGCACCAAAAATTGGTATGAGCACAACCAGAGCTTTACCAAAATTGGAGATAGGAAAACCTCCACATATTTCTAATCAGTTCATTTTAGTTTCCAATACTATTTACATGGCTAACTATCTTTAATGGAAACTCAAACTCCTCTAAATTATTCAAAATCCACAAAAAATAATCACACAGACATATTCACTGACCTGTCTTTAAATGCATGTGTGAAAAAAACTCTTTCATGCTGACAGATGTTTACTGTGACATGGCACAATCAAAATAAAAAGAAAAGAACGATTAAGCCCATAGTCTCTGACTGTATCTGGTATAAACTGGCTGTGAGAGTTAAAATACTGTGTACATGCCCTCTGAATGTCACAATTGCACTGCAGAAAAGTGCTACAAGTCTTAGCTGCTCTCTGGGTTTTCTCGACAACCTGCTGATAACGCACTAAAAGATGATTTCCCTAGAGTTTACATATCTATAAACAGCTGTATGCATACACATGTGAAGGAATAATCACATCAGACCACTAATATCAGAAATAAGTATTCAGAAGTAAGATCCATAATGCCACATGTAATAGTTAACCTTTCACATCTAATTGCGGTAACCCCTTTTGCATTTTCAAGTCACAGCGGGTAAGGGAAGTGGCAGATACCTTACATAATGACACATCCTCGGATTTACACAGTTTGTGTGCCTCCCTGCTTCTCACCTTCTCCGTCTTTATCCCTCTGCTCTCAGCTTAAAGCTTTTTTTTACAGCATAGCGTGCACTCTGGCTCTGAGCATTGGCATATCTTGCATCGGTATGCACCCCCCGTACACACTGCTGATCTCTCTTTATGAGGACATGAGTTTCGGCGCTTTTATCCCCACCTTCACTTGCAAATATGCCTGCATTCAGTATCTGAACTCCAGCTTTAGCTGAGACTTGTGGGGAGCCTTTAAAGAGGACGTCAATAAAAGGGTATAAACATGCAAGAGCTTTAGCTTGTGCTTTTTGAGTCTTTATCCTTAAGTTAGTTTTTTGGGGATAGCATCTCACTTAAACAGGTTTTGGAGCAAAATAATTGTCCACATCGTAGACAGAATTTATGTGTATCTGTTACCCACACAGACACATACGGTTATTAATGACAACATTTAGGATAGAGCAAAAAAGTGGGCCACGCTGTTTTTATTTAAAAGAAAAAAGAAGTTATCAGGAAGTTTAAAACTATAACTAGTACATGGTGTGTTATGAGCCATTTTATTAACAATGTATTTGTCTTACAACAATTGACAATTTTGAAATATGGTTTTACCAAACTGAAAAATAAAATTCAAACTTGTAATATTAATTGTTTTCACTTAAATTAAATCCTATTAATCACAAAACAAGCCTTTTCAGGTGACATTTAAAAGTAACACAAACATAAACAAAAATCGCTAACATGGCCAATGGGTAAAACCAGGGAATTCAGAGGCTGAGAAAGTATGCTGTGGCCTCTACTTTTATCTGTGCATGGTACAAGTTTGATCAATGCAAGCAATCCCACTGGGTTTTTTAAGGAATTCTTCCAAGGCCTAATTGTAATCAAGATCAGTCACAAAGGGACTACTATGATGCGGAGGCAGCAATTTGGGCGAAGATATTTTATGCCTCATTCACAAAGCTTTCAAGTAACGAAGTATAAATACTGTGTTACTTTACTTAAGTAGAAATTTTGGGTAATTATACTTCACTGGAGTAATTATAGTTTGGCCTACTTTCTACTTCTACTCCTTAAAGTGTTACATGATGATCTGTACTTTCTACTCCTTGCATTTAAAAAAGAAAAGCCTTGTTATTTCTGTTTCATTTAGTCTTGTCATTTTATAAAACATAAACACACAAACTAATACCCCAAAAATGCACTAACTAGAATTTCACTGCAGTTTGATAATTTTAAAAGGCTGTCTGGATCCATAACATGCTGCGCAAACATGGGTCACGTTAACTAAATATTTTCCTTATTTGTCCAGTTGTTTAGAATGGTGGCAGAAAAAATAAAGGTGGCTTGTCATTTTTAACTAATTAAAGTTTACACTCCTGACCATTCAGTGCAGACACGCTGACAGTTTTAACTTTACGTGCGGAGTACAGGCAACTGACAATTTAATAGTAAAAACATTCCCATATAAGCATCTGGACATCATTTGAGACAATGAGTCTTTGGAACATGACTGTTACCAGTACGACTGCTTTAAGACTCGCTTCAAAGAGCCTGATGTGGTGCCCACCATCGTTACAGAAGGAGCGCATGCAAAATTACAGCAAAGGCTAATTCATCTGTTTGACAATGTTAGTTGATTGGCAGACAAGTTGTGGAAACATAACGAGTCCCACCGATCACAAATTAACATGACACCTGATTAAAACAAAAGATGGCAAGAAATGAGCTGGTTTGTTATGATTTTAAATAGATTTTGTTTTAGATCCTAGTTTTGACACTGTGGAACCGTAGTGCTTTTACTCAAGGCAGTCATATTGTGAAGATCTTATACAACTAACCAGCAATGATATTTGCATGCGTTATATACTCTACTAGAAAGTTTATGGAGTATTCAATGTATGGCTGAACGATATGGACCAAAACCTATATCTCAATATTTTTCAGCTGAAATCTGATTTTTGATATATATATAAGTATTTTTCTTCCCAAAACATATTGACAAAAATGCAATTAAAAATGTAAGCTACATGTCTCAAATGTCCTACGGGCACTTTTATTGACATACTGTAGAAGCTGTGTTAAAAATTCGCATATATTGTTAATATTACTTTCTTGAATAAAATAATTTTCTATTCTGAAACAAAATAGTTTTGCTATGAAAAAGTACTATTTTGGGCAAGGGTGGGGGTTGGTGTTAATATTCAGCTCAAGACCTTGTTTTTTTGTTTTTTTTTTGTTTTACTTTGTAAAAAGAAGTTTGATATCTTTAGTATGTATCAAACGTTGCAAGACAACCACCATTAAAGAGCAGTTTATGGTTTATGGTATTATTTTTTGCTTTTGTTATAAGTTCGAAATGTCCTATCTTATTGAACTTGCAATACGTTTCAAACGTTCTTTAATGCAACACAGTAGTTCGATGCAGTGCCAGGCTAATACAGACAAGCATTTGACTTTTTTCCATTGGAAGGAGAGGTTTGAAAGATAAAGGCGAAGAACAGTGATCGCCTGAGGCATATATTTATATACCTTTACTTCTGAATCAAACGGTTTGTATTTCCTGCCACTTTACTCCGGTTACAACTGAATTACCATTTGTTCGACTAGAAAATGATTGTTTTATGCTATTCTATAAAAGAAAAATCGGTCTTATACTGTATACCTGCAGATTTTGATGTTCAAGTTCAAGTTTTCAAGTTTTGAACAACGTTTAAACCAAGCAACTTTGTTAGTGAATGGGTGAAATGAACTTAAAGGTTTATGATTCAGTCTATGTTGTATGATAATTCTGGATGCACATTCACAGATCATTCCCTTACTGAGCATCTGGATGCGGAAGAAGCCAAGTCTCTAATCTGCATGAAATATCGAAATCAGAGTTTTACAGAAAGTACCTACGGGTGGTTAGAAATGTGATTAGATTTGTCGCTAGGTGCTGTTTGGAAAAATAAGTTGTTAATGGAGTCTGAAAAGTGCGAAAAATAGTGACAAAGTCGCTAAGTTGACAACACTTCAGCAGTGGAATTGGCATTTAAGAGTAGTTTATACTTCTCTGTCAGCAAATTTACACCCAGAAACAGACGTATTGATGTAGACATTTTCCTCTTATAGTTCTCTGTTGATGTGTCAAAGTTGCAAAGCAATTCCCCACCAGGACAGCAGGGAGTGCTGACCTTTTCTGGCGGGTCTGCCTAATTTCCATGTCATCTCTGATCAAGTTTATTTACTTCTTCAGCTTGTAAACGCATTTCTCCTCGAGGAGCAATAGCAGTCAGAAAGCATGTTTTGATTGAGCTGGAAAGCTTTTTATTATATGTGCAGCTCACTGAATACTCTAAAAACAGATTCAGACAAATGCAGTAGTCTGTTTTGTTCCTCTCTACACCCTCTTGTGTGCAAAATCACCAAGATAAACTGTCTTTTCCACCGAACGCTGCATTGACTACTATTTAGATCAACACCGTTCTGGTGAAATGATCTGGGCTGGAGCTGATATTGGATTGACCAAGCACAGGCATTCACTTTCTGTTGCATCCAAGAGATAGTTAGAAAATTAGACTCTATTCCATACGGGTTTGTGTAGGTCACTGTGAGCCCTTGAGTTGATGGATAATGGCATGAGTGTCTCGATACCTACAAAGACGAAGAAGTATAAAGTAGGCTTTAGTAGAGATGCGTTCAGTGGGGAAAGGAGCTTGAGCAAGGTGAAGAAATAACAAGAGATGGATGGGAAGCTGTCGTATTTATATTGACATAAACGATATTGGGTCATCCTTTGGCTTATAAAAAAATATTTTTTTAAAACTCAAGATATTGTCCAGCCCTAATTCAATGTTTTTGCCAAACCTCCTTATAACTAACGTGTGTCAAGGACTATCAATCATATCAAATCCTAATACCAATACTCAAATTCTGACCATGCAATGAAGAACTATATTACCTATGATTTGCTGCTTACAAGTCCCTGAAAATGTATTACTTATTCCAGTGAGCTATCAATTTTACAAAGCTAGTGCAGTAGAGTCTTTATCTGGAGCTCATCCAGCCTGACTGCTTGACTGAAGGGCCTTTATGACCACGGAAGCTCAGTGATGCATAATCCAACTGGCTATGTGAAACTGATGGACTTTCTTGTTAATACTCTATGTAAAAAAAAAAAGATGATAAAGGATACAGATTACATGTTAAAAACTTTGGTTTGGAATATTTTTGACATTACTAAGACAGGTTTGAACAAATTTTATATTTACAGAGATTTTGTGTTATTCTATCTTACTGCTGTGGTTAAAAATAGTGTTACATTATCACAATAATGGGATTTTTCACAAATAATATAAAGAGTTAATACATATCTAAAAAACACTCTTTCCCTCTCAAGTGGTAAGGAAAATAAATTCAGCATTGCCACTATGGCTCAAGATGAACAGGGAAATTTACTTTAGACAACAACTGTCTGACTGAGATCGATCAAAATCACATCATGACCTTGTGCACTGAAATCTAATAGAGGATCCCGAAAACCGTCTCCCATGTTTAGATACTGTAGCCTCACTAGCGTCCCACTCGGATTCTGTATCAACAGTTACCAGGCAATCGTCTTTATACTCAGATTTCCTCATCAAAAGGAACCACACCCAACAAGTAACTCTCACCTGTTCTCATACAACTCACAACAAAACTTGGTAATATGACCATATAACCGCTATATCAGCATCCCTGTGAACGTAGCACACCTCTACAGAGCATATTAGCTGATGCCAGCTAGTAGCTATTAGCTAAGCTACAGTTAAACAATGGCAAGTGCAAATAAAGAAAAAGAAGCAGCGGGACCGGAGCTAAAGCCGCTCCTTCTACTCTCAAATCACCAGTGAGGAAATTTTGAGTTCCCGGTGAGTTAAGTTGACATTCTCATTATAAACAAGAGGACCACTCTTTGCTGTACATAGCTTGTTTCTCTGAGCCAACCAGAGATGAAAGTTCTTTTTTTTTCATCCCGGATCTTATATTTAGCTATTTTCTATGTTAATTTACTCACCCAGAGAAGTTTGGAGCCATTGTGCAGGAGTTTATATCCACTCATGATCAGCGTATATGCATAGAATGGGACTGGAGGGATCTGCCCCAAAAAGCCTTCATTTATCCATGTTTTGTTATTCAACATTAGCACTACTCCCGTCAGAGTTCAGATTGTCTCGGAAGTGTTTATTTGTTCAGTTCCGGGGTGATTTAGGGGCAATAATACAACTACACTATGGCGCGATTGCAATTACGTCACTGCTAGCTGTAGTCTGAGCAGGACGTTCACTCTGCTCTACGACGGTCGGTTAGACAGAACTTGCTACTGCAGACATCAACATGGTTTGTGTTTCAAAATTCCACTAATCGAAAGACCAATTGGACTAACTTCAGCTTGTACAGGCTTCGTTTCCTCAACCTACACAGACAGCTGTACTGGCGGCTGGTGCAGCGTCATTGAAATCCCAGGTAAGTGAAAGTTGGAATTGGTTACATTAAAAGCCTGTAAAAAATAGAGTCACTAGATGGCAGCCACCCTCTGTAACAAATAATTTCTGTTATCTATTTAAACAACATTATTACACTTATAAGTGTAACAATTTATTGTAAATACAATAATACTGTAAATAAATTATTTCAATTTGACCATTAATGCCTAATGTGATACATTATACAAGAATAATGGAAACTGCATCACTTATATGTTTTTTGAAATAAGATCTACCGTACAAAATGTTATGAATAAAACCAATTATCATAGACTGGAATAGTCTAAAAATGGCATAGGGCACTGTACTGTAAGAAAATGGGGAAAAAAATATGAATCGAATCGTGACCCTAAAATCAAAAATCAAATCGAGGATTTGAAGAATCGTGACACCCCTACTTTGTATACAATTATTATTGCCAACTGTACTAATATCTACTACATGATTTTTTTGTAATTTAAATGGCCATTAAGAAAAGCAGCTAGAACCAGTATTATAATGTTAGAGCTATACAACCAGAAATTAGACACTAAAGTCTGATTGGTGCAAGTGTTTCTTTTTTATTTAGATATAGACTGTATTCTGTTTTAGTGGGAGTCTTTATATTTGAAAAATATGTATTTTTCAGTTAATAAGTTCTACTATTTGCTTCTGTTGTATTTGCATGTGCATTCTCATGTACCATAGGCAGAAATTATAAGACACTGCAGTGAGGAGCCATGTGCTCTCTCTAAGTGATAAACTCTCATCATCTGAGAGTTTATCACTTTGTCATGGAAACTGGCCAAAGTAAAATCCCAGCATAACCAAAAAAAATTAGAATATCCAAGCTTACCTACTTCTAGAATTGTTCACTACAAAGTACATGGTTGATATTACAAAGCATGATACTTTTTATTTGAACTTAAACAGTAGTAAAAGCAAGAACATGTGTTTGTTGTGAAATCAAACGCATTTGTCTCAAAACAGAAAACTACTGAATAATGACAGCACTTTTCTGGTGTTGCACAAGAAAAAATTGTATTCGGGTCAACATATATAAACTTTCTTCTTTTGTGTCTGTTTCACAATCTGAGATTAAGCCAGAACATCGATAAAATGATGCATTATTTACCGGCCTTTATCAATACAAAGTTCCAAACTCATTCACTGGGACTCCTTTATATACTTTCTTACAGCACATCTCCATTTTCTCACAGAGTAAAAGAAACTCTCAACCGAGGCAGCGACATAAAATGGGAATACTTCTATCTCCCTTAGACTAAAGGACACTTTCAAACGGTTTGACAGCTCTCTTTTGAAATTTCTTGTTGTAAATCATCCAAGCAAAAGACAAAAAGGCACAATCCAGACTTTCTTTTTTTAGATGTACTTTTTCCATGTATATAATGAGAAAGGTTTTAAAAAAGACAACAAAAAACTTAATTGTGTTACTTTTCTGCAGTGCAACGCCCACTGTCATAAAATAACTTAACAGATTACCTGTCTCTCGGGTCAAAGAGTAGTGTACTGATGCAATTTCAGCGGAAAAATATTAACTTTGTTCTGTGACTGCAGCAAAAGGAAAAAAAGGAGATCATTGCACAGAGTAAATGAGATTCACAGTCTCATCCGTAGTCGGGCAATAGCCCACTTCAGCAGATATGCAGGCCAAGAGAGAATGGTAAAGGTCAACTCTGCAAACAGCAATGAAATGAAGTATAGGCTTCATTTCAGACACAATACTGTAATGTCGGGAATGCACAAACCTCTCGCTGAACACACGCATACCACTAGGCTTCACACTAGGACCTGCATCAAAAATTCTCATATTCTCAACTACTTTTTCCATTGTTCAAAGGTTCTCCTCAAATTACGTACATCACATTTCAACCAAGTTTAAATTAAGCCTGAATAACAAAACGTAGTTCATCTTGACTATTTCCCAAAAACTCAGGCTAGCAAAAAAATATCATAATTATATCATACCATGTTTAAGTAAAAATGTATAAACCATGTTAATAAGTACAAGAAATGCAAAAGTAACAAATTTGCTCCAGATAGAGATTCATTTCCTCTCTTTCTCTTCTCTCCCCATAGTCCCCCCCGTTTTAGG
Source organism: Apricaphanius iberus (assembly GCA_028564705.1). Lineage (NCBI taxonomy): Eukaryota > Metazoa > Chordata > Actinopteri > Cyprinodontiformes > Aphaniidae > Apricaphanius > Apricaphanius iberus. The sequence continues at coordinate 2,064,409 of JAPXFQ010000249.1, forward strand.
TTTGGTAGACACCTGTGTTTGAACATGACCTCGAAAAAGCATCAAAAGTCAGAGGGGGGAAAGAGAAGAAGTTGTTTAGGGCACCCAAATGGCTAACCAGCCCCTGCAAAGTATGGAATTTATTTAATGAATTATGGCTAAATTAAAATTCCGAATTTTAAAAACGTTTGTGTTTCCAGTCTTATATATTTTGTAGTCTTATTCTTTCATCCAAAGGCTGAAAATTAGAAATTTGGGAGAAAAATATCTTTTTTACATTACATCTATTTCATTATTACAAAACATCATTACATTTACACTTAAGTCCAAATGTATACATCTGAGGGATAGTTTGAAACATATTATTTTACCAATATATTAATTATGTTTAAAAGTATAATACATCCCATTCAGAGTCTTAATTTCAATCTGATACAGAAGCAGAGGAGGGAGGTAGGGATAAGGGTGATGGTAAAGAGACCATCAAACTCTGACGATCTGGAGCTCATCAAACAGTCTAATTACCCAAGGAAACATAAAAATGCTGTTCAGAAATTGTTTTAAGGAAGTAATTGCCTTTTTAGTGTTTATTGCTTTTACTGCTTATATTTGCAAATTAATTTGGCAAATATTAAGATCAATATAAATTATTTCTGAAACAGATGTTTCATAGATGCACATGTGTACATATGTACATAACAGATGTACATACTCCTTTTACAATCTTTTATTCTCTTTAAGAGAGAAATCAGTCTCATATCCTACAGTTAAATAAAGGGCATTTCAAATGTAACTGTTTGAAAATAAAGGTATGTGAAGGTATTACTAATTATAAGCTGTTGTTCCAGATATTTCTGTATTATAGCATATGACACATTTTGTTTAATGTTTGACCTGATGCAAAGACTAAAATCAGGAAATATCTCTTTATCTCATTAACTTCATGCTATTTCAGGACATAGAGAAAAATATATTAAACAAGCCTTGTTTTATTCATTAAAATGTGCCTGATTATTGAATCAATATTTTTTTTAAATGACTATAAAAAGTATAATGTTTTAGGTTTAAATAATTGTAATATTTTTAAATCAATTAAACTTGAACAAGGAAGTTGATAAATTATAAAATAACAGTGATTAAGATGTCTGGCTGCAGCAGCCCCTAAATGAATTGTCTTCGGTAGACACCTAACTAAAAAACAGAGTTTAAGTTCTAAAGGTTCAAGGGATGTAAATACTTTTGCAATCAAGATTATTTTTTTATAAGTTCTCCTACGTCTGTTAAATTCAATCTAACAGTAAATGTTTAGATTTATAGACTGAGCTAACTTAGATAACCAGACTAACACGTATTATGTTTGATGCACAAAGATGATCTCTGAAACCAGTGGCATCTTTTGACTTTAAAGCATAAGATAAACACTGTTTCAATTACTTTTTACTAGGACTAAGTGACCATTCATTAACGCAATGTATTAAGGCTTCACTGCTGGTTTATAACCATTTTCCTCTAGGAACAAGGCAAAAAAAAATTATTACAGTGCAATTCCTTAACAGTCCTTTAGATTCATTGCTAACATACAGCCACTAAGAAAGTGCATAATGTGGAAATGTGGAATAACAACGAGCAGGGCAAATGCAAATTGACATCAAACACAATATGGTGCTAAGGTGGTGAGGAGGTAAGCTCAATTCCCCTTCCCGACTTGTCTTAGTACATTTGCCTCTAGTTTGGGGTTTATCCCCACAGATGTATATCTGCTAATAGAATGTCAACAGGGCAGTTTGGACTCTTTTGCAGCATACTGGTTCTTTGTACTGGATTATCATTTGCAGTGGCATGCTGCATAAAGCACCAGAGCCAGCACTTGGCAGTTGGGAGACATTCTGCAGGCATAAGCTAACCCTCAGCAGTGGGGAAAGGGTATCCTTGAACGTAAACCTCCCTTCTCCACCATACCTTGTCATCAGCTCAGCCAGCTTATTCCTGCTGACTGATTTTTCTAACCCACAGGAGATGTGCTCAGCCACACATCTCACAGGCTCCCTGTGTCTTACAGTCTGGCATTTTGAGGTTCACATAGGCTGGAATCACATCCAAGCAATAGAACTCACTTTCCAAAAAAAAAAAAAGAAACAGAAGAGCAAAATGAGTTCTACTACACCAGTTTTAGTCTGAAAGTACGCTCAATCTGACAGTTTAAAAGAACAAGCAAAACAGTTGCCGTTTTTCAAATGTATGGTGATTTCAGAAGCACCAAAATCCTGTTTGAATCAAGCAGCCTAATGTTGAGTGACAGTTTCTCAGTATATTCAACAATAAGCTTCTAAACCACTCAACTGTTGCTTAAACAAGAACACTAAGAGGCAATGCTTGATTTAATTCTGATCCTCTTGACTTCTTTTTGTAGATTGAACAGTTTGTAGTGTTGTTAGGCTGATTAAAGTGTGAATGTGCAAGCTGCATATATCAGCTGTATCACCAAAAACACAATTTTCTGCCAGCTTAAATCAAAATGTGCAAAATTGTTACTTTTAAAGAAATATAATGGGTTTTTTTTTCAATCAGTAATATTCTATCACTGAAGCATTGTCAGTCTTTAAGAAAAAAATTTTTTAAAGGCTGTCTTGACGAAAATACAATAAAAATCCATCCATCAATGTGTCATACATGATGACAAGAACAAGACATGTAAATTTTACTAAAAATGTTAGAGTCTAAATACAAATAAGGACCTTCATGTTGCTCTCTCCTCTAAAGCAGTCTTTCCAAATATAAATGAGATATCAGGCATACATTTAGAGGAAAACACTTGTTTTAATGTATAACTGTGTACATTACTGCTAGAGCAAACTGCCGCTCATTCTCAAAGACAATAGCTGTTTGTTATATGCCGGTTGGGCAAAGCAATCGTCTGCTGAGAGCAAATAGTAGTTTTGGCAGAACTGTTTTTTGTTTGTTTATTCTGACATAATTACAAATTGGCAAGGAAGATTTGAACAGATGCATCACTCCACTATGGTTTAGAACCTGCAGTATAAGTTAATGAGTTATAAACCCAGTCTATCTCTTTGACTGTAATAATGCATAGGATGGGTTTGGCCCTGAAAAGAGAACAGTTGCATATCAAAAAATATCTTCTACCCACTAAAACTTTAGGGGTCATTTACATCTGTGTGTATTTCTTGCAATCTGCTTTGTAAATCCAGTGTGGGATAAAATAAAATTAACATATGCAAAAGAGTTTTTAAAAAATAGAAGAGATTACTCGCAAACTAAGTATTATGTTACACATTAGAAGGAACGATTAAAAAAATGACAATTTTCACAACCTCAAAAATGTGTGGGTCTTTCCTCACACCAATATTTAAAGCAACTATGTCCAGTTTGAACGTTTTTTTCGCCCGCGAAGGCCCCCCTCAGGCCAAAGGCGTAAATACAGCCTGAATGGCAAGTTCGTGCATGAGGCAGACATGCTATGTATGTGTGCTCACTTCCGAACGAACATGAACAAACAGCTGAGTCACTCCCGTCCTGGACAGTTTACTTATTTGCAGCCATGACTTCATCTGAGCTAAGAAATGTTACTGTTGTGTAAGTTTAGTTGGGGTCTGGGCAGGAGTTTTGTTGGTGCTAAAGCTGCTCTGTTGAATCCATCTTTCAGTTACCTCCTGCTCCGCGGGTGTTTATGATGAAGATGGCGCATGCTACACCTGAGTGTGAACGCGCATGACGCAATTACGCAGGCTGCCCTGGAAAACACTCAGGAAATCTGCTTTTTTGACCCGAACTCTCGCTACTTAAGTGAATTTGCAGGAATATAGAGGCAACCTTCGTGAAAAGACCAGGGATTATTCTACTGGCCTGGGGATTGCTGGAACATGTATGAGGAAGAAATTTTAAATGTTTATATTTTGATTTGGGGTTAAACTTCTGTATAGTCCCTTTAAAAACCTTCACCTACCACTTTGGCATTTTCATGACTAGTTTCCATCCCATCTCTTAGCAGAAAGAAATATTTTGTTTGTGTCATGAAGGAATATTCAATGTGCACCACCTTATCTCTTTACCAGTGTTTTTAAATATCTGTGTATTTGAAATGAGAGTAAATACTTTCACCTTTTATTTGTCCTCCGTTAGCTTCATTACTGCCTGTACACATCAGGGTCAAACGAACACCCAAATGTCACCTGCCAGCCTATTCCCGCCAACATGTCTGATGAGATAAACCATGATGAAAGACGTCGTGCTCAAACAAAAGGCAAGTTCCCCTGGTGGTGTGGGAGCTTTTTGGGCTTAGTAAGACGGAAAGTGATGAAACACTTGAGAAGAAGGGAAATCACAAAGACTCATCAAACAAAGAAATGTGCCGATCATAAGACGTACATCCATGTTACAACCAGTCAAGGGGTTTACGAAGAGACTGGGTATGGCTGCACCACATGGCTAATTAGCATTACTAGCCTGCCTGACATCTTACCTGATAACTCTCTTTGACAAGTCTGCCTGCTGTCTTCATTAGCTGCCTTTGGTGAAATATGCTCTGATGGTGTGATGATACTCCAACCCATCACAGACTAACAGAGGTTTTCACTTGTGCACAGATGGGTGCAACACCACCTTTCATAGAGCCCCCTCACGTTGAAAGAGTTGAATATATTTAGTAAGTCATTTTCAACAATTGGACAACGTGCCATCCCATGGGGTAAATTTAAAAATAAGATTTCAGCATTTCACATAAGCAAATATAGTACAAGCATTTCTTCGACAAAGAAAAAAACTAGGATGAGTCTGTGTGAAATGACTCACAGCATTATGGTGCATGAACAGAGCTGCTGAGGCTGAAGTCTTGTCTACAGAATCGCTGCAGTATGTGATGTGGTGCACTGCAATTTAACTGTCGATTAGGCCGTAAACGCTCAGTAGATTCCGCTCCCTTATACCTGCGCTGAAGAGGTTATGTTTTCAGTCCCATTTGTTTGTTTGCCTGTTAGAGAGGATGGTTTCTCAGAAAATTGCTCATGACTTCAGAGGAACCAGGGGATGCCAGAGACCATAAAGTATACTTTACGGTCTCTCTTATGATAAGAGAGATTTTTCTTTTCCCTCTGAACATCTCCCTTTATAGTAATTTGTTATATACCTTACATGTCCGATCTAAAATAAAAAGAGGCAAAAAAGGAAAAGTCAGCTAAAAAAAAATGTTTGTGATATTTTCTCTGTTATCCTTTGGTTATCTATATGAATGATAATCACATTTATTAAGTCTATAATGTGTCCATGAATTGAACTGGTTATATTGTTCACCAAATAGACACTATAATATTTAATTTGTAAATGTTTTCCCTCATCTTCTCCCCCTTTCACTTTCTATATTGAAAAGTTATATTAATATACGGAAATTATTTATAAACTGCTTTGACAATCCATAAGAGACAACCTGAACAAAAACAGTTTTCTTATGCACTTGAAAGGCAAAGCTCGACAAAGACTTGGCCTAAGGAGAAATACATTTTAATGCTAATATTTTAAGCTTTTACTCCCACAGGATTGTACAGTGCTTCACTTAAAAAAAATCTGAATAGTTCCCAAGTCATATCATTTAATTGCTCAAATGTTTGCAGAAGCATATTAAAAATTCAAATCGTTTTAATGTCATGTTTGGGTAATGTACAGCATGTCTCTCTGTGCAATGCTTGTTTTTTTGTTTGTTTCTGGCGAGGGGGGGGGGGGGGGGGTATTTAACTTTTCACATCACATCTTTACAAACGTGGCATATATGATTTATACTTTTAGAGCGGTGGCCTTGGCACCTCATGCATCTGAACTTCACCCTCATATCATAAATATTTTAAGTAGCCCTTGAAGTGGACACTATCTCAGTACAGCTCCTGGACAAGATACATTTTCTGGGCGCTGTTATTTCTCTCTCCTCTCATGAACCAACATCTCGTGCCAAGTAGGTTAGCTTTCTGTTGACTATTTTTTACCTCAAAACTGGCACAACTTTTGTTGAAGCTTTTTGATGTTAAAAGTCCTATAAAGACAAAAGGATATGCAGGTCCTTGCAATTGTTGGTGCTTCATGTTGGTTGTTTTAAAAAAGTTTTTATAGACATAAGAGCGTAGAAAGTTGATCACAACTCTATAACGCCATGCATCTGAAATAACAAAGACAATCGCCGTATAAAAACAATGGCAACTTTTCAAGTGTAGGGAGCTTTTCATGGTGTGAAACTGGACAGTTGGGGCAGAAATGTAAGCCAGTAAGAGGTGCAAATTAAAATATGTTTACATAAAGCTCGTTCATCCATTTTTACACTGGATGATTTTGGCTGCATCACAAGGGGTTGCTGTAATGTCACTAACAGAGAGGCACCAATTTCAAATTTTACGGCTGATTTTCGTTCCTCTGGTTTTGTTAAGTAGGTATTTAACCTGCTAATACAGCTTTTTCTAATTTCTCTTTTGGAGCTTTAACATAGGAAGGTGAAGTCAAAGCAATTAAAACACTGCATCCAATATTAATTTAAAGTAGGGCTAGACCACTACCCAGTACTCTATTTGTTAGCACCATTATCCTAGAGCAAGAATGTCCTGTGTCTAAAACCTGGCCTTGGGTCTTTCTGCATTGAGTTTGGAGGGTAATGAAGACTTAAGTGGATTTGGCCAATGCTATTCACTTAGAGCACCAGTTAAATTATAAGGCTGATAAATAGAATGGGGCATATTTTAATTGAAATTCGGCTACATAGTTAGCAGCCACAATTTTCTGCTTTATGAGGCATGAATAATACAGTTGTTGTTTTTTATTCGTTTAGCTTTGAAGACTACAAGTCCGATCTTTCACTGTATCTGACTAAATAAAAAAATAAAATGATCTCTTATCTATTTACCTGCTGCAGCTGTTGTGCTCACTAGTCTTTAATGACTTCCCTCTTTTTAGCAAACCCCTTCAATAGCAGTATTTTTAAGCCTTTTAAGCTAATATACCTGTATTATTAATTAAGTGCTCATAATAATCATGTTGTTGCAAAAAGTTAAAGTCAGTGGACCTTTAAATCCTTTTATCTGACTCCCCATATGTAGTAATTGCAACTTAAAACCTATGATTTGTTTGCATTGAACTGATATATAAGGCCTTTATTCATCTAATGTTCCTCTTCCACTAGATTCAGTTTGGCCCAGCCCAGATTGGGTCAGCCAATATTTACCGCAGTTCAACTAACTTTGTCTGGGCGGAGTGAACCCCTTTTTCCAGACTACCTCTGGCTCACTCGAAGTGGACCAAGGTGACACAACACGCCCACCTCTGGACCGCTTACTCAGGAAAAGTGATATCATTCTCACTCCTACCTACGTTGTGCTAGCCACTGATTAGCCTGGCACTGTGAGTGTGAAGTGACGTCACAGAATTGCGACGCATGGCTATCAGTGAGTTCAAAACATTTATTGGGGGAAATTAACAAAATTAAAGTGCAAATATGGGGGCATGAAGGACCACATTAGCCGGAGTGGAGCACACCGCAAGCACTAAAAGTGATTTGCAGAAATGTACAGCATTTATGGTGAAAGGCCGATGAGCAAAAGATACAGTACCGGCTTAAGCATGGGCATCTGTAATATCAGAAATCCGTGACTGGTGACTCATTTTTGCTGAAACGTTGCTACACTGAGTCCGCCAATATCCTTGCCCACTGCTACGTTCCCAATGGAAACAATCAGGCTGTTCTGGGCCGGGATGACCCAACATGGCCCCGGCCGAGCCGACCCTAGTGGAAGAGGCAAATATTATTTCTGTATTTTTGCAGCAATCTTGAGGACAAAGTTAAATTAGAGTTAAATTGTTATTATGTCACTGGCATTTTAAATTAGTTTTTAAGCACAGGTATATTGTCTGTACATTCTTTTTGCTTCTCAATGTGTTGTATTTCAGAGTTTTATTGAAAATGCTTTTGTAGAGAAGAAACAAGTGATTCTAATTTTGAAAATGCATCATAGCGATTTGTTACATAATATGGTGCACTTTTTTAAAGTATTCTCAAAAGGACAAACAATGGTACGTTTGATTTGTCTGTACAGTTTCAAAGCAAGAACATCTATTACTTTATCCCAGACAAGACAGACAAACAGTATTTTCAGTTACAGGTTATGAGAATAATTTGAGGTTGATAAATCCTCCAAGGTTATTTAACTAGTCTAACTAGTCCCCTCCAAAAGGAGCATATCTCTAGGCAAGCTCTGGCTGTAGATGTGGTTGGATGTCTTTTCGGGTCACAGCTGTGCACAACAGATGATGGTATTTCAAGTTGGACTGCTCTGTTAGATGAGGCAAGACTTGCTGACAGCAACTATCCAAAAACAGAGCATTCATTAGGGCAAATTATATAAATATTTTGTCATTTCTAACAACAATCTGGTTGGTCTAGTCTCTGACTTACTGCAAATCCACTTTTAAGAAAATAGCTAAACTGCAATGATTATATATATTTATTCATCTTTTGCTGTGGTGTTTATGCTTTCCTACATAGCACCCATTTTGAATTTCCATCCAGGTTTGACAGCATAAAAAGCTCCTCAGACTCTATAATGTCTCTTGGTTTTGTGGTGCCACCTCAAGATCTTTTGAAAACGTATTGGTTCTTTTTCAAATTTAAAATTTACATACACAAACACACACACATATATATATATATATATATATATATATATATATATATATATATATATATATATATATATATACTCCACAATTCAAAGTAATTTTATTATAATAATCAGTGCAGGTCTCCCGAGTAAACAGAGGTCCTGCTGGTTTTAACTTTTTTGTTTCTCAAGATCAAATGGGGGGGGGGGCTGGATCCTAAGCAGAATTAATTTAAATCATTGGTGCTTTATGTGTAAACTTTATCTAATCACTTCCATTATACAATAGCTTACACTAAATCTGCACTGACAATGTCATTAATGTCATGTGGGATTTTTTTTTTATTATTATTAAAAGAGGAAGGCGGATTAATTTGGTCATTTGTCATATAGAACACTTTGACGGCACCACCAGCAGCTATTGTGGAGGAGGGATGGGGAGTGAGTGGGGGGGGTTAAGAACGCTGGTCGGTCGCCTATAGGGCGGTGGCTGCGTAGGCATGTCCAGGAGCGGGACGGTCTGCGCGGGGAGATCGGTTATTGTCATGAGGCGTCATCAAAACCGAGCTGCAGAGAGGCTTCAAGTCACGCAACCTCACCTGCGTCCCCGTCAGCCTCCCAGTGCACGATGCTGATCCTAATGTGTACCGTCACTGTTGGAGATGCACATGCATGCATACACTGTGCTGCCACTTTAAAGAGTTAGCACGATATAAAACCTTACGAAATGCACCAATTTCTACATATAAGACTTTTTTATATATAGGCCATCTTTGCGAAATAACTGTTTAAAATCGATTTGCTAAATAGTTAAACCTGAGCACAGCCTGTGGTTGTAAATATCCACTCAATGACACCGGACTCAGCAAACAAGACACCAGCCACCTCTCCTGCATCCTGTATCAGTTTCAGGAGATATATGCCCAGCTGAATCAACAGAGACACGGAAGGTTTCTAATCTGCAGCTTTTATCGGTCGCTGGGGCGACATCCAAGTTGCCCCAGACACAGAAACTTGTGTCCCCGCATTCTATTCCTCACTGCGCCGCACAATTCAACTTCCAGGCATTCCAGCACACTTGGCTCTGACGGCAGACAGCGGCAGCAGTCCTACACTGCTGCAGCCCAAACTGCGCCGTTTTAAAGGCGTACCAACTCTCTCGTTCTTGTATTTGCATTGAATGAGACAACTTGCACTCACGTGTCACAAAACACAAATGATCTTTTTTACACTCCACGTAGCCTCCACCTCCCCGCACACCACGCCCGTCTGCACAACGGCAACATCCATCCAAAGGGGGCTCACCTTTAAAGACGCTCGCACAGAGGCTGTAGAGGATGAAGATCAAGTGCTGGTTGAGCATCATATTCTTCTCTTTTCCTGCACAATTTTACGCCAACACTCCACTCTCTCTTTTTTTCTCTCCCTCTTCTGCAAATAGTGGACTTATCCAGCTGAACCGCGCAGTTTCTGACTGACCCGAGTTACACTGACCAACTCTGCCGTTTTCGCAGGAGTCCCTGTGTGTTTTCGCTAATCAGAGGGGGCAGTGATGACTGTGGTGAAGCAGGACGGCAGAGATGCTCGTCGGCAAAGTGCAGCTCCTGCTTCCCTTTATTGGTTCCACTTTGACTCGCTGCAGAGAGCTAGAGTCCCGCCCACGCTTTTTGACTAATGAAGACGCTTCACCAATGAAAAACACCTAGAAATACTTCTGATCTCCGGTAAACAATTACACAGAGTAGGCTACACGGTTACTTTCTAACATCAGTTTCGAGCGGGGACATAAATCTTTAGATTCTTGCTTTCATTAGTTTTCTTTGTGATCAGGGCGAGGATTTCTAAAAGCTGCCGTAGAAATCATCAAAGTCCTCATCACCAAATCAGTAAATATGAGTTTTAAAAAAACTTATCTCTCTGTAAGGATATTAATACTATAATTCTATCATAATTATAATTTCAATCTTGAGTTTGAAAAGTGTGGGGTACATGTAATGAACAAGCTTTTGTTGCAACCAAGCTACTGCTTGTTTTACGTTTACCAGCTTTGAACATCTAAAGACTAACACTGGTGCTTATTTTTAGCAAAAAGGCTCTAGCTTTGTCCTAGTGGATGGAGAGCATCTGAAATAAACAATTTTAGAACCCTGAAATAGCAAAAGCCTTCCTTTTAACCATTCCTTTGTATCTCTGGCTGTATGCTTAGTGTCACTGCCTCGAATGTCGCTACTCTTTTACTGTCCCCAACATGTTTCTTCCATTCTATCTGGACAGTTTCTCTGTTTGCTGTGGAAAAACTCTATCCCCACAGGATGATGCGGCCACTGTCAATATTCCAACTTAGGAATGTGTTCCGGGTGATGTGCAGTGTTAATTTCATTCTTTGAACAAGCCCTTGTTTACACATCTTTGCTATGTTTATGATGGATTTATTGAACGGTATGGACTTTGCATTTCTTTTTTCAGCAGAGGATTTCTTTTTGCCAATTTTTCGTGCAGGACGTAAAGGTGTCCTGTCCATAGATTTTCCCACCTTAGTTGCAGATCAATGCAGCTCCTCTAGAAGGTCTACGTACATGCTGATTCTCAGGTAAATGCTCCTCTGACTCAGTAAGACTACCATGTCATGCTCTGTCTGCAGTCATGCCATACTCTTTCCTGTTTCATAATAAATGCAACTTGATTTGTTTAATGGTATCAAAGTAAACTGGGATTATTAGATATCCATACCACTCGTTGTCATTATAATTTGCAAAAGATAAAAATGTAAGCATGTAAAATCCCCAAAAAATCCATTTAGGTTTGTGACTGGAACATACAAAATGTGAAAACATCCAAGGGTTATGAACATTGTACACGGCACTGTAAATGAATGCTTTCAGAAACAAAGCGGCAAACAAGCGAGAAGTCAACACAAGTAACACAAAATAACTAAACACCTAATGCGTTGCAGAATATCATGTGTTTTTGAAGCAATGAAAGGGACAGCATGTAGTGATGATAGAAAGGCCCATTCATGTTGTGTGAAAGGCAGTTGCTTTGCAGAGGTGGTGACCTAGAGTCTGGGTGCATGTCAGGAATGACTGCACATACACAGGGGAGGTAAATGGGATCCTGGACAGTCTCTTTTCTTTCAAAGGGTTCCCACAAGGTGTAGATAAATGAGTGTGTGGCCGTTCTCAAAGACACAGGTGAGAAGGGGAAATGGCAGCTTCAGCCAGGGATCGTTCTCTAAGCCGATCACAAGGATTTTACACATGGTTTAACATTCTGCTTGGCAAATTTGGTTGAATTTTTTCGCAGTGGTCCTCCATGCCATTCCCACTTTGAATCAAATCACTGACCTGAGTGAACCACCTAAGAAAAGATGTGGGGCTGAAAATGTGGTCCAGCCTTTTTTACATCCTTGGCTTCTCTCTCAGCTGGAAAAACGCATTAGCGAAATTCATAATCTAAACAATCAATTGGATCACTAAACTTCAACGATTAAAAAATAATTAATGCAGAATATTTTCATGTTGTAATCAAATATGCTTTTAATGAGAATTTTTCAAAAGTAAATGTCTTACGTAGATGTGCTGATAGTACATTTTAGCCTTTTTAACTTGAAACCATGCACATCTCTGGTCCCAGTGGAGCTATTGACGCCTTTCTGAACTGTAAACCTTGAAGGACTAAGTGCTCTTGTGTGACATACATTCTCTCTACAATTCACTTATAATTTCAAGCAGAACTATACAAAGCCAATTACCAAGAGGATGGGGGTAAAGAATCAATTCCATGTGTCCTGAAGGTCAGTTTCTCGTCATGTCATTAGATGTTTGAGAGTAGAATTCTACTCATGCACCTTAACACCGAGAATTTATTGACCATGTGTGTTCAGCAAAAAAAGCTTGGGTCCTGACAGATCTGTGATGCAGAGTAGCACATTCCCTTTTTTTGCACATATCTGTGTGTCTTTTATTGCATTCTGTTCCTTTCTTTGTATAATTTGTAATGCTCCCTGATGTGCACTACCAAATTTAATGAGGTTAGAAGCCACACATCGGAATCCCAACTACCTGTTGTGACACAAAACAATCTGAAAAGGCTTCAAGTTATTTCAGAACAAGCCTCCAAAGTGCACAAAAGAAGTCAAAACAAACAGTGAGACAAAAGGCATAGCGAAGGCGAGTCATTAATATGCATTAATCCATCAGTGATAAGCTTTCAACCAACTCGCTGATATAAACAGATATTCCAGACACACTCTGCACAATGCATTTTACATTTGTGTCAGAAATTTGTCTATATACATTGTTATCTGTTAAACGCTTCATCAAGACACAGTTTGATAACGTTGTTAACTAACTGCTGCACTCCAGCAGGAATAAAAAAATCTATTTAAAATTTTTGTAAATAGAATTTTATAATTCAATGTGTCAGACACGTATGTGTTGTTGTTGGGGTTTTTTTTCCTCGTCAGTGTTCCTCTGGGAAATAACAGCTGCTCTCTCAAGCTTTGTAAAATCTGAAATTGGACAGTGTGCTGAAAGTATTATATGCTTCTTGGATTTATTTTTTCTTACCCCAGGAGCAATACTGGTTATTGATGGCGAGTGGGGAATATAGTTCCATCTGTTTATTGCTTTATTCATGGGACACTGTAAGTCAGGACTGTATGAACATTATATGTATATATATATATATATATATATATATATATATTTATATATATATATATATATATATATATATATATATATATATATACAGTTAAATTAGAAGTTATCATCCAGACATCATGTCTAGAGGCATTAAGTGTGTTGTGGTTACTATTTTCCAATAGTGTAAATATACTGTTCTCATCTTGACAGTTGTCTAGCTTAATAAATTGCTGTCTTGCCAACAAGCTGAAGACTAATCAACAGACATGCAGCTTTATGCAGCCACGTCACTTAAAAAGTTCGGGAGCCGTAACTTTAATTCACTTTAAACCAATGATGTCTGTCAGATTTTTAAATATTTTCCTGTGTCTCATTACATTTTCCATCATAGTACATTAAAAATGATTAAAATTCTAGCAAGCAAATTTAGATGGGTTGTGTTGATTCACCTAGATCTCAGTACTGTGATTGACAGAAATGATCATAGCATACTGATTTATATACTGTAAAAGTGAGTTGGATTGCCTGGTACTGTGCTCGATTAGTTCACATCTTAAATGGTGGACCCGGTCTACTTTAAATTATTTGGCAGTTATAATTGATCAAGGCTACATTCTTCTAACCTTTTCTTTCAATGTCTACAAGTTCCCCCAAGCTCAGATTTTGGAGAACAACAACATCTTAATGAAAGCATTCTAAAGACATCTAACTTTAAATTCCTCCCTTACCACATGGTCACAGCCCCTTACTTTGATTGAGTCAGTATCTCCATAATATCAGTGAACAGATCAGTGTTAATTTTGTAGACAAAATATTTTCAGCATTTTTTCATAATGAATGTATTTTTGCAGATGAAAGCCAAACGAAACCGGAAAAACAAATCTTGGATAAAAACCGAGACAATGACTAAATGGATCAAAATTTTTTATTAACTATGAAAAGATTAGACAAAAATTAACAATGACGAAAATCCAATCAGAAGACGGTAAATAATCTAAAGAAACATTTATCAATTCAAAATTTTTTTGAAAGTAAATTTGGTGTTATATTTTTTAATGAAATAAACAAGGTTGAAGACTAGAATGTGCTAACATTGTTATCGTAGTAAATGTGATGACCCGAAAAGTACAGCGTCACCTTTGACATGTTACTTAAAGAGGCCAAAGTGTGTGAAGTTTGTATTTCCAATATATTATTTGTTCTTAGCTGTGTGCTATATCTGATCAGTGGTGGTTGGCATGGTTTGGGCCGTGTATTAAATTACAGTTCCAAATAGATATTTTTGTTATGCTCCATACTGAAGTAGAAAATCATTAGATTAAAATAGCAAGCAACTTTAGTCCACTGACACAAAACAAATTACAAAAACTTGACTAAAACTAATATTAATTTTAACCAAAAGTATAAGACTACAACTACATTACTTTAACAATGGAGCGAATAGATCAGAATATCCTGCAACAATGTTTTTGGTTAGATCCTTTTTTTTGGTTCTAAAAATACATGATTAAGCATCAGCACTCTACCAGCATCTAGGGGCTAGCATAGACTGAAACCTACATTTTTAGCAACCATGCAAAGTCTATTTCTAAATCACTGTTTGTTCAGTAGGTTAGATTTTTCTTATGGTGTTTTTATGAGTTGTTCTGTCCCAGTAAAAAAGTACAACAAGGAAATAAAATAGAAATAATAGAGTCTTGACCAATGCAAGATCATAGAATAACATCACATCAATCCTTATATCAGTGCACTGGCTCCCTGTTTGTTAAGGGATATATTTTAAAACCTTTAAAGCACTGAATGGCTTTAGGCCTAAATAGATCTGAGAGTTACTTGTCAGGAATGAACCATGAAGACCCCTCAGGTTGTTTGAGATCTGTTCACTCAGTGTTCCCGAGATTAGAACTAAACAAGCGCAGGCTGCATTTAGTTTATATGCTTCCTTCAGCTCTGTGCACTGCCAGAAAACATGAGATGGGCTGAAAATGTTGGCTTCTCTAAATCAGGTCTGAGATCTGGCAGTCACTGTTAACTAAAGCTGTTTTGTAAAGGTCCAAGATGAGCTTCTAAACTTTTCAAATAATGTTTTAGGGCTAATTATTTGCTATAGATTTGTGTCTCAATATTTTCAAGCTTTGCGGTACATTTGCAACCTTTGTGTTTTTTGTTTTTAATTAGATTAGGGTTGTTTATTTTCTTGTATCTCTTTTTTTTTTTTCGAGTAAAGTCATTACCTTTATTGTCATTGCATATGGTAAAAATGACCTCGCAATGTGAAGGTTACCATTTTAAGTCTTAGAAGGGACCTATTAGTTGAAATTTGCATGTCCTCCCCAGAGTTTTTTCCCCCTGATCCTAAAACAAGCAGGTTAAGTTAAATGGGGCTTCCAAATTGATTAAAGGTGTGAGTGCCAGTGAGCATGATTGCCTCATTTGTCTCTGTGATGGACTGTTGACCTGTTTTTCACCCCTCACCCTGTGGATGTTGGGCTGGACTTTATTTTTCTTCTGAGGATAGAGGATTGTGTACATATGGAACATGAACATATGAATAGACAATAGGATAAAAAGAAGTTAAAGAAACTACGGATTGCATAGAATCCAGAACATGTAATGCCATTAGCACTTTATAACTAAAGATCAGAATGAGAAAAAACTTTTATAAAATTGTATTTTGCTAATCTGCTTTACAGGCCATAATTGGTTGGTACAGTGAATATTTTTTCCACTTTTTCTGGAAAATATATACCCTGTGAAATTATAGCAAAGCCCACTCAAAAATGTTGGAGAGAGAGAGAAAAAAAGAGGGAATAATCTTATTTAATAAGTGTGCCTCATCTCAAAATAATTATATGTTAAAGCAACTTGTGAGCATTCCTTGTTATTTGGTACACAGCTAACATCGACTGTAAAGGAACTGATTAACTAGAAATAAGGCTTTCCTCCTGCTCCAGTCCTGGTTTGCGGAGAGTATTTAAAGGATCAAAAGAACCTTTTTGTACAAATAAATCAATCAAGAAACAGGTACGAATCAAGTCCACAGCATTATTTGTACCATGTCACAGCGAAAACATCTATCCCTCCATTGTCTATACACACTTAAACATTCAGGAGGGCAGAGGGGCTGGTACCAGTGTCTAACGGTCATTGGACAAGAGGCAGAATTCACAGTGAACAGGTCGCCGGGCAATCAGTGGGAGGATGACTGAAAAACAGAAACTCAAACATGTTTCTGGAAAATACAGTACTCCGGGAGAACCCATGTATTCGCCTAATTAACATGCAAACTCAATGCAGAAAGGCATTTGAACCCAAAACTTCTTGCTGAGAGTAAGAAGTGCCAACAACTGCATCAATGAGCAGCCGCAGTGACACATTACAAAAATTAGACTTTTCTCCAAAATGATGAAAAGACAAGAAGGAAAGGGTCATGGAGGTGGCCAAGAGGCTAATAACAATTAAGATGTAGCAGCAGTAATTTCTTGCAAGTACTGGTTATGTTCTAAAGAATAACCTGTGTTCTCATTTATTTTAGGCAAAGTAATTGTTTTTCAAGACATGTTTTTTTCCCTAGCTTTGAAATTATAAAGGCTTGGCTAAAATCTTCAAAAACATTGTAAGACTTTGCGTTATGGTTTGGTGAAGCCAAATTGGAATCTTTGGGACTAAATTCCAAAAAGTATGTTTAGCAAACACCATCATGCTGTGGGTCTACTTCACTTCAAATAGAACTGTGGATTTGTTACAGTGGATGAAATTATGAACAGACGGAAAATGTGTGGGGTCACATAAAGAGTACTGTGAACAAAAGATTTCCTCACAATCTCATATATTTACATAACTAGCAGGGCAGAGAAGATAAATATTACTAAGTCAAGACATGGGATGCTCACAGACTCCCATCAAAAACGTCTGAATGCTTAAGTTTAATCAAAAATGGATCAGCATTGTGAATCCAAGTTCATGGAGCTTTCTCTTTTGTTATATTATTCTGTTGTCAGATTGGCTTGTTTTCTTTATTTAATTACTATTTCATATTAAGGATGGTTGAAAAAGTAATTTACAATGTGTTATTTCTGATGGAGAGACAATGCAGAATCATTTGGTGAAGAAATGCTTACAAGGGTAAGTGTGTATGGCTCACATTGCAGTGAAACATGTGGCATATTTATCCTGACTCAACAGCTTAAAATTAAAAGCTAAATCTTGTTGGTAACACAAGCTCTATTTTATTATATACTGAGGCTTCCATGAACGAATGAGTCACCTTTAGGTCAGGGGAGATCTGAGCTGATGACTGTATCTTTATGGTACAATGTTCCAAGCAAAGAGCTGCAATAATTGAACCAATGTTGGCCTTTTGTTTTTACTTCACAAACCAAAGGATGTTTTCAAGGACACGCACTATCCCTTTGGGACCAGCGTAAATGCATATTCAGTCTCCCTCCTCCATCTCCCATCCATACCAACACTAGCAGAACCCCACGCCCTACGCAGTGTGAAGTGCTTTTGTGCTGGGGTCCACATTGATGATGGCGCACCGGCAGCTGGTGTTCTCACAGACCACTGCATGGAAAATGGGCTGATTTTAGGATTTAGCTGCCCATGGTGGATTTTTCACTCGCCAATTATCAGGGCCAGAAACACTTAGTTATGGAATTGCATAAGATTTGAAGCCCCCGAAGTGTCCGATATTTTAGCTTGCTGGTCAATTTTGCAGTTAGTGGAATTTATTTTGAGTTTTAATAAAGCAACATCATTAGTGTGCAGCTGTTCAGCGTTTGCTTTGAACTGACTACAGATATTCAGGTTGTTACATGCTGGAAGAATGCTACACATCTTCTGAAACAGCAATATCAGAGCAACACACCAAATCAGGTCAACATTTCCAAGCTGCATTGCGGACCTTGAATAGCTTAGAAATGCGTCTGCTAAAGTTAAACTGCTACAGATTTGGGATGGAAAAAAAATGTAAACGTTTTTCCAGTACTACTTTCCTGAATTACATTTTAAAAGTCTAATTCACTGACAAACCGTGAAATACCCGTTCCTTTTTAGTTTCGATTGGTCTCTGAGTTGCATATACATTACATGCTTTCTGAATGTAAACATTTTCTCTAACTACCCATTGCCTGCATTAGCAAAATAACGGAAATATGCAGCAAAAAACTAGCAAGTAAGAAAAAGCCAGTCTCTTCTACCTCACAGAGAAAATTACTATTTATTATCTTCCCTAACTTGACTTGCGACTACCTACAAGAAGGTTGTTTTGATTTTGCTGTCAGGGGAAAGCAGAGCGCTCTCATTTAGTAGAAACTAACCATTAGCAACTCCACACCATGATAGAACATATTCAGTCTTGTGGTTTTTCAGGATATAACATGTGCCATTTATTTTTATTTTTTACCAAAGAAAGAGGAGCTGAGGAAGAAACAGTTGGAATTCATCTTTGGAACATCACCAGCAAAGTAAGTTAAAGGTTGGATATGGAATATTAAAAGACAGCAACATCTAGTTTGCCTAGATTTTAGTTACAACAATAGAAAAAATTTGTTAAGTTAGTAAGTTAGCTTACCGATCCAGGAAGAAAGTCGCCTGTCTGTTTGATGCCGTGGAAATGTTTTATGTGGGTCTGTATAGGTTACACTTCACCTAGATTTACTCTACTTTCTGCTCTTCTCCTATTATTCCTCTCCTGAGATGGGTAATAATATCTCCGGGGCTCCAAAGCAACTCCTAGACCTGGCGACTCTGCCATTTTTTACCGGTGCCAGCCAAGCTGTGTCGACCATATTGTTATTGGAGACCGTAACTGTCAATCAGCGGCCTCTACCGACTGGTAGATGTAAACATAACATCATTGTCGTGCATGTCAAAATTTACATTTTATCATATTTTAATTCAAATACATTTTTGAAGGCAATGTACTTCATTCTGCACCCGTCTGAAAGCCCCATGGATGTATTTTTTTAAACTATAGCTTTTTATGAAAATGCTCTATAGTCAACCTTTAAGTTAGTTATTTGTTCAGAGGCCCTTAACAGACGTAACGCCTAATTCACACGTGTGGTACAGATGCAATCCAGTTTCCGTCCAGAAACTATATGGAATGCAATATACATTGGCTGCAGCTTGTGTGAAAAATGTCTTCTGTAATTTCACTAGCAAGAGCACTAAATCTCAGTGGTTCACGCAATAAATGGCCTGTACTTGTATAATGCTTTACTTAGTCCCTATGGACCCCAAAGCGCTTTACAAAACATTCCGTCATTCACCCAGATATTCACACACTGGTGATGGCAAGCTACTAATAACAACTACATATAAAGAGAGAATAGTGCTGAGCGACGGCACCATGGGCGAGCATTTGGGGGCAGTGCCTGTGCACAGAAACAGCTGTAACCGCCCTGGAAAGCAGATATAATCAGGCCAAGCACCATGGACAATGTATTGAATGTTGTACACACTCCATACCAGTTGGTTGCGGTGGTGCACCAATTTGCTGTTAGCAGGCCATTCCTACACGCAAAGAATAAGGAGAAGAAGCAAGCTGTGCGGGTAACTTGCACAGCGGGTAACTTGAGTCGCTCTGATTGGTTGCCGCACTGCGTTAACTGCGTTGGGTCCGTCCAGAGCCCATTGAGTAGAGAGAGTTTCGACACACTTTGAACTCGCCGACACGCGGTCACGTGGTTCATGTAGCCCTCAATAGTTCCAAACATCCCAGCGCCGTCATTGATTCTTAGTGGTAAAGGGCTTAATAAACGACTTTTTTCTCACTTTTTCTGCGATTTTCTCTAAATTATATCATGTGCACCGATTTCGTCATCATATGTTTTGACACTGCTCTTTTTATCATACTGCAGTGTGACCCACAGATTTGAAAGTAATGTGTGGCTGTTTGTAAACACAATATTAATGAATGAATAAAAATAATAATTTTTATTTGAAAGCACCTTTCAAAGCATTCAAGTAGACTGTACAAAACATTAAAATACATAAAAGTAAAAAGTAAGTAAAAAGGTATTTAAAGGGTATTGCATTTAACTGAAGGATTTCTGGATACAGACTGTGTACTGTACTCATGTTGTTATGCTGAGAGATATGACACATATTGTGTTTGCCACAGGGGCCTGCTGGGTATCAATCCGGAAAGAGGATCATAGGCTGAAAAGAAGGGTGCAAAGTACCATGTACCATGTTCCCCAGAAACTGCTTCGGTTCCTCTCAGATCTCAGTGACTTTAAGAATCCTTGGAAGATTTAAAGGTCATTACACACTCCTCTTCGTCTCTCTCATCTCTTTCTCCCATCCCTCAATTCCCAAAAAAGTCTGCCTCATATTTAGAAGAGGCTGCTTGATTATAACTAAAATTATTTTTCTTCTCTTTTCCAGTTGGATCCAGTGCTCCGCTCCTGTTTCCTGTTCCAGAGCGCTCCTGTTTCCTGGTCCACAGCACCCCTGTTACACACTTTTTATTTTTTGTATTGACTCTGACGACTGAATGATTTTATATTGACGCTGTACACTGCATGATATGTTTTCTAATAAATAAATGATTAATAAATGATTAATAAATCATTAATTAACAAATGGCAGTTTTTTTATTGTAAGACCATTAACAAATAATGTCCTGGCTTTTCCCAGCAGTTGCCTGAAGTAGGTAACTGAAATTAGATAACAAAAATGTTTTATTTTACTATGGATACACCATATAATAACAGAAAAATAAAACATTTTCCACTATAAAAACTCCAGTAAAATAACAACAAATATCTCGTAATTTCACAAGAGATAAACCATTAAATAACTGAACATTTCCTGTTATTTTGCCTATAATTTATTGTTAATTAAAGGTAAAAATTCTGTTATTTTACGGACATTTAATTGACGGAAAATTTCCATTTATTAATTAACGGTCAGAGTCCTGTGTAATGAGCTGCCAGTACTTTTACCATTTTTTAATGGATTTTTTTTTTTTACAATGTGTAGCCTGTGATATTCTGACTCTGTGTAGATTATTATAGGCTATATTTGCAAATGCAGCGAACTTATTTTAGTTTGCCATTAAATAATTGATCAAATCACAGCACTGGCTATTACCAGCATAAATGTTAATGTTACAGTTGTGGACAATCATCATACCTCCCTCATCTGTAACTGTGACATTAATATCTATAAGTTCAAATATTTTTATAAGCGAATGAGAAATCATAAAACACCATATAGAAAGTATTTTAAAAAATTTGGTATTTTAACTTGACTCTATAAGGTTGAAGCTGTATGCAGAAAAATAAAAATATATAAAGTAAATATTGGAAATACATAATCGCACAAGTTTCATTCAAGTGCAAAACTAAGACAGGCTGCTGTGGGTAAAAATACACTAAAGTACAGTAAACGGAGGACTATCCAACTGGTTGTATTAAAACATTTTAGGATTGATTTTGTATTACTTGTTCACATAACCTGTAAGCTATTAAAGGAAAACCGGAAATTATATTAATCTAAAATATTCTATGCAATCAAATATCAAATTGTTGTGTCTGGTTCTTTAGATGTAGTAAAACATTTCCAGGTTGATTTTGTGTCACCTGTAGTCACATGAACTAGAAGATATATGGTGGGTCATATTTTACAACAACATATTAATAACAAATATCGGTGTGTCATGTTCCTCGGGTGTCGAGCAACAATTTATTAATATTTTAGGGTTACTTTGTTGGTAGATCTCGCTGGTATTTTATGTGGTGTATGGAGGTTTATTGAAAACCAAACATATCGCCCTCAGCAGCGAGCGGCGATGCAGCCGCTTTATTAATGCAGTTCTCGGTTGGATGGAGTCTCCGTTTTAATCAAACTAAGTTCACAACCAGAAAAATTAAAGTTTGATTAAAACTAAGTTCACAACTAAGTTTCTTTCAGCGTGCACACAGCAACAGCACTCACAGCATCTATCCACTCACCAAATCCTCATATTTGCCGCGGCGTCATCATCATCATCATCACACCTGCGCTCTCTCTGCAGCTGAAGTATGACTGTCTGAAAGCCTGACATGCTGCGCTTCATTCAACCACATTGTAGTAACGCGCCACTCTACATCCACAGTAACCGTAACGGTGTTACAACAATAGGAAAATAAATTAATTAGATTACTCCGTTACCAACAAATAACGCCGTTAGTAAGGCTGGTATATTTAAACGCTGTTACTCCCAACACTGGGCAAGGAGATGCGGTTTCATGATTGCAGTTTCCACTGGAGCAGCGCTATAATTTCACTGAGGCACTGGAGACTTTTACTAAGGCAGGTGCCCCATTAAATACGATCTAGTAACGCTCCTGGTTCAGAGTGTGATCTACAAGAGTGCTGAGAAGCACTTCCAACTGTTAACTTCGAAATTTGTGTTAAATTATATTGGCTTGCAGGGTAGGGCATGAGCATCTGGAGTTTGTTGTGAATTATTAAAACCATCTAAAACGACAGAAAGTATCTGACAGATTAAATGTTTTGGAACATGATTTAAGACAGGATGTAAAAACATTTAACAACTAAATAACAACAGTTTCAAGTCTTCAAGATATGATGTCACAATAATACAGTATTTTAATTTACATGTGTATTTTTTACCATTTGGAAGGTACTTAATGGCTATTTTAACAAATGTAGACCAGACAACGTGAAGATTTTATGGCTCCATCTTACACAAAAATTATTTATTTGTAGGCTAACTGTTAATTATGCATAATGTCAGGAGTGACATTGGTGGAAAAAAAAACTTTCTGACAAGAAAGTAAATACTAAAAGAGTCATTACCTGAAATTTTCACTTTTCTATGTGAAAACATGTATGTTAGGGTTTCCCAATGATGTTACACTGGCCAGAAAGCCGAACCAATGGTTCTCAAAATGGTAAAAGTATAATCTAATTGGAACTACATTTTAAAAGATAAAAACCTATATTGCATTGCATAATTTAACCACCAAAAAAGAAAACTGCAGCTGCTGCAAACAATTTAATAACTTTATATCGTGGGTGTGGTGAGGAACGGCAGCAGAATACCAGCCCAGCAGTGTTACATCACATGGATCGTCCAATCATTTGCTAAAATAAGGCTCACAGTTAGCCTTCCACATAGCTGGCTTGTCCATGAGCATATGTTGCCATAGTGAATGAGCAGGGCTTCAGGTTTGTGGAAAAGGGGAAATTGAGCCAGGATTGTCAAAGTAAGCCTGGCTTTTGGAATTAGCTTGCTTCCTGGAATACCCCTCTGGTTTTCGCAGAAGCCAATCAGAGTCCACAGTTCAGGATGACAAATTAGACTTGTAATCCTTTTGTTTCCCCGCCACCACCTACTACTGTGACAAACGGCCACCTCCTGGAGCACAGAAACGACTCGCAAGGCATTCATTTAAGCAAGAGGCCACAGCGAATTTATTGATAAAAAGTGATCAAGACCTTTAATTTATCTTCAGCATCTTACTCCTTCACTTGGCAATATTTGCCCACTCTACTTTGCAAAACATCTCTAAACTGAGCAGATTGTGCACACATTCGCTTCCCTCAGGGCTTTTCACATGAATTAACAGATTTGCTGACTTAGTTTTTGACTCTGACTCAGCCCTTTAAAAACTCCTGTGGTTAACCAATTTTCACCAATAACATTTTATTCCCAGGTTAACCAGTTAATTTATAGAATTTGATGTATTCTGAGACTCACTGTGTTTCGGACGTATAAAATCGCTCTTCGTTATCTGTCTTAGCAAAAAGCCCAGTTCTATCTAAAGAGAACTAACACCACTTCATGATACCTCCTGTATGATGTTTCATTGTGGATATACTGTTCTTTTTCTGAGGCACAGTATTTTGGGCAAATATATTTTTTTTAAATTTTGTTTTTAAAAGTTTAGATTTGGTGTCATGTGCCATAGTCTTCATTTATAAAACTGTAGAATTAGCTCTATCTTTCTCCTGACTAATACATTTGTAGCAATATCCTTTTGAGCTGTGTAATACATCTACAAACTCAAGTTTGATCTCAATTGCAAATGCAAATTCACATAGAACAGCTGAACATTACCTAAGGTTAATCAGATTCACCCAAATGGTATGATTAAATAATAAGAAGCAAAAGAAGCCTCTTACCAAAGGTTAGGAATAGTGATAATTGTTTTTTCTTCAATTTGAAGTGCATAGAACATATCTGTTACACAACAGGTTGGAAATGTTTTCAAATGATTTGTCATGGAGTAGTTTTCTCGTTGCAAAAGCACATTATTCTAACAGGGTGCTGTTGGCTGTCCCTATTGTTTAGATCGGTTACAACTGTAGAATTTATATCAGACAAATGTTCAAATTTAAAAAGCCCAAACAACTCTATAAATAAAGATTTTAAAAATGTTGCAACACCTGCTATGTAGCGGAACAGCTCTAACTTGAGACATTGTAACTTTTTTTTTTTGCTGCATCCTGCTACCAGAAGTTTTGACTTGTAAAGCTCTATTATACATGGAATTAGGATGCCAGTGTCTCAGAGCTCATCAGCACTCCCTGCACCTCCTTTGCTTATCTTTGCATAACTACACATCCTGGTCATGTTTCCTTTCTCCTCCTGACCATCTGTTCCCTGCTGCCAATCTTCTGAATGTGCCAGCTTCTGTCTCTACATCCCTGTTCCACTGAATATATATTGCTATTGATATCATACTTTTCCTTTCTGCTCTCCTCTCAAAAACCAAAAAGTCTGAAGCGTACGACAAAAAAAAAAGATCCTTACCTACAGTGGGGAGAACAAGTATTTTATACACTGCTGATTTTTGAGGTTTTCCCTCTTACAAAGCATGTACGTAGAGCTCTGTAATTTGTATCAAATGAACTCTTCAACTGTGAGGGACAGAATTTAAAAAAACAATGCAGGAGATCACAGTGGATGAATTTTAAATGATTAATTTCTATTTTATTGCATGACATAAGTATTTGATTGACGATCAACCAGTAGGAATTTAGGCTCCCACAGACCTGTTAGTTCTTCTTTAAGAAGCCCTCCTGTTCTCCACTCATTACCTGTATTAACTGCATCTGTTGAACTCATTACCTGTATTGAAGACACCTGTCCACACACTCAAACAAAAGTGGAGCTTTGTGTTCTAAACTCCACTCGCTGTGTTTGGGGAAAGAAGAAGGATGAGTAAAACCCCAAGAACACCATCCCAACTGTAAAGCATGGAGGTGGAAACATCACTCTTTTGGGATGCTTTTCTGCAAAGGGGACTGGATGACTACACAGTATTGAAGGGAGGATGGATGGGGCCATGTATCGTGAGATCTTGGCCAACAATCTCCTTCCCTCAGTAAGAGCATTGAAGGTGGGTCTTGGCTGGGTCATCCAGTATGACAACAACCCAAAGCACACAGCCAGGGCAGCTATGGAATGACACACCTCTTGGAGTGGCCTAGCCAGCGTCCAGACCTGAATCTAATAGAAAATCTTTAGAGAGAGCTGAAAGTCCCTGTTAACCAGCGACAGCAGTGAAACGTGAAGGCTCTGGAGAATGTATGTATGGAGGAGTGGGAAATGTCTAATGTGTAATTGTAAACATAGGTTTCTGTACCAAATATTAAGTTATGTTTGTCTGATGTATCAAATACTTATGTCATGCAATAAATGGAAATTAATTATTTAAAAATCATCCACTGTGATTTTCTGAATTTTTGTTTTAGATTCAGTACCTCATAGTACGATGTCCTATCCAATTATTGGCATTTCTGCTAAAGATGAGTAAAACATTGTTGTTGTTATGGACACTTTGTTATCCCCTTATTGCAATTTTTGCCGCATATTTCTTTTAAGATTTTTTTTACTCCCAATACCATCCGGCTCACTGTATTTAGTAGCAAAACAAAACTCAGACTTTTCCAGTCCACCTTCCCACAGTTACAGTTGTTATAAAATGTTGAAGTATTAGTCTAACTGTAAATGTGTCAAGCTTAGGAGAGCAGGTATTTTCCTATAGCCCTATCCCAAATTCAAGAAGGCTAACATGCATCTGCCTTAGCTTTAGAACCATGACCTTCTGTTTTTCTCATTTTAAAGAGTGACTTTGTTATGTTGATAGACCAGGGAAGATAAAATATTGTCTGAGACACCACTAACCTAATGACAAAGTGAAATGTTAACTGGAAATAGGCTTCAGTTATTTTCCCTTCTAATTTTTTTTTTAATTATTAAAACAATATTTAATTTAACTCAGGATTTTCTTTTTCGGTGTCATATTAAGCCACTGCAATAAATGATTCATTTATTTCAAAGCCTTTAACACATCTCTAACAGGGGTATCATTAAAAAATGAAGTGAGATGTACTTGATTGTTAAAAAAAACAAAAAAAAACCAGATAAAACTGTATTTGCCAGACAACTTATTACTTTTAAAAGCACAATAAGTAACAGAACAAAAACAATTAAAACTAGTTTTACTTCATTTTGTTCAATTTTATAATACAGTTTTTCCTGATTTGTATAGTTACTCCTCCATAAGATGAATCTAAGAAGTTTATTTTGTTGCTTTCATTATACTCCCAAGCACTCAATTGTAGCTGAAAGACACTAGGGCTGCTACAATATAGTTACGAGAGTGTTACTTATTTTCTGTGAAGACAAAGAAAATCAAATTCTGCTTTCAAAAAGCCTTGTCATTAAGTTCCACACTAAACAGTAAACCTTCAAAAGTTCAATCCGTTTTAGTGTAGAATGTCTTCACTATTTAAACAGCCACATAAAGTGCCTTGTAAAAGTAAAATAAACGTCTCCCATATTTTATCACATTACAGTCCCAAACTTCAATATAATAGTTTCTGGTAAAAAAGTGGAAAATGTGGCACACCTTTATATTCAGACCCTTACGTATAGATACCATAAATCAAATCTAGTGCAAGTATGTGCATTGACCTAATTCAAAGGTGGAGCCCAACTGTGTTTAATTTAATCTTGGTATAAATCAATTCTTCTATGAAGACCTGAGACGTTTGTTCAAGTATAAGAAGCAACATCCTTAAGACCACTGAACACAGCAGGGAAAATGTTGTGAGGAACATGTAAACAGATTTAGATTATAGAACAATAGAGCACTACTCAATCCATCTATTCATAAAGACAGTATGGCACAACTGCAAACCTACCAAGACATGACTTCCACCTAAGATGAACATCCAGGCAACGAGAAGCAGGGTTCATGGCAACTCTGGAGGAGCTGCAAAGATCCACAGCACTGGTGGGAAAATATCTCGACAGGACCGCTATTAGCCATCACTCAAACACTCTGGCTTTGATGGAATAGTGGCCTGTAGGAAGCCATTGTTGAAAGCAAGCTTAGCTATAAATCAAGCTTTCTTAGTTTGTCACAAAACAGGGTGGCAAACTGTGGAAGAACGTGGTCTGATCAGATGCAGCCAAAATGGAGGTTTTTGGCCAGCATACAAAATCCTACATGTGGCTTAAAACTTGAACTGCACATTACATGGAACATTACATTCCCAGTTTGAAACACAGTAGTGGCATCATCACTGTGTAGCCATGATTTTATTCAACAAAGACAGGGAAGCTGGTCAGACTTAATGGGTAGATGGATGGAGCTAAACAGAGGGCGATCCTGGAAGAAAACCTGTTGGGGGCTGTTACAAGTTAGCAATCATCCTCCACCTTTACCAAGACTTAACACAGAGCTAGAGCAACAGTGGAATATCTTTTTTTAGATCAAAGCATTCAAATGTTAAAATGGTGCAATTAAAGTCCAGACCAAAATCCAATTGAAAATATAGATTTACAGCTTGAAATATTTAATGTTTTATGACAAAGAGCTGGGGGGTGGGAATCAGTCTATAGATGTGTGACATTTTCAGACATACTCAAAGACTTGTATGACCCAAACACACACCACACTTTTAGATTTTAACTGGTATCAAAATTTGAAAGCCATACATCTTTTTCCTTCTTCTTTCCAATTATGTGCTACTATGATGTGGTCTATCACATCAAGTCCTGGTGAAATACTTCACTTAAACATGTTGTTGTAATGTGACCAAATGTGAGAGATATCAAGGTGTATGAATACTTGTGCAAGACACTTTAGATGCAAAGTCACTCAAGAACACTGGATGTTGTTAAATATAAAACATGAAATTATGGCCTTGGCACATTAGTTTACAGGTTTCTGCTGGAGGTAATGGCTGAGATCCACAATAAATATTTCAGGAGTTTCACTGCCCACCAAAGGCTTGAAGCAAATTACCAAAACGCACACTTCAAACCCATGAAAGACTTGTATATAACCGAGGTCTGTGTAAAATGTATCATGGTTATCATTAGTGTTTGCAAATTTCATCATGATGTTTTTAAAAAGAGGATCCTTGAGTTTGCGAAACACAAGAATCAGACATTTGGTAAACACCAAGAGAAATTTAAAGTAAGAAAATAAACTTTAAAAAGTCGTATTTTGTACAAAAAGTGGAATTTCATCAATACATTATGCATTACTAATGCATAATTTATATGCAGATAAAAATTTCATCAAGGAAACATGATGACTGAGGTACACCCAATTACAAACATTGCTCACATCAAAGTGAAATAAACTGAAATAAATAAGTGATGGTATTAAAAGAAAACACATTCAGGCTAGTGGATGCACAAAACTGCTAATGATTATAATCATATTTTAGCTGAAGTAAAATATAGAAGTCAGCTGTTAAAAGTCTGCTGAGCGTCAACCTTCTTCACCTAATAGAGTTTGAAAGTACCCTCGTGTTTTTAAAGTGATGTTACTTAAATATTTCAAGATAATATAAATGTATTGATTAATTACATTTTAGTAAATGCATGTATGGAATATGGTATATAATTGATCATCAGAGTGTTTAAAGAGAGGTCAGTGAGGAGGTCTTTCACCTCGTTCCCTCTAGCTGAAGTTGCAATTGTTTGGTTAACCTTTTTTGGGAAGACATAAGATCGTGGGACTGGAGGCAGAGGGGTTATTTAGTAATGGAGCAGACATGGGATGGTTCGTGGAGACACTGAGGATTGCCCAACTGGACTTCTGTACAAGAATGGCAAATCAACTTAATAAAATACAAGAAAATGCATATCAGAACTTCAGCCTCATACTTGTTTAAAAAAAGAAATTTCCTTCGATAACCGTGGCTCAAAAAAGTAATCTGTGAAAGCAGGATGAATTACTTGTTCATTTGGTGATTTTTTTTTCTGTTCTTTAATTTGATTTGATTTGTACATGGAAGAGTCAATGCTTATTAATAGTTGTCACAACCCTGAAAACCCTTTAACATTTTACAAAGTTAGATTTTACAGTAGGGATAGGCCAATGCAATGTGCCCGTAAATTCTGAACACTGGAAGAGAAAGAATAATGGTCAATATACCTGCAAGTCTTTTGATATATGTCTTTTGTCTGGAGGTTAGGTCTGACTGGGCCACTCTAATACAAAACATACTTTTATCTAAATCATTCATTTGTAGATCTGGGTATATGATTAAGATTGTTGTGCTGTGGAAAGGTTAACCTTTGTCCCAGTCTCAGGTTTTATGCAGCCCTTAACGGGTTTTCTTCATAAGAAAACATTTGATAGTTATACCAATGCTCATTTGAGAATCACAAGGAAAAGCAATAAGGTACTTCATATGATAAATGTAATTTTGTCTTTTAGTTTTAAAAATCATTATAAATTATTTTATGTTATTGATATTTGACCCGCATATTACATTTTTAACACATTTTTTCAATTGCAATCAGTGTTGCAGTCTGAACAATTGCAAAACCACTTCAAATACATATCTCAACACCTTGCTGTGCGTTATATGTACAGTTTCACTTTTTTCCACTTTTACAAAGACATCTGGTTTAGAGGTGAATTAGCCTTTTCAGTTAATGGCTAATTCACCTCCAGAGTCTATTAGCGCAGTGCGCTGTACCTGCTGTTTCTCAAACTGTGAGGCTAATTTTAGACGACTCTCTGGTTGCATTAAAACAAGGTGAAACACAAAAACAAAAGGGTGCTTAACATATACCCTTTTTCAAAGCTTTTCAAACTGAAAATTGTCTTATGATGACTATTTTTTTTGAAAAAACAATTTAGCAAGCAAAACAACATTCCAATGTTTTCATTTCTCCCTGTTGTAATCATGAAGTAGTTTGAATGCTAGCTGTGCAGAGATGACAACATAAATTAAAATGCTTTGGGTCAGTTTGTGGTATCAAGGTATGACCAACATAGATAGCTGACTTCTGTTGAGCAGCAACAGGAACAGATAGCTTGAACAGATAACCAGCTAATGTCAGCAGGTTTTAATTTCCAGATGGGGGTGTATTGATACAAAAAGTACCCCTAGATGTCCAGCCACCAGCCGTTATATAGGGATAATTTGTTTATCAACACAGCTGATGCACGTGCAGCCTCGCTGCAGAAAGAGATGCCAGCCTTTTACATGACTCCAGCGTAATTTGTTGTTAATTTGCAATTATCTTGCTGTTGCAGTATTGGTTATGTTAGCTTGTTTGTCAGCTAAGGCTTACCTGATATGAAGTGATCTCTGGAGATTGTTGCATTCTTAGTCATTATTCCAATCGCTTCTGCTGAAAGTTTGCAACCAAAAGGGGTTCAAGTAACTGGAATTCTATAGAACTTGCTGATCAAGAAGCATGGAGCGTTGTAGACCAATTATTCCTCTATAAGAAATATTCTGGCTCCTCCAGCATCTGAACAACTTGTACAGCTCCGTGTTGTTCGAGTCTTTTTTGCCACGCTGTCATCATTAATGGTTCGTGCTGGAAATGCAAAATGCTTCCAAACAAATTATTTGAGAGAAATTGGGGCATCCCATCTTCTATCATGACTTCATGAGGCAAAGCCATGCTGACCTCAACTGCCTGGTGCTCGCAACATAGCATTTACATTAACAAGAAATCTTGTGATGCTTTAATACTGCTAGATCTCACAAGGTATGATCTTCTTACACCCATACAAACCAACACATCCTCACTACCAACTCGTCACAGATATAATACCATGCATAAAAACTAATATACAGGGAAGAAGAAAAAGATTTTCCTTTTCTGCTTTAAATAAATCCTTAATAAACACAGCAGTTTTAAAACACAATAAAACATTATTATTGGTAGTTATTTGTTTCTTGGATTTAGCCTCAGAAAATAAACTTTGAACTGCATCATTCTGATTGCACCTCATTTGAAATTAAAAATCCTTCAGGTGTTGTAAAATATGATAAATTTTAGACTCTCATAGAAGCATCTGATGGGGAACGAAATGGGAAAGAGAGTTTGGCTTCGCACCAACCGAATTTCCTGCTTCTCCCACAATCAATTAGATCTGTGAAATCCATTTCTCTTTGCATGTTTGCTCTTGTTTGCAATAATTACAACCTCCACCCCAAACAGGCATGATAAACACCTCCTGATTTGGAAGTGTTTGTTCAGATCGGCGGGACCTGCTGCTTGTCTTGCTGTTTATAAACCGTGGAAATCTACTGGGATTACACAGGCTCATCACCATCTGTGGCATTACTCCAAAACAGGTCTGCAATGAAAAAAGCTCTATCAGGGCACTGGGAGGGGGAAACAGAGACATACTGACATATAATGGGCTGCTTTCACCTCATCACCACAACGATATCATCAGCATTATGCACTTTTGGCAAAGATGCACACACGCACAAATAAATTAAAATGCAAAATTTATCAAAAAATGTATTTATTTCAAAGACAAATTATTTATTTCTATACAATGAGATGTTCAGCTGAAAAAAAACACACCAAATATTTTTAGACTACTTTATCAAAATCAGTTGTTTTGTTAAAACTACTGTTACTCCGAGAATTTTTAAATCTAAGATGAAAAGCTTGTGTTATGATTTCCAAAGGAAGCCTTTTGAAGTCAAGAAAACATTGTCCAGAATTTTGATTGACAACTGAATTCGATCAGAGTCCTTAAGATTGGCAAACACTGTTGGCACATCTGACAGTGACAACATCTGACAATGACTGCAGGAGTGAAATATTAAAATGTGATAAATATATGTTAAGCTTTTCAAAGTTAGCCAATAGATTTTGTTTATGGCTTATAAGCACAAATGCCCACTGACTATCGGGTGTAGAGATGCAATTTCGATGTTCCCTCAAAATCAGTACAGAAATCTGAGTCTCTGTTCATATCTCTGATTAATTCTTTTGAAACTATTTTACTTTCAATACCCTGGAAGCAATCGAAAACCAGCAATCATGGCTAAATACTGTATATCACTTTATTCAACTTTTACAAAAAAGGAGCAATGAATGTAGAAGTAGTACCGTATAGGAAATGATAAAGTACATAAATACAACAATATTTTTGATAGGTGTAACACTTTTAGTACTGCCTCGGTCAAATGTTGAAACAAGTTTTCAGAAGAAAAACTTCTTTCAAGGTTACAGGTATGCCTTACAGTACTTCAGCGGCACATTTTCTTGTCTTTCGCATTTTAAAGAGTGGATACAAGAGTTGGGCCTTTCTGCCATGTTTATGCCTCTGGGAAATGGGATGACATAGAATACTAATTTAAAATGTTGAGATGCTGCTCATGCTTAAAAAACTGCAGAATAAAAGAATGCTTCACTTACAAACAAACACATATTTATCAAAGTTTTATCTTCCAATGAGAGATTTTAAAACACAAAAAAAAAAAAAACCACAAAAAAAAAAACATTTGCATATAACTGGTTTGGGTTGATTTAGCAGAATTTTGTTCAGTGAACTAAATGTAAACATGTTGGGTCAAATTAATACATTTAGGTTGCTATAAGGCACAAAAATAAACAATGGGATGGACTCAAACTCAGAAAAGGGCCTCTGTTTTATGAGCACCCGCACTAACCACTTTGCTACACAATAACTCAAAAATGTTGTATAAAATAATATACATATATGACTTCATTTCCACTGTTAACTAAAAATTATTATAATATTTTAAATTCCTGCCAATTCCCTCTTTTCGTGAAAAAAGTAATGGATTGTATTACTGAAATCATTACAATCATGTTTAGTTAACACTAGAAATGATGTGCCTTACGGCAATGTATTAGCATGTATGTATATATATACATTTTATGTATATATTATGTATTTTAAGTTGTACAGTTTATAAGCAAAAAAATTTGTTTTGGGGTTAAGTTACACTTTAAACAGTGTTCTGACAGTGAATGTGAAAAACACGAAGTACCACAATGAATCTCTGTTATATTAAGGGCTCAGACGTGAAAACTCCAAAAACTTTGTAGGCTTTAAAGGGCCTATATCATGACATGACATCACAAATCCATCTGCCAGAGGGGGGGGTTGTCATTTTTCCAGTTTAAAAGAATGAGTCACAGAGCCAATAATGATGAATAAAACACATAATTTGATTGGGGCTTTTGTAGACAAAGCCCATCAGGCAAAATGCCAAAAAGTCCAATAAAAGGACAAGGATTCCTATGTTTGCCCATAATTGCTGAATATACTTCAATAATTGAGGAAAAAAGTGGGACCAGACTGGGGCAAGACCAGAACATGTGGAAAAGGGTAGCCGGTGCCTGCTTACAACCTCAGATAAGATTTTGGATAGCTTAAATCGATATATAGACATGAACAATAAACTATGTCTTGCACAGATGGAGGAGTGTGCAAAAGGAGGTTTTTTAAGCAAGAGAAAAACATGAATGTTTATTAAACCCGCTTTTTTGCCTCTGAATGAAAGACTTGTCATAATTCTTGCATCACGCCAAGAGAAACAAACCTTGTACTTAACCAATGTGGCCGCAGCAACACTAATAGCTCATTATTTGGTAAAGCAAATCTACAAAATATTGTAGATATTGTTGAAACTCAATTCTCTTAAGTTAGAATTGGGTTTTTCTGTTTAATATTTCTATATATGTTATTATACAATAAGCTAAATCATATATAGTAATTTTGGACTGATGACTCTAAATTTGAATGCAAATGATGTAATTGGTTGTCTTTTAATTTAGTTTCATTAAAACCTTTCTTTTTTTTACAAAAACAAAAAAGGCTTTATAGTCTTTTTATATGGAAATGCATCAAATTTATTTTTTATTTCTCAGTTTTAATTAGTTAAACAAGGTGGGAAAATCTTTGATACAAAACTTGACCTCCTTCTGTATTATCCAGAATGATGGATCCTAATGCTATCAAACTTCAAGGAGGTTTTTAGTAATTTATATAATGCGGTTTCAATTTACTGCCTTTATAATATGTAACATAGGTACAGCACAGCACTGTCTCTGCAAATGCATTTACCATAGAATTTCCAGCATTTTTTTCTGCTTGTTTTGTCCCTGTAATATAAATATAAACCCACTAATAACCATATTTGAAATGTGGAGATTTGAGTTCTTTATGTTTGGGTATGTTTTGTTTTACTTCTAACATACAGCGCTGCAGAATCTTTCACACTTTTTGGCACCTCTGGTAAAAAAAAAAAAAAAAAACACATAAAAAGCTTTACTATAAAAATGTTTGTTGCAGTAGCAAATCTCACAAGCCCAAAGACCACTGGAGACAGGCAAAAACCTGCAAGGACAAGCAAGTATAGACAATGAGTAAATGGATGGAGTTAATTAGTGAATTATATTTTTATTATAAATCTCAACGCACAGTGGTCCAGTTGGTAGCACAGTGGCCTTGAAGCAAGAAATATGAAGGCGTCATACTTTACAAGAAAGTCCTGGGTTTGAATTCCTACATAGGGACTTTTTGTGTGGAATTTGCATGTTCTTCCTGTGCATGCTTGGGTTCCGATCTGGTACTCTGGTTTTGCCCCAAAGTCCAAATACATGAAGGTTTGGTTAATTGGTCTCTCTAGATTGTCCTTAAGTATGAGTGTATGTGTGCATGGTTGTTTGTCTTGTGTGACTCTATAGACTGTTTAGAAGACTATCCACAAAAGTGGGTGTGGGGGATGGGGTCCAGGCTGTTGACATACAGGGTTGTGTATTAACCGTGAGACGGAGGAGTCCATGGTAAACAGACAAAATAGCTTGGCAAGGCAAGGCAAGCTTGGACATGCCTTGTTTTTTATCCCGATTGAAGGCCCGCTCCTCAAGTCTTTTTGTGAGCTGCTCCAAAAGCTGTCTGAACTTCATAGTCCCCATGAACTGTTTCATGGTCTAGTCTTCAGCTATTAAGGCCATGACCTCAGCAACACTTCAGCTTGCAATTAATTACCTCCCCATTTTTACTTGATTTTAAACCTTGCTTCTGGTCACGGCCCAGCGCACATTCCACACATCATAATTACATAACCCTCTGTTGCACAAAGGCTTGTTCTTAATTTGTAAGTCCAGTAATATTAAGCCTTCAAGGACATGGAAGTATAGACATATTATAGACATAAAATTACCAGCATGAATCCTGCAATATTCGTGCCTAGTGTGTTTGCCACAGGTATTCATATAACACACCATACCAGTAATTGACATGTTTGGTTGTTAGACTCAGCAACAGTATAACAACAGACATGGTTAGAGTGATTAATTAAAGTTTTATTTTTCAAGGTTTTAGGTCGCCTCAGGAGAACCAGGATGGGTGCACCAGGAAACGGGAACTGGGAGCGGTGGAAATGGTAAGTAGGAGGTTAGTACGTTTTTGAGATAAGGTGTTAAGGCTGGAATGGTTGCTTACAGCTGGAGAATGATGACGGAGCTTGGAGGGAGGTTAGTTGGATTCTGCAGACTTGGAGTTTTGTGAGTGGATACTGACTGTTCTTGAATGTGGTTGCAGACAGAGCAGCTGGCGGTGGTCCGAGTGAGAGTCCAGAAGGAGGTGAGGAAGAATGGAGTGAAGATTCAGCATGTTATTAAACAGAGAATATATCTTACTTGAGATGGTGGATGGATTGGCAGGATGACGGGAAGGCAAGCGACAGAGAACAAAGGAGTATGGAACGGTTACCAGACAGGGAGCGGGTCAGAGGCTGACCAAGCGGTCAACTGGAGAACTGAGGAGATCAAGGGTTGAGGTATCCAGTGAGTTTGAGAACGGAAGCGAGGTGAACCTGCAAGGAGACAGCAAGGTAAAGATCTGTTCAACACGAAGATAATTCGTTTTAGTTGACATTAACTAGGAGCTTGGCTAACAGCGAGAACCACCCGGCGTCAGCTTGCTGGAGCCACTCCGCATTTGAAGCAGGTGCATGATGAGAATGAATGAGGTGCACGTGGTACTAAAGCCTGCCACGCACTAGAGAAAAAATTGGAGAACAGCAAAACACAAACACTCACACAGCCCCAGAATCCTAACAGGAATATTACCCTACTAAGCCACTGCGATGTGTCTTTAAAAAAAAAAAAACTTATTCTGCCTAACGATGGACTGGCAATCTGTCCAGCTTGTACCCTGCCTCTCACTCGATACACAGTGGTGATAGGCACCAGCTCCCCCGCGAAACCCTGCAAGGATAAGCGGATGGAATGATGGATGGAAATCCCAGTGAGACTTGAAGATTAATGATCAAATGAGACCAAAATGACATACATATACTTATGGTTTGCAAATATTTGGCACCCTCACACATTTGTTTAAAAGGGGTATTAACCCTATGTAAAGACTTATTGTTATTAAAGGAGTCATAACCTATTACTACCACAGATAATCACCCTCTATTATGTTACCGGATGGTCATTATAATAACACAAATGAGGGGTGCATTGATTGGTAGCAGTCAGGAGGGGGTTGACACCATTGGCTCCGCTTCATCGTCTCACTCCAATATAACAACATTGCTCAAGGTATGATTGAACCTGACCTGGCCGCAACCTATGAAATATAATGCATTCCATACATGTTTCCTACTTTAGCTTTCTCTGTGTTTTCGGCAGTTAACGACGTCTGAGTATTTCCAAAATGGCACCCACCATCCCACATATCCCCGGCTCCCTTCCTTATAGCCCCCTTAGCAGTTAGCCCTACCAATTCATACCTACCAATTGCCCTTTCAATTGCATGGAAGTCTCTGGTTGATGGAATGGCCCCTCTTTCCAAGCACAGCTTCGATGCCATCTTTGTCTGATACTGTCCCAAATAAGCAAAGCATTCTTACTTAAAATGTTTAGCACAGACCCCTATTACGGTGGTGAGGGTATCATTCAGGAACAGAGACATTAAAGATTAATTTAATCCACTGGTCCCTGGAAGCTTGGTCCGGCTGGGGAGTCAACAACAGAGCAACTCACCAGTACACCTCGTTTATTCATTTTTGACATTTGAGTGCGTAGCCTACTCCTAATCCAAATGCAATAAATAGACCAGACAGTCGCTTCACAGCGTGAGCCGGCCACACAGGTTCACAACACTCCGGGTCTTGTGTGAACTACACATAAGTTAACAAGGGCAGAATGGAAGCGGTCTCAGTTCCATTCAGCTTCCACAGCCGGTGCGAACCATGCTGAATTAAGCTACGGTGGCTCCGGCTCTCAATTGAATTCGAGGAGGGGTGGGTCGAGCTTGCATCAGTATTGGTCTGCGGTGTCAATATATAATATATCCTCCCGGTTTAACCTCAACACAGGAGAGAAACTGAGATCTCATGTATGAGTGCGCATGCACTTGAGGTGCTTGAGGAAGCCAAGTGTAAACAAACGCTCCATTTTTAGCCAGTGTAAAATCATTAGGAAATCATAATATACACGATTTCACTTGTAAAAGAGACAATTTTTTGTTATGACTCCTTTAACAAAATCGAACTAACAAACCCTCTCAGTCTATACATATATTAATTGTCAGCTTTGAAATACTTATATATCTATGCCATCTTCAGACGTTAGTCAAAAATCCCTCTCTATTTGATTCACACTAGAGGTCATCTGATTTAAGTGTTTCTGTTGCTGTCACATAAGACTTGTGCAGTGACCTGGTTTAAGCTTTACCTTTTTCTCCTTTTCGTAAATCTATTAATCTAGAAATGGAAACATTTAAGGTGACTAAAAATAATTTTTCAAGTATAATTTCAGCTACCACCTTTAACACATACCCCAAAGAATTTGGGTAGGCCTCACTGACCACGAAGGAGAAACTTGTTCTGCTTTGTATAATTTTCCGCATCCTTGGCTGGAAATAAGTTCTCTTGTTGATCTGTGGAGTACCTCTGGCTTGGTCCGAAGTGGGCATAGGCGAACCAACACGCGCTCCTATGGACTGATTGGTCCAATAAAAGTGATGTCACTCTCACTCCTACCTAGCAGCAGTAGCCACAAATTGGCCTGGCGGTTTTTTTGTAGCAGCAGAGAACCATGAGGGCTCCACGGTGATCAGAAAGTGGGAGCGAGAGTTGGCTGGATATGAAAGAAAGGCTGCATAGCCGGTGTCTCCTCAGAGACAGGAGGTCGGGACTGAAATGAAAAAGACAGGACAAGAGCACAAGGTATGAATAAGGCATGAACAGATGATTGAGCAATGTGAGGTGGTCGAAGGGTCTCTTAAATTGTGAAGGGACTGGGATCCTGGTAAGACAGAGATCATTAAGAACAGCTGTTAGTTTTGAGTATGATGACTTCCTGACAGATTTTTACTAAAGTATTTTCTATGCTGAGCCATGACCCATGTCCTGGCCCACTGTTGTGTTCCAGAGATGGCAATGGAAACACAACCAGACATAGTACAGGCCAAACCGACCCTAGTAGAAGAGGGGGATGAGTGTGAAGGAAGCTATATGTAAAGATATATTCATATTGCTATTGTATAACAGAAAGTTCTCAAAGTCCCTGGTTTATATTATACTTATGAATATTGTGCAGGATAAACTTGATTTTTTTAAATAAATATGTAATAAATTATCCTCACTGAACACAGAGTTGGTCCAGGGCATGTCCTCAAATATCATTTTATTCCCACATACATATTGTGTCATCCCAATCTGTCATATTAACAGAATGTTCAACGATCATGTTTTCTCTGAAACTGAAAGACTAGTGCAATTATTTCTGCTCTAACCTTGTTTCGTGTCCTTGTTTCTGTTAAGAAGTCATGACTTCCCCTTTCTGAGGCCGTGTTGAAATTCGTCCCTTTTCACCCTCTTCCTTTGACGCCGTCCCAAGAGCCCCTTCTGCTTGATTTAAACCATTTGGCCCTTTTATATTGTGAGGTCAGGTGTTAACAATTCACTTCTTCTCAGGGGGCTGACGAGTCTGAAATTTATAAATGAATTTTGCAAAGAAAAAAAACCCATGAATCCGACAATGAGTTCTGCTTACTTTTGTGTCCTCAGCCTATATCACTGATTTTGACCTCAATAGAGACCACTCACTGGCGCATTATTTCTTTTTGGTTTCATTAGCCATATCCATGATTTTGAATTATTCAGATTAGTCTTTGCATATGACAGCATGACATAACATTCGGAACGTTTAAACCCCTCAAAGTAATACTACGCAATCAGAAATTATTGTCAGCGTGGGCTTTTTGTTCTGCCTGACACACCAGTATCTCTTTTGGCCTCTGTAAATGTCTCTCATTAAAGATCTCCATCCTCATATCGGTCTCTTGTCCTTTCTAAGATCCCAGCTACTCCATGCTTGAAATTGAAGACTGGAGTGAATCTTATCGCCTCTCATTAGCTTCATTTCCATTCTCTCTGGTTCCATTTATTGCTCTGTGTTAACCTTCTCACTTGTTGGCATTCATTGAGGACTGCTGTCCACCTTTCAAAGAAACTGTGCAAATCGCAGTATTTTCGGACACTAATGGCTGAGATCAGATTTTATTACCAGCAAATGGAGACCAACATCATACTGACACAGAGTGCCATGCAAATGCACTCATACCCCATTAACTTTCCCCATTATGTAACATGACACTCACAAACTTCAATGTGTTTTGGGGGGGGGGATTTTCACTGTCCATTTTCACTGGTAAAAATGGTTGAAAAATTATATATGTTAAATATATTAGGCTATGTTCACACTGCTGGCAAAAGTGCATGAAATCCGACTTTTTGCTTATATATAACTCGTATCTGATTTTTTTTTTTATGACAGTCCGAATAGCACAAATCAGATTTTTTCAAATCAGACCCAGGTCACTTTCAAATGTGGTACTACATCCGATTCATAACTGATGTTTTTGAAAGTGACTTCAGGCTGAAAAATAATGTCGCAGTGTTGTATGTCATTGATACAAGACAGACTTAATTATTTGTGCTGGGGGTTGCACTGACAGAGGAATTAAAAGATCAGTCTTGAAATCCTGAAATTTTAGGTGAATTCTGCCAGTGAAGCCTTTCACATCCCAACTCCATCACAGACAGCGGTTCCTACTGTAGATTCACATACACTTCTATAAGGAGGTAAATAGTACTTTTAAGTTCTATCCATGCACACTTAAATACTCAAATCAGCATGTTTATTTGATTAGTCCTAAATCACTTCACTGTAAAAAGATCTTCTGTATCATTTAATATTAAGAAATACTTGAGAGACTTGAGACAGTCAAGCAAACCTCGCCAAAATCATCATCATCCTCACTTGCAGCGGGACAGAGAACTTTACTGCTGCTTACTCGCTCATAAGTTGTCTTTTTTCTCTCCTGTTTTCGATCGCATCTGCTATTATTTCCACTGATTTTTACATCCCTCCCACCTCGGTCAGAATTAGCATTGTGATGACCACTTTGCCAACCGGAGACATACCTTTCTCTCACCGGGAGAACGTGATGCAGAGCTTGAATGTTGCTGCTTTTGGAGCGTCATGGCGAAACGGGACTGGCTGTTGCTGCGGAACATTTTAGTTTCACTTTCTCCCGGGACAACTGAACAGATCAGAGGTAAATATTTCTCTTCAGAATCTGAATAAGCCAATACCTCCTAGCGGGGAACGCTCGGCCTCATAAGTTTTATCTTTCTAAAAGTCGCTTTCTCTATACTGTGACCGCAGCAGCAACACCTGGCGCCCCCCCCGCTGACTTCAAGGCCGATTCACTCCAAAAGTTTCCATGGTAACACACCCAAAAAGTTGTCCAAGATTAATGGTACATAGGTCTGCCATCTCCTGGTGTAAAGCAGTAATTAAATTAGTGGCCCTATCTCCAGCTGTGGCTAGTTAAATTCAGCAATTTTGCTTTTTGCAATATTGCGACTCATTTATCAGCGTGAGAAATGGCATGTGTGGC
The DNA here is from genome assembly GCA_028564705.1 of Apricaphanius iberus. NCBI lineage: Eukaryota > Metazoa > Chordata > Actinopteri > Cyprinodontiformes > Aphaniidae > Apricaphanius > Apricaphanius iberus. Next base: position 2,105,896 of record JAPXFQ010000249.1, read on the forward strand.
GTGTGAGCGTGGGAAGTAGGGGAAATGCGTGTGTCTCACGCTCATTGCGTGAGACTTGAGAGTACAGCAGGATACCAGACAGGGTAGAGCTTCTATGGGGACTGAGAGACTGAGAGAAAACAAGGTTAACAATCGCAATAATAGCAGAAAAATATCTGGAGAGTAGTAGAATAGAAAAGTAGAAGAGAGAAGAAAAGTGGTCAGTCTGTCCTCTAACAGTCTAAGCCTATAGCGGTATAACTACAAAAATAGCTCAGGATAACCTAAGCCACTCTAACTATAAGCATTATCAAAAAGGAAGTTTTTAAGCCTAGTCATAAACATAAGACAGAGTATCTGCCTCATCGAACTAAAACTGGGAGCTGGTTCCACAGGAGAGGAGCCTGATAACTATAAGATCTGCCTCCCATTCTTCTTTAATAATCCTAGGAACTACCAGTAAACCTGCATTCTGAGAACGAAGTGCTCTGTTAGGAACATATGGAACAATCAGATCTCTGATGTATGATGTACGACAAACAAATGTAAGGCTTTGTCATGAGTACTGCTCCCTATAAAATTCGTACAATGCCTGTTTACATCCATTATGGATTTTTTTCTTAATTTCGTGTACATAGCCTGTTTTATCTATATTATTGCACAAAGATACATGTACATTGTGTAGATTTTAAAATGATCTTATTCATTTGCACATTTAGTGAAACTGAGAATATTATTTTTATTAACTGTACTGTATTTTTTCTTATGTTGTAAATTTGCCTTTTATATTTTTACCTGTACAAATATGCATAATTCCATTTGTCACTTTACTGTTGGTAAACCTACATTTCCTCGCTAAGGAACAGGAAAGCATATTTCCATTCTGTTGTATTCTTCTAAAATCCTTTAAAGTCTTTATCCCACTAAAACAGCACTAAAAAAATTAAACTATCATTGTGACGATATAAACATTTTTGCATAAAATGTATAAGCTTTGGATAAAAGAACATAGTAATTTCAAAGTGTGCATCAATAAAAATTAAAACTGAAAAAATAACATTATAAAGATCTAAACTATTAAATGGTTTAATAGAAAAAAAAAAGAGTATGTGCAAGACAGAGAAATTGGATTTTAACATCTCCCACCATGCAGGCACTGAATAATGAGTGCAGGGCAACAATGAATAATAAAGCAGTCTTTTGTGATGATCTGTCACATAAAAATCCCAATGAAATATATAAAGTGTGTAATTGCTCAAAACACATGGTAAAGTTTAAAATGTATGTATAGGCTACCTAACAAAGCATAGATATACTTATTTAAACATGTCCCTGAGACCACTGATGAACTGTTTAAGCATTTCTAAGTGACTCCATTTTAAAAGGATTGTTCTAGAAGAAAAAACGTTTTATGTGAAAAAGATTTACGATTTTCATGCACTGTAAACCACAAACAAGTTAGAAACATAATGAGGATTCAAGTAATATGTCCAACTGGTCCACGGCTTTTCAATTCGGAAGTAATTTGAGATACAGAAAATTAAAACTAATCATGTTGGCGGATTTTTGCAATTACAGAGCTTCTTCCTTATGCCTGTGTCTAGTTTGACTGATTTATTTTGTGTTGATGCACACTCTGTTGCTCTTTTTTTAACCTGCTCACAAAGCTGACTAAACTTTTGTGTGACAGCTGGATTCGGAAGATGTTGCGTGCTTGGAAAAGCTGCTCCCAGAATAAAATATTCAGCTGCAAACAAGGCCAACTCATAGCCATCCTCAAATCCTATTCTCTGCACAGGTATAGTATTATACTCTGAATCTTCAAAAAAAATTATAGTTCTGGGACTGAAACTATACTTTTAGGGCCTAACAGAAGCATTCATGACCATTGACTCATAACCATTTTTCTTACATTTTGTCATGTCACAACTACAAATTTATAAATGTTACATTGGGATTAAATGTGATAGACCAAAATAGGCAGGACATAGTTCTGAAGAAGAGTGGCAATGTCTAAGTACATTTCCACAGACTGATTTAGATCTGTCTGAGCCACTATAACACATTAATATATTTTGATCTAAACCATTCCTGAAAATAGCTCCAGTGATGTCTTGCTGGAAAAGAAACCCCTGCCTTAGACTAGTTTGACTTCTAAAAACAAGGCATCCCTACAGCATAATGCTGCCGCCACCAGGTATTTTCAGGTGGTTATGTAGCTCATGCTTGTGGCAAATGACAAACAAAACAGTGTGGATGTTGTTTCATCTAATTTATAGGAATTTGAATATTTTTCCTCATGCTTCTTAAAAAGATGATAATTTTTTAACTTTCCCATTTGCTGTTTTCATGGCTTATTATATATTAAACAATCATCAGTTTGGTTTTGAAGTGTTTTTGGAAAGTACAGATTCATCTCCTTCATTTAAGAAATCTTTTGTCTGTAAATGGAATTTTAATCAATGGAAGATTTTTTGTGTGTTCACATTTAGAAAAAGATACTTTAACCAAATAGTTGATAGTGATGATAGAACTCGGTTTGGTTTGTTCTGTTGAGTACTTTTCAAAAAGCATAGAAAAACAATGAATGCCATCTAAATTTCATTTTTTATTTCTCTTCTTTTGGCCCATGATCTCAGATTTTATCCCTGATTTTTTCCAAAAATAGATTACTGTTTAGCTTTCCACTCTTTTTGAGACAATTCGTATAGCTATTTTATTAAAGCAAGTGCTTTTTGAAATATTTATATCGTTTATTGACATCCCGCTACTAAATCTTGCAGCAGCTATTACTATTTGCCTTGGAGGGGTCTCATATTTGCTGAACACTCTGGAAAGTAATTCTCACAGCCTGGGCGCACAATAATGCTTTCATAAATAATTACAGGTATTGAAGAACTAATTATATTTTCTTTATTACAAATGACATCAGTGTAGCGTGCTTGTGTACTTGTGTCACTTTAGTTGAATGAGAAGGTGGATTGTGTCAGCTCCTATTAAGTCACACATAAATGGCATTTTGGTTGTGTTTTGCATGTCTGATATGCCTCTCTGCTGCTGTGGGTGTACAGTTCAGTAACAGAGAGGATGTGCTCAAAGCATAAAAATCAGATGGGGCTAATTCCCACATGACTTCTTAGTTCTTTAGAATAGACAAATTAAAAACCACACAGACTTGGAAACATTTACGGAAAGCAATAATTTGTTGGTTTGAGGTCAGGGGGATGCTGGAAGTAGTGTCAAATTTATCAGCTGAAAACTCTGCAAAACATGAAACAGGAGTACCTTTAAGTGAAAGGGAGATCTTTAGAGAGCAACTAAGATAAAGGTACTAATTTTTATGCCATTTTTCTATGCATTCCAATCTTGTCTTGTGTTTGACATAATGGCTCCTGTGGGGAACTGTACTGTCACAGCTAGAGGCGTGCAGATTACCTATATGTTAAGGCCTTCTTATGTAGACTTTTGCATGCACAGGTGCTCTCCAAGAAGGCCTACTCTGGTTTCATTCCACAGTGCTGGTAATTAGTTGCCTTAAGCATGACCCTGTGTGAAAAGTACATGTTTTTTTTATCTTGGATGGGTGCTCTGTGCAGGGTGCAGCCTGTATGCCACACAGAAATGGTTAGAATAAACTCTAGCATGTGCGTGACCCTCAGTAGGATCATGCATGTACAGAAAGTGCATGCCTATTACTAGCCTTTAGTTGCATTCAAGCAATTAGCAGCAGGAAATCTCAGAAGAGTAAGGATTTTCCAATACCAAGCCCTACTTTGATACAGTAAAAAGAATCGTATATTCAGTACAATGGCAGAATGTACCACTAGAATTTCATGGATTGCATTATTATTGTGACGGTTTAGTTAATAACTTAGTCAGTAATGACTCTGAAGATATTGTAGTGCTTAGACTGACCAGATCTACATAAATTAAATGTTGTACAAAGACTATGTTAACTTTTTTTAATGAAAAGGGTTTTGGCAGGTCTTTATAATATTATAATCAAGTTTAGTTAACACTGAAAATTAAGTCAGTGTTACGGATGGTAGACTAACAATAGAGACTGCTAGCTAGTTTCTTTGGGAACTCTAATACTGATCATAGGCTTTGAAAGCTACAATGAGTATTTTAAAAAATGCCTTATGGCTGTGAACTGACACTTTCGAGTGGAGATCACCACCTTTTGGTATAGTCATGAGTTACTGAAGGACTTTTTAAACATGTAAAAATTTTTAATTTTTACATTAATCACATTTATTGTAAAAAAAAAATTGTGAAAAATAACAATAACCAAAAAATAATAACCAACCAGTTTTAACATATAGACACAAAAATCACACTAAATAAAGATGGCTAAAGACGGAATAACCTTTTCGGTGTTGGAGGCTATTTATGAAAGATTAAGTTTGAGACATTTTCAGAGATTAATTCCGTTTTAGAACTATAGAGTACATTATATTATAAAGTGAGAAAAGTTTAGTCTTTTACAGTTACAAAAAAAATCCATCAGTCGTTTACCAAATCTCTTCAAGTTATGATCCTTCAGCAAAATCAAACATTTTTGTCAGTCATCGTCCTTGGTTTCTTTGCCTTTTCACATTTACTTGTAAACATTTGTTGTTTAGCCGTGAATCAAAGAGACAGCATTTATTGGCACAACCTTCTGTGGCAGACAGCAACACCCTTGTTCCATCTATTACCAACAGATGGCTCTTTAGAATGACACTCACTTTGTGACCTTTAGCTAGGACGGTTTCATTTTGTGACAAGGACAACACTCCTCAGGAGCTGCTCTGTGTCTTCAGGCAGCATGCATATTTATCAGCCTCCTCCAAAGAGGGACTTAATCTAAATTATTGCAAGGTTATCCATCTTGAATTCAATAACTTTGTCATCTCAATTCTAAAGAGTTTTGTGGGGAAATCTGTTGAAGCAATAAAAAATACGATTTGAACAATTGGTGCAGTCAGTTTTGGAAATGTGTGCCTATTGGAATAGAGATAGAAGGAAGGGCCCACTAAAAAGATTTGTTGATCATATTTTGCACTATACATGCATCCATGTCAGCTTTGAGTTAGAGGCTATCATATCGAGTTACTTGATGGAAAACCTTGACACTTAGCAAACATTGCTTAAAGTAGACTTTGCAGAAATCAATGTCACCTGTTATTCATAAATTGTTGCACGAAATGGCTAAATGGAAGGCAAGATACACCAAGGTATATCTTTACCCTGTAAGCCAAACCCAACAGCAACATTTTATTGAATAAACTTAGAAAAAGAGAGTATCACATGAAACTGTATTTGAAAAGTGAAAGTTGAAAAGGTGTCCATCTAAAGATGTCCATTGACGCATACAAATGGTTGCAAGGCTTTTAGACGGATCCAAAAAGCTATGGAAGCCACATTTGCATCTTCCCCTTTACATTATATTTACACAGGGAATACTATATGTCCATACAGTGCAATATTTACCAAAATGTTCCCACACTAAATACACATTAATATATCCTCAAATAGAAAAGCTGTGTATCCATGCTTTTTTCCCTTGGAACTCCTACTTCAAATGATACAAAACCATGACTTTGGGGCTAACTGTGTAATGCATGTATGGTTGTTTTTGTTGTTTGTCTCTGCCATGTGATGGACTGTTGACCTGTACAGGGTGTACTCACCTCCCACCCAATGACTACTGGAGATAGCAAGCAGAGGCTGAGATGAAAGACAAAAGGATACAGTGCTGTATATGTTCACTATCAGTTTTGGTGCACATTTATGAGAGGAAAACCCCCCTTTATCAAATCCAGAACAGGAAAAAAATAATATTCACATTTACATTTTGTCCAGGTACACTGTATATCAATAATTTTTTAAGGATGTCTGCATTGATTTCAATCAGAATGATATATTTCATTCATTTTTTGTGTGCCTTATATTTGTGTAAATGTATAATATTATTCATTAAAGTTATGCAAAATTAATTTAAAAAGAATATTGGATATTACATAATCCCAATAAAACAGGATTTTTAAATGCAGGAATGTTAGCTTGCTGAAGTTTGTCCATATAGAGTATGGAGTCAATCAGCTTTTGATAGAGCCCTGGTGTTCAGGAACCCTAGGTTGAGCCTCTAGCTCATCTGCATCATTGGGTCTAGTTTATTGCATCTTCCCTACAATGCTCCTGAGATTTTCCAGAGGTTTTAGCCAGTTCTTAACATTTATTAAAAATATTTGTATTTAATTATTTTGAGAAACTCAATTTGGCGTGTTAATTTGCTGTGAGAAATGGTTAATTAAATAAAATAATTACAATGAGTACATTTGAAATTAAATACATACAGTTTCAGTTTTTGTTTATGCACTGCAAAAAAAAAATAATTCTAATTTTTGATGACGCACCTAGAAAGAATTGTTCTATTCCACTCTACACCATTTCCCTACTCTATTATATTGTAGGTTATTCTTGTGAATAAGATTTTGAATTGTCAAGATAATAAAAATGTTTGATTAAATAGGATATAATAGGCCTACCAATCTGTAGCAGCAGATCTTTAAAAGCTTTTGCACTTTAGTAAATACAAATAAGCATAACCATTGCATATGAATCAATAAATCGACTTATAT